>CM072709.1:35000-78352 GCA_036884735.1 Huso huso | reverse complement strand
GGACCCGTGATCTCGGTGGGAAGGTGGCACGTACTGTTTGGCAAACCGCTGGGACCCCGCACAGGGTAGCTGTGGCCCTTGCACACGCTGGGAAGCTGGCAGGTATTGTTTGACGAGTTGCTGGTTCCCTGCACTAGGTCAGTGGGCTTGTGCTGTCAGTGGGAAGGTTGCAGGTATTGTTTGGCGTGCTGCTGTGACCTCGCACGGGGTTGCTGGGGCCCGTGCACTCGATGGGAATCTATCAAGTATTGTTTCCCGAGCTGCTGGGACTGCACATGGGGTCGCCGGGGCCCGTGTGCTCGGTGGGAAGATGGCAGGTATTGTTTGGTGTCCTGCTGGGACCCCGCAGGGCGTCGCTGGGGTTCGTCCTCTTAGTGGGAAGGTGGCAGGTATTGTTTCCTGAGCTGCTGTGACCACGCACAGGGTTGCTGGGGTCCGTGCACTCAGTGGGAAGGTGGCAGGTATTGTCCGCCGTTTTTAATAATAAACAAAAATAAATAAAATATTTAAACAAAACACTTGCACTCACAGAGCAAAATAAAAGGGTTAACAAAAACAAATCTCGAACACAGAAGTAAATAATACAGGTCAGGCTGGGCTGTAGCCTTCACTGTTCCTGTAATCGTTTTTAAACTCTCTCGTTCCTCTCCTGCCTCTACTCTCGCTCCTCTGGACTCCCACCTCGAGCTGGAGAGCTGCAGGCTTTTTATATTCAGGTGACCATCTCCCGATTAGCAACAAAATTAATCACTTAATTAATTCGGGAGATGGCCACCTTCTGCACAAGTTTAATTATTCCTGGCAGAGGACGAGCACCAATCTCGCCTCTGCCAGAACACGTTTTAAAAATAAACAAACACTCGGCTACGCCGTCCTAAATACATAAATAATAAATCCCACGGCGCTCGCCGTCTTATAAAACACAATACAAAATTATAATAAACAAACAAACAATACAAAATAACACAGGGGCGGAGGGGGACCCCATTCTAAAAATAAATAAACAAAACAATGTACAGGGCACCTCGCCCTGTTACACCGTGCGATAGGTGGGAAGGTGGTAGGTATTGTTTCCCGAGCTGCTGTGATCCCACATGGGGTCGCTGGAGCCAGTGCCCCCGGTGGGAAGGTGGTAGGTATTGTTTCCTGAGCTGCTGTGATCCCACATGTGGTCGCTGAAGCCAGTGCACACAGTGGGAAGGTGGCAGGTATAGCGAGCTGCTGGGATCTTGCATGTGTTCGCTGCGGTCTGTGCGCTCGGTGGAAAGGTGGCAGGTGCTGTTTCCCGAGCTGCTGGGACACCGCACGGGGTGGCTGGGGTCCATGTGCTCGGTGGGAAGGTGGCAGGTATTGTTTCCCAAGCTGCTGGGACCCCGCACGGGGTCGCTGTGGCAAGTGAGCATGGTGGGAAGGTGGCAGGTATTGTTTGGCGCGCTGCTGGGACCCCGCTCGGTGTCGCTGGGGCCTGTGCATTCCATGCGAAGGTGGCAGGTATTGTTTGGCGAGCTGGTGGGACCTGTTCTGAGGTGGCTGGGACCCGTGCGCTCGGTGGGATGGTGGCAGGAATTGTTTCCTGATCTGCTGGGACCGCACACGGGATCGCTGGGGCACGTGCGCCCGGTGGAAAGGTGGTAGGTATTGTTTGGCAAGCTGCTGGGACTGGACACGGGGTCTCTGTGGCCCATGCGCTGGGTAGGTGCCAGGTATTGTTTGACCGAGCTGCTGATACTCCGCACGGGGTCGCTGGGGGTACCTGCGAGCGGTGGGAAGGTGGCAGCTACTGTTTGGTGAGCTGCTGCCACCCTGCACGGGGTTGCTGGGGTCCATGCACTTGGTGGGAAAGTGGCAGATATTGTTTGACGAGATGCTGGGACCCCGCACGTTGTTACTGGGGCCCGTGCCCTCGGTGGGAAAGTGGTAGGTATTGTTTCTTGACCTGTTGGGACCCTGCACGGGGTCGCAAGGGCCCATGCGTGGTGGGTAGGTGCCAGGAATTGTTTGACAATACCTGACACCTTCCCACAGTGTGCACTGGCCACAGCGACCCTGTGCAGGGTGGCAGCAGTTCACCAAACAGTAGCTTCCACCTTCCCACAGCTTGCAGGTGCCCCAGCGACCCCGTGCGGAGTATCGAGGGTCCGCTGCTGCCGTCGCCTACCGAGGGTCCGCTGCTGCCGTCGCCTACCGAGGGTCCGCTGCTGCCGTCTCCTCCCGAGGGTCCGCTGCTGCCGTCGCCTACCGAGGGTCCGCTGCTGCCGTCGCCTCCCGAGGGTCCGCTGCTGCCGTCTCCTCCCGAGGGTCCGCTGCTGCCGTCTCTTACCGAGGGTCCGCTGCTGCCGTCGCCTCCTGAGGGTTCGCTGCTGCCGTTGCCTGGGGTCGCCGAGGGTCCTGCTTCGCCTGGGGTCGCCGAGGGTCCGGCTTCACCTGGAGTCATCGAGGGTCCTGCTTCCCCTTGGGGTTGCCGAGGGTCCTGCTTCGCCTGGGGTCGCCGAGGGTTCTGCTTCACCTGGGGTCGCCGAGGGTCCAGCTTCGCCTGAGGTCGCTGTCAGCTCTGCTTCACCTGGGGTCTCTACCAGTCCTGCCATGCAGCAGGAAACACTGTGGCCAGATCCCCACGGAGGGGAGCTGCCAGCCACGAAGAAGGGGGGTAGAGGTCAGGAGACCAGCTCCCCCAGCCGCAATTTCACGGCCGGAGATCGTGTGGCCGGAGCCCCAAAAAGGCGAGCTGCTGGCCAGGAAGAAAGGGGGGGAGGTCAGGAGATCCGCTCCCCCTGCAGCATTTTTGCTGCCAGATAGTGTATGGCTGAAGACCAGGAAGAGGGAGCTGCTAGTCACGAAGAAGTGGGGGGTGGAGGACATTCCACCATGGCCGCCCCCAGAAACACCTTGCTTTCCCCTCTTCCGGTGTCGTAGGTAGTAAGTTGACCGGGAAATAAGTTGACCGCGCAAGCGCAGTAAGGCAAAAGTAGACAAAAGTAAGACAAGGCTACAGTTTGATTAAAGGGGAGCTTCGCTGCATGGCTTTTTATTTTTTTATCTGGCCGTTTTATTTAATAGACTGTGTATGTTGGTGCATGTTTGTGCCACTGTCTTTTCGTATGAACTTTAAAATGTGTGATCGTCGACTGTTTCTATGGTAAACTGTTTTAAACCTCTTTTTATGTTTCTATAACATCGATGTCAATCTGATGTAGTTTATGTGTGATCGCAGAGATTTATTTATATTAAATGATTTTACACATCAAAATGTTGTCAATCTTTAATCGAAATTAAAATGTTTCAGTAATATAATGACATGCTGCATCCATAATATTATTAACAGGGCAAGTCGTATTTTATACATTTTAATATTAGTATAGCTGTGACCTTACTACAGTTCAGGCGTAGGCCTACCACTGCTAGTTTTAAAAAAAAAGTATATACAGTACACTACCCATATATATAATTGCATATTTATTTAAAATATATATAATGAGGAAGAGAAATTCCATATATATGTGCATATCTACATGATTTTAAATCGTGATAATTCACTTTAATTCAATATACTGTATCTTTACTCAGTATGTCTTATTGGTTGTTGCACTACAAGGATTTACCATTTTAAAATTATGCTGATATACAGTAGCCTACATGTACTATATGATCTCTCTCACAACACAAAATCTTGGTTGGTTTTGAACTACAGGTATTTACCACGGTTTAGCAAAGACGTTAACTCTTTAGTTTTTAATTAATTAATGTATTGTTTCTTCCCAAACTTGTAATTGAAATACATGCACTATGATAACCAGTCTCCTGTTCGTTTTCTGTCCTAATTATACAAAGTACTGTATGTAAAAATAAATGACAGAACAAATATAAAATAATAATACTGTATAAGCAACGTTTTTCAAGTACATCATGCGATTGATGTGCACCGTGGCCTAGTTAGTAATCACAGCATGGAGCTTAATATTTCCATGATTGAAACTCATGCTTTAACTTTTGGACAATCGCTCGCATACCTGCTGTCCATACTGTAGTGCTTCCCAAAACAAAAACATCTCCCGAAATGCAAAATAACATTAATACGTAACACATTTTGCTAGTTAATGTTTGTTACACCGACAGAAATACAAAATCAGAAATGTACAATCATACAATTCATTTTAAAGTATTTATTTGCTGCTAATATATATTACAGCTACATTCACATTCCCTTATCTAGCATAATACTGTTGAATATATCCGATCTACATGTTAATGTAAATTATATGTACAAAAGTAATTTTAAATTATACATTTTTGTAATATATCGGATCTAAAGCGATATTCACATCATCTTATCTAGCAGCATACTGCCGAATAAATCCTAATTTATATAAATTATATTTACAAAATTAATTTTCAATTATTTATTGTTCATTAATATATCCGATTGTAACAGGGGGAGACCTGGCGTGTTCACAGTGCTGCAGGAAGAGGGCAGCAGTCGTCCAACAACCGCCTGTCAGTCATGGCCGTGACACGGGGAGGTGGGAGAGGGGGTGTGAGGACTTTCCCTCTCTCTGAATGGCTGGGAGGCGGGTCTTGGGGTGATTGTTGGCCCTATAAGATAATGCTCTACTGTTTCCTCAGGTCTGCCAGATTTTAATGAATGGGCCAGCAGAGACCCTACAGACGGACAGAGCGGGGCTGGAAGAGAGCCGCGACTTGAAAAAAAAAAAAAAAAAAAAAAGACAACGCCAAAAGAAAGAATAAGTGTAGCGGGGAAAATAAATGGGCAGAACCCCGAGTTGTATAGAGTAGTGAGGGAACAGGGTGAGTGTAGGACGGAGTCCCGGGCAGTGCGGCTAGCGACGGTTGGGGTTTGTTTTGGCTGCTGAGTGCAGTACCTTTATTTTGTAGATTTTTTTGTATTTGTTTTTGTTTTCTTTTTGCCTTCTGTTTTCTTATGATTTATTGCGATGGCGTGTGCGCTATAGGTGAGCACTGAGACACCTTTACCATCGTTGGTAACAACGGTGTCTCAGTGCCACCTTGTGGCGAGAAATAAATAGTGCACCCAAGGGTGTTTAGAAACCCAGCTTGTCTCCGGTGTCAGTGATTTCCCCACCCTTCCACACGTGGTGTCAGAAGTGGGATTCACTGGCATTGCCCATTAAAAGCAGTGCAACCCCAGAAGAAGCCGAAATGGATGCCACACAATTTGACGCTACGATGGACCTATTACGTCAGACCCTCACTGCTGCGGTGCAGGGGGCTGCTAGACCTGCAGGTCCAGATCCCAGGTTGCAGAGACCCACCAAAATGACGGCTGATGATCGCCCTGAAGCCTACCTGGAGGTGTTCGAGGCTATGGCGATCTCGGCGGGTGGGACCAGGCACAGTGGGCTACCTGCCTCTTACCCCAGCTGACGGAGAGGCACAGGCAGCCGCGAGGGCGCTGTCCCCGAACAAATGATGGATTACCCCACACTAAAGGCGGCCATCCTTAATCGGGTGGGGCCACACCAGAGGGATATCGGCGAAAGTTCGGGAGGCGAAGTTTTCGCGGAGGAGCATCCCAGAACCATAGCCCACCGCTAAAGGATTACGCCTGGGCTGGTTGAACCCGGACGCCACCACCAAAGCCAGGTTGGTGGAGGTGATCGAGGGAGCGATTTCTGGAGTGCTTGGCCCGGGACCTCGGCTATGGGTACAGCGCAGGCCCCTGCCACTTTGGACCGGGCGGTTGAGTTGGCGGAGCAATACCAGGCGGCGGAGCCAATGCCAGCGAAACTGTCTGGACGAAGTGGGGCTACCGGAACGTTCCCTCAACTGGCCCCGGAGAGGGCGAAGGGACTGGGGGGACGGGGTAATCGAGGATTTGGTCGGGGGGTCGGCGGGGGCTCCCGGCCCGGGAACTGGGGCAGGTGGGGTTACCCACGGGCTGCTGCGGTATCGGACCGGGGTCTCGCGCGGACACCTTATCGGCGAGCCCCTGTTATGGCTCCGGTATTTCCACCTGTTGCCGAAGCCTCGGGGAGAGAAATCAGCCCACCGAGGTGTTGGACATGCAGGGAGGTGGGCCACCTCGCCCGGGACTGTCCGGTGATGGAGTGTGACCTCGGCCGACCAGGTAAGCACGCTCAATTACCTCAGTCACTTCAGCACAAGGGTTTTGTTATTCCTGTGACCGTGGATGGTGCAAAAACCCAGGCTCTCCTGGATTCAGGGTGTGGTCAGTCTCTAGTACAGGAGAGCCTAATCTCACCGGGCATAAACATATACTGAGACGGGTGCATATTAAATGTATTCATGGGGATGTACGCCCTATCCCAAGATCAGTGTGAATATGACGATTGGCCAGCAGGTGACGAGGTGCAGGTAGGATTATGTCCTCATTGCCAGTGCCGGTAGTTCTGGGACGGGGACTGTGAGCAGTTTAAAGATTGGTTAGCTGCCCTGACAGCCCCGTCCTCCTTATTGGCTAAGAAAGAGGAAGTAATTGAAGAGATTTTTCCCTTTCGTGATCCGGAGGGTTTTGTCATAAATTTAAACCCCGTAAAACTAAACGGGAGTGTCGGATCGCTAAGAATGAGGGCTGGCAATGGAGGGGGGTCGGAGAAGTTTCAGGTGGGAGCGGTTGGTGAAGAGTCTGGGGGGGAGGCCGCGGAGCCAGAGCAGGGGTCTGGCTCGGCTGCCTCTGCTCAGGACCGATCTGACCCCGAGTTGGAAGCCATGGGAGCTGATTTCTTAGCTCGCTCCCGTGACTTCCGACTCGAGCAAGGGCGTGACGACGTGCTGGGCAGGCTCTTTGACCAAGCAGCTGTGGTTAATGGTCGGGTGGTCGAGCCCAGACGCCGCCACGCACCCTCACTTTGAAATTAATCGAGACCTTCTGTACCGTGTTGATAATTACCCCAGACCGGGAAGTGCGTCATCAGTTGCTCATTCCTCAGCCCTTTAAGGAGGATTTGTTGCAGTTGCTCACGCTATTCCCCTGTCTGTCATTTGGGAAGGACAAGACTAAAGCGAGGCTCGTGACACGGTTCTATTGGCTGGGGTTGGATGGTGATGTGAAGCGTTTTTGTGAACGATGTGGAGAATGTCAGAAAGCTAGCCCTAGAGCTGCCCCACGCCCCCCCCACTGGTGCCATTGCCCCTAGTGGAAGCCCGCTTGAGCGTATTGGAGTGGATATAGTGGGTCCGTTAGAAAGGAGTGCGGCAGGATATACACACCTATTGGTTATTCTGGATTACGCCACGCTGCTTGTCCGAGGCCATTCCCCCCGATCTGCGCCCGCTAAATCTGTTGCCAACGAGCTCGTGAAGGTTTTCTCCCGGTGGGAATCCCCAAAGAAATACTGACCGACCAGGGTACCAACTTTATGTCTCGGCTAGTCCATGAACATGTAAACTTTTGGGGATTAAGACCATTAGGACCTTGGTTTTTCACCCTCAGACTGATGGTCTTGTGGAGCGATTTAATAAGACCCTCAAGAACATGTTGCGCAGATTTATTGATAGTGACGTGCGCTACTGGGACCAGCTGATTCCGCCCCTTCTCTTTGCTATCAGAGAGGTACCCCAGGCGTCCACAGGCTTTTCACCATTCGAGTTGTTGTATGGACGGAGACCCCGGGGTGTACTCGATCTGGTTAGAGAGATGTGGGAGGAACAGCAGGACAATTCGACTAATACTGTCCGGTATGTGTTGGACCTGCATAAACGCCTGAGTCTGTGGGAAAGTGGGCGCACGACAATTTGCAACAGGCTCAGCACAGACAGGAGACCCAATATAACAGGGGGGCTCGGTTGCGCACGTTTCAGCCGGGGGATAAGGTGCTTCTATTGTTACCCAGTTCAGAGTCCAAACTCCTGGCGAAGTGACAAGGGCCGTTTGAGGTTACACGCCGGGTTGGGGAGGTGGATTATGAGATCTGCCAGCCGGAGCGACGGAGAGAAAAGCACATTTACCATATCAACCTGTTGAAGCCGTGGTTACAGCAGGAGGCTTTGTTAGTGGCGCAAGCAGATGACGTCACAGACTTGGGACCTGATCTTTCTGTGTTGGCGAAAACAGGGTCGGTACAGATTGCAGATAATCTGACACCAACACAGAAATGTCAGGCTCGGGCGCTAGTGGCGGAGTTTCCTGATGTGTTTTCTCCCGTCCCGGGGCAGACTCGAGTAGCCCACCATCACATTGAGAATTAAGAGTGAGTCGGAGTATTTGGGGTATCGAGTAGGGAGCGGCCAGATCAGACCGCTGATTGCTAAGGTGAAAGCCTTGGCTGACTGGCCGGTCCCTACAACAAAAACCCAGGTGCTCTTTCTTGGGACTAGCGGGCTATTATAGGGAAGTTCATCCCGGAGCTTCTTACGCTTGCTGCTCCCTTGACAGACCTCACCCGGGAGGCTGCCCCAAATACGGTTCAGTGGACGGAGCCGTGCCAGAGGGCCTTTCTCGCCTTGAAGCGTAGGCTGTGTAGCAAGCCAGTGCTGTGCAGTCCTGATTTCGGCAGGAGGTTCACCCTGCAGACGGATGCGCGTCAGAGACAGGTCTCGGGCAGTGTTGTCTCAGGAGGTACGGGAAGCGAGCACCGTCCTGTATATCAGCAGGAAGCTCCTGCCCCGCGAGAAAAAAAACAGTACCATCGAGAAGGAGTGTCTCGCGGTAAAATGGGCAGTCGAGTCACCGGTACTACCTCCTGGGACGACACTTCACCCTGATTACAGATCATGCCCCCTTAGCATGGCTTCACCGGATGAAAGATAACAACGCCAGAATCACGCGATGGTACTTGGCCTGCAGCCCTATGCCTTCAGGGTAGTCCACCGAGCAGGAAACTGCATCAAAACGCAGATTTTTTTCTCTCGGGAAGGCATGGGGTTAGATTTTCGAATGGACCGGTGGTGCCATTCTGAGGGGGAGGATATGTAACAGGGGAGACCTGTGCTGACTCTGCTGGCGTGTTCACAGTGCTGCAGGAAGAGGGCAGCAGTCGCCCAACAACCGCCTGTCAGTCACGGGCCGTGACACGGGAGGTGGGAGAGGGTGTGTGTGGACTTTCCCTCTCTCTGAATGGCTGGGTCTTGGGGTGATTGTTGGCCCTATAAGATAATGCTCTACTGTTTCCTCAGGTCTGCCAGATTTTAATGAATGGGCCAGCAGAGACCCTACACGGACGACAGAGCGGGCTGGAAGAGAGCCGCACGCGACTTGAAAAAAAAAAAAAAAAAAAAGACAACGCCAAAAGAAAGAATAAGTGTAGCAGGGAAAATAAATGGGCAGAACCCCGAGTTGTATAGAGTAGTGAGGAACAGGGTGAGTGTAGGACGGAGTCCCGGCCGTGCAGCTAGCGACGGTTGGGGTTTGTTTGGCTGCTGAGTGCAGTACCTTTATTTTGTAGATTATTTTGTATTTGTTTTTGTTTTCTTTTTGCCTTCTGTTTTCTTATGATTTATTGCGATGGCGTGTGCGCTATAGGTGAGCACTGAGACACCTTTACCATCGTTGGTAACAACGGTGTCTCAGTGCCACCTTGTGGCGAGAAATAAATAGTGCACCCAAGGGGTGTTTAGAAACCCAGCTTTCTGTCTCCGGTGTCAGTGATTTCCCCCACCCTTCCACACCGATCAACTTATTTCTTGGGCTCGATCAACTTATTTCCTGGCTCAATCTACTTATTTCCTAGCCTAGGCTCGTTTACATTAGAAACAATGGAACCTCCCCTTTAAATTCTAGAGCTTGATCAACTTATTTCCAGATCAACTTATTTCCTGGGTCACCAGGACTATGAGACTGAGGGGGAAGGTGGCCGTAGAGCCATGTGTGCTTCGCACAAGGAGGGGCACATGTAACAGGGCAAGGAGCCCTGTACATTGATTTATTTGTTTTATTTTTAGAATGGGGTCTCCCCTTCCACCCCTGTACAATTTATTGTTTTGTATTCTGAATTATTTATTTGTATAAATATGACGGTGAAGCACTGTATGTTTTGTTGTTGTTTTATTTGTATTTATGTATAATATGGCGCTGTAGACACATTGGGTGTTTTTATTATTGTTTTGTTTAGTAGCGTGGATGTAATTAATAAACTCGTGCAAATTGTGACCGAGGGGTAATTAGAATAATTACTAGCCAGTTAAACACCTCGGCCACGATATAAAAGCCTGCAGCTCTCTGCACTCAGGGTGGGTGTTAGGAGCGAGAGCGGAAAGAGCGAGAGGAGCGAGAGAGAAACAAAACTGAAACGGAACTTAAAAGTAAATATAGGATCAGTGAAAGTTACTGCCCAGCCTGACCTGCTTGTATTTAAATAAACGGCGCACAGCGTCTTTTTGAACTGCTGTACTACCTGGTGTCAGAGTTTTTTCCCTTCCTGCGTCTGTCCTGACGTCACCGCACAGACGTCACAGCACCATACTAAATAGTTCTTTATTAAAAGCAAGGGCCACCAAAAGAAGTAATCTCAAGGACAGCCTGTCTACATTTAATAAAAATAAAAAATCTTCTCTCTTTTTCACCCTCTTACCCTGAGCCCCTCCTCTATTTCTCTACACTCACTTTTCCTCCCCCTCTAACCTTCTCTCTCCCCCTCCCTTAAGAACATAAGAACATAAGAAAGTTTACAAACGAGAGGAGGCCATTCAGCCCATCTTGCTCGTTTGGTTGTTACTGGCTTATTAATCCCAGAATCTCATCAAGCAGCTTCTTGAAGGATCCCAGGGTGTCAGCTTCAACAACTGGGGAGTTGGTTCCAGACCCTCACAATTCTCTGTGTAAAAAAGTGCCTCCTATTTTCTGTTCTGAATGCCCCTTTATCTAATCTCCATTTGTGACCCATCCTCCTTGTTTCTTTTTTCAGGTGAAAGAAGTCCCCTGGGTCGACATTGTCTATACCTTTTAGGATTTTGAATGTTTGAATCAGATCGCCGTGTAGTCTTCTTTGTTCATATGACATGCCTTTTAAACCCGGGATAATTCTGGTTGCTCTTCTTTGCACTCTTTTCTAGAGCAGCAATATCCTTTTTGTAAAGAGGTGACCAGAACTGAACACAATATTCTAGGTGAGGTTTTACTAATGCATTGTAAAGTTTTAACATTACTTCCCTTGATTTAAATTCAACACTTCTCACAATATATCCGAGCATCTTGTTGGCCTTTTTTATAGCTTCCCCACATTGTCTAGATGAAGACATTTCTGAGTCAACATAAACTCCTAGGTCTTTTTCATAGTTCCCTTCTTCAATTTCACTATCTCCCATATGATATTTATAACGCACATTTTTATTGCCTGCATGAAATACTTTACACTTTTCACCTTTGTTGCTGCAACAGTATTTGCCACTACTCCTATTTTTGTGTCGTCTGCAAATTTAACAAGTTTGCTTACTATACCAGAATCTAAATCATTAATGTAGATTCGGAATAGCAGAGGACCTAATATTGATCCCTGTGATCCCTGAGGTACACCACTGGCTCCATTTTGAGATTTCTCCTCTATTATTTATTATTATTATTTATTTCTTAGCAGACGCCCTTATCCAGGGCGACTTACAATCGCAAGCAAATACATTTCAAGTGTTACAATACAAGTAATACAATAAGAGCAAGAAATACAATAATTTTTGTTCAAGTGTGACAAACCACAATTCAATAATACAGCAGATAATAGTGATAGTTACATCAGGATATGATTAAAAAGTGATAGTTACATCAGGATATGATTAAGTAAAAAATACTAGGTAAAAAACACTTGGCAGATTACAATATTCTGAAGTACAGGATTAAATGCAGTAAAATACGGGCAGATAAGAGCAAAATAAAGCACATTTAAATGAAGGGTGATAGTGTCCCAGGATACAACAGAGGAGTTCTACAGGTGCTGTTTGAAGAGGTGAGTCTTAAGGAGGCGCCGGAATGTGGTCAGGAACTGGGCAGTCCTGACATCTGTAGGAAGGTCGTTCCCACCACTGCGGAGCAAGGGTGGAGAAGGAGCGGCTCTGGAGGCAGGGGAGCATAGCGGAGGTAGAGCCAGTCTTCTAGTGCAGGCGGAGCGGAGAGTTCGAGTGGGGGTGTAGGGAGAGATGAGGCTCTGGAGGTAGCTGGGTGCAGTCTGGTCAAGGCATCTGTAGGCTAGTACAAGAGTCTTGAACTGGATGCGAGCGTGATCGGGAGCCAGTGGAGCGAGCGGAGTAGTGGAGTAGCGTGGGAGAAGCGAGGCAGAGAGAATACCAGGCGGGCAGCAGAGTTCTGGATGAGCTGGAGCGGACGGGTGGCGGACGAGGGAGGCCAGCCAGGAGGGGAGTTGCAGTAGTCTAGGCGGGAGAGTACCAGGGCCTGGACCAGAGCTGGGTAGCATAGTTGGTGAGGAAGGGTCGGATTCTTCGGATGTTGCTCAGGAAGAATCGGCAAGTGCGTGCCAGAGTGGAGATGTGCTGGGAATAAGAGAGGCAGGGGTCCAGGGTGACTCCAAGGTTCTTAGCGGAGGAAGAGGAGAGAGTGTGGTAGATTCCAGAGGAACAGAGATAGAGAGATCAGAGGAGGGGGAGGAGGAGGGAAAAGAAAGGAGGTCGATTTAGAGAGGTTGAGTTTGAGGTGATGCGAGTGCATCCAGGAGGAAATAGCAGACAGACAGGTAGAGATACGGGAGGAGATGGTGGAGTCAGAGGTGGGGAAGGAGAGGAAAATCTGAGCATCATCAGCATAGAAATGGTATGAGAAACCATAGGATGCAATGAGGGGGGCCCAGGAGCGGGTGTAGAGAGAGAACAGGAGAGGACCCAAGACTGACCCTTGGGGGACTCCAGTTAAGAGTGGGTGAGGTATGGAGGTTGCCCACGCCAGGTTACCTGGTAAGTGCGGTTGAGAGGTAGGAGGAGAACCAGGCCAGAGCAGTGCCAGAGATCCCCAGGTTAGCAAGAGATGATAGTAGAATAGAGTGATCAACAGTGTCAAAGGCAGCAGAGAGGTCGAGGAGAATTAGGACAGAGGAGAGAGAGGCAGCTTGGGCACACTTAAGGAGTTGGTGACAGACAGGAGGGCGGTTTCAGGAGGAGCAGAGCGGAAGCCAGATTGGAGAGGGTCAAGCAGAGAGTGGTTGGACAGAAAGCAGAGAGCTGGTGGTGTACAGTCCGCCGAGGGTTTTGGAGAGGAAGGGTAGGAGGAGACGGACCGCAGCTCTGGAGGGAGTGGGGTCGAGGGTAGGTTTTTTGAGGAGGGGGTGATAGAGGCTTTTTGAAGGCAGAGGAAAAGATACCAGAAAGCAAAGAGGTGTTGAGGAGTGAGGAGATGAAGGGAGTAGAGCAGGAGCAGCAGCTTGAAAGAGGTGAGTGAGGGGTCCAAGGCACACGTGGTGGGTTTGTGACCCTGGAGCAGGAGGAGAGGTCAGAGTCTGAGAGGGGCAAGAAGGTGGAGAAGGAGGGCAAGTTAGTAGGGGATGTAGTGGGTGTAGGGGGTTGGAGCAGGAGGGGTGCGGGGGAGGGAGAGGTGTTAAAGAGTTTGCGGATATCTGAGATTTTAGAAGAGAAGAAGGAGGCAAAGTCGTCAGGGGAGATAGAGGAGGAGGAGGAAGGGGGAGGATTTAAGAGGAGGAGAAGGTAGAGAATAGTTTACGTGGGTTGTTAGGAGGCTTGGATTATAGATTGGAAATAAGTACATTTAGCAGAGGAGAGAGTAGAGAGAGGAGGAGAGGAGAGTGCGGTAAAGGTCTAGGGCAGCAGGGAGTTTGGTTCTCTTCCATTTCTTTTCAGCAGATCGCAGTGTGATTCTTGCCGAGCGGAGCGCAGAGGAGAGCCAGGGATGGGGAGGGGAGCGGCGAGCAGGTTGGGAGGCGAGGGGACAGAGGGAGTCGAGGGAGGAGGTGAGGAGGAGAAGAGGGTGGAGGTAGCAGAGTCTACGGAGAGTTGTGAAAAGGAGTCGATAGGAGGGAGGTGAGAGAGAGCAGTGGAGGCAAGGACAGAGGGGGAGAGAGACGGAGGTTACGCGAGAGGTGACAGTGGGGGTAGGGAGGAGCAGGGAGAGTGGGAGAGACAGAGAAAAGAGATGAAATAGTGATCAGAGAGGTCCAGGGGGTGACAGAGAGAGTGGAGGGCAGCAGGCCCTGGAGAAGGTGAGGTCCAGTTGATGGCCAGCTTTGTGGGTAGGAGGGACGGAGAGAGACAGAAGTCGAAGGAGTGAAGGAGAGGGAGGAATCCAGCAGAGTGGCTGAGGTTGGAGAGATGGATGTTGAAGTCACCCAACAGGACAGTCGGGGTAGACAGAGAGGGAGGAGGAGAGAGATAGTCGAGTTCATCCAGAAAGTGAGTGAGAGGCCCAGGGGGCGGTACAGAACAATGAGCAGGAGCTGACAGGAGAGGTTAGTTGGACTGCATGAAATTCAAAGGTACTGACAGAGAGGGAGGTGAGATCGGAGGGGACAGAGAAGAGTAAGGAGGGAGAGAGGAGAAGACCCGTCCCACCTCCCCGTCCAGTGAGACGGGGGTATGGGACAGGACGAGAGAGAGGACAGGGCAGCAGGAGTAACAGTGTTATCAGGGGACAGCCAGGTTTCAGTGAGAGCAAGGAAATCGAGCGAGAGGTGGGAGGCAAAGGCAGATATGAAATCAGCTTTGTTAGCAGAAGAGTGACAGTTCCAGAGTGCACCAGAGAGTGGGAGGGGGGGGGAGCAGAGAAATGAGGTTAGAGGGGTTGGAGGAGCAGCAGCAGAGGGAGGCAGAGGGCGAGGACGGGAGGACAGAACAGGGATGAGAGACAACAGTCAGGACAAGCAAGACAAAAGGCACGGTAGGAGCAGTGGGTGGAGGGTACAGACTTGACTAGTAGATAGATTCTTCTAGAGCCCCGTTAGGTTCGGATCTAGTCGAACAGCGTCTCAGCGCAGGCCTCCCCTCGCTGGACTCCCACAGCTAGACTCCTGGCTCTTTTGTTGAGGCTCTTCAGTTTGCTGGCGCTTCTTGCTGGCGCCGAAATAAGCTGCTTGATTAAATGTTACACCTGCTTGGCAAAAGAACCAACTAAACTGTGTGGAAACCAATCAAATAGCAAAATCAACTGCTAATCATTTTAGCCACTCACCTGGTACTAATCACACACTAACTCAGCCAATTCAAACACCACCTTACAATGTCACCAAATGTAGTTAGTTAAAATTACTAGAAGCAGGAACTTATCTAATCAGTACTTTCTGTTTTCTACATGTTAACCACTCCCTAATCCATGTGCATGCATTTCCTTGAATCCCTATCATGCTCAGTTTGAGAATTAATCTTTTTATGCGGACTTTGTCAAAAGCTTTCTGGAAATCTAAATAAACCATGTTGTATGCTTTGCAATTATCCATTGTCAATGTTGCAACCTCACAAAAGTCAAGTAGGTTAGTTAGACACGATCTCCCTTTTCTTAAACCATGCTGGCTGTCTCCCAGGATATTGTTACCATATAGGTAATTTTCCATTTTGGATCTTATTGTAGTTTCCATAAGTTTACATATAATGGAAGTCAGGCTTATTGGTCTGTAATTACCTGGTTCGGTTTTGTCTCCCTTTTTGTGAATCGCTATTATGTTTTCTATTTTCCAGTCTGTCGGTACAACTCCTGTGTCAAGAGACTGTTGCATGATCTTGGTTAGCAGTTTGTAAATAACTTCTTTCATTTCTTTGAGTACTATTGGGAGGATCTCATCCGGCCCAGGGGATTTGTTTATTTTAAGAGCTCTAGTCCCTTTAACACTTCTGCCTCTGTTATGCTAAAGTTATTTAAATTGATAGGAACAGGTCGACATGTGGGGCATGTGGTCTGTGTCCTCCTTTGTAAAAACCTGTGAAAAGTATCATTTACATCTAGGATTTTGCCATTTGTGTCTCTTAGACATTTAACCTTCTCTTTGAATGTTCTCTTGCTGTTATAATATTGGAAAACATTTTGAATTGATTTTTTTAGCCCCCTTAGCAATATTGGGCTTAACTTCCTTTTTGACTTGTGTTTGCAGTTCCAAGTACTCTTTCTGTGTACTTTGTTTTTGGTCCCTTTAAATGCTCTGTAAAGTGACTTTTTAGCTGAATATTTTTTTTTTAATTGATCTATTAAACCATTTTGGCCATTTTGTTTTATATTTAGATTTGTCTACTTTTGGGATGTAATTGTTTTGCGCCTCTAGTACTACATTTTAAAAAACAGCCACCCTTTTCTGTGGATGTGTTCTCTATTTTACTCCAATCTACGTCTGTTAGTCTCTGTTTCATACCTTCATAGTTTGCTTTTCAAAATTGTAAACCTTAGCTTTAGTCATTACTTTTGGGGTTTTAAAAATACTTCAAATGAGACCATGTTGTGATCTGAGTTTGCCAATGACTCTCTGACCTCTGTTTTAGTTTTTCTGTCTTCATCATTATTTGAAAAGACTAAATCAAGGCATGCCTCCCCTCTAGTCGGTGCCTTGACAAATTGCGTTAGGAAGCAGTCATTTGTCATTTCCACCATTTCAATTTCATCCGTCGTGCTCCCCATCGGGTTTTCCCATTTTATACGGGGGAAGTTGAAATCCCCCATTAGTATGGCTTCTCCTTTTCTACACGCATTTCGAATGTCATTGTACAACAGATTATTTTGCTCAGCGTCTG
The DNA here is from genome assembly GCA_036884735.1 of Huso huso. Lineage (NCBI taxonomy): Eukaryota > Metazoa > Chordata > Actinopteri > Acipenseriformes > Acipenseridae > Huso > Huso huso. The sequence goes on along the minus strand of CM072709.1, from coordinate 61,759 downwards.
AATTTGGCGGTCTATAGCATGCTCCTATTATTATGCCCTTTGAATTTGTGTCCATTATTCTGACCCATATTGATTCTGCATTGTTTTCTATGTCCTGATTTAACACCTGGGCTTCAAAACTATTTCTTATGTATAGCACTACCCCTCCGCCTCTTCTGTCCTGCCTGTCTTTCCTATACAGTGTGTACCCACTAATATTATATTCGTCTCCATCACTCTCAGACAACCAAGTTTCTGTAACACCTATCACACCGTAGTTACTTGTTACTGTATTCCTCTCTCCATCTCTGGATCTCTCAATGTGAAAAGGATTTTTCTTATTGAACAAAGACCTGAATAGGACAATGGCTAAAGTCATTACCCCAGGAATCAACGCTGCAAAACAAATAGAATATTCAGAAAAGAGTAGAAACTAGAATAGAATAGAAAAGAGTCACTGAAGAGATACTTGGGGAATAGAATAAATGCATGTTTGCAGAAAGACTGGTGTTTGTGAAATATAAAGGGGTGTACAAATCAATAGTGATCTAAGAGACTGAGTGAAGGGGCTGAAATGAATAAGAACAAGTGAAGTGGGGTTTAAGTTTTTGTACTGTAAATTCTAATTAAAAGAAATATAATTAACAACAGATCAATAAATTAACTCTGATCTCATAATCTCTTATTAATCAGATTCCACTGAAATGTATAGTCTAATATTTACTGATTGGTATTCACTCAAACAGCTATCCTGCTTGCATATTCATATTTGATTATTGATTTAAGAATATTGCTACTCCAATATAAAAGACATTATAGACAATAGATGAATGCATTGTTTTCCATATAATCAATACTTACACTGAAGCTGAGATGCTACCTGAATATTATTCATTGCTAAACTAATTTCTGCAATTTTGATAAAAATCTTCTTTTCTTTTTTTGTAGAGCATCTATTTTCTATCTTTCTTGATAAAAATGTATAAAATATATAACGGTGTTTTGTGATTTACTGCTCAATTGTTTACCTCAGCAATCTTGAACTCGTAAAAGGAAGACATGCAGCAGAGTGCTTATTAGTCCATGTGATGAGGAGAGAAGGAATCTAAGCTGCAATTCCCAACCAGGAAGGGCGCTTGGTAAGATGGGTGGTGTGCTTTCCCAGAGATGGCCTAACTCAACTCGATAGTGGTGTGAAACTGGAAGTCGCCATCTTGGTGAAAGAGCGTAGTACTGTTGCTGCGTCGCGGTGGATACACCGTGGCCCGGCTGATCACGGGGAGGAGTTTGGCACTACAAAGGGGCTGCAGCTACGTAAGCATTGCCCTTACGCTGAATGGAGATAACGTGTCGGAGCGCTGTGTGGTGTTTATGTTTGTATGTTCCAGAGGACTGAGAGTGGAGCTGCAGCCAGAGACACAACCTGATTTTGCTGTGTGGCTGTTGTTCCTGGTCCATCATTGTACAGTTGGTCCTGGATGAACATCCCTTAATCAATCATCGTTCAATTTACTGAGACTGTGGTTATGTGATGTCACACAATACTCCCGCCTCCTTTATGGTTTTCAGATGGAGGTCAACTAATCTGGCATATTTCATGTGCAACAATTGTGACATGTATAAAAAGGGGAAAAACACCATCCTCGCTTGCTGGATGAATACGATATAAAGTATAAAGTATGGTACATTTGCAAACTGACATTTATTTCAGAAATCTTTAATATAAAATAAATAGGGTTACCATATGGCTCCAGATTAACCGGACGCTTTGAGACAGACCGATTTCAAAATTCCCCTAAACTGAAAGTAATTCACGTATAAATGAGCTCCACCTTTGATTAATCCTGCTGTGGTGGAATTACTTGGGCGCAGCAAACAAGTCACACTGATCAGCTGCTTCTGATCAGATCTTAATGAACAAATAGCTAATCTATCAATAGAGCAATGAGATGATGATGCGATTGTATTTGCAGAATAATATGGGCGATTAAATTTTAACAAACAGAAAAAAATAGCGACTGGCTGCAATTCATTCTTAGTATAATACAATTATTTGACGTGCATGCGTGTATTTAAGCACCATTATTAATTGTAGCTAAGGATGGTTCATTTACATTCATTTATTTCAATTTAGGGGCAAGTTTGAAATCCTGTTCTGATTCACAGCGCCAGTTAATCTGGAGCCACATGAACCCTAAAATAAATAAATACAATTACATAATTGAGAACCATTAACAATGCTGTCATGAATTCAATATGTGTGCAATACTGTATTCTGTGTTGATTAGCAGAAAGGAGCGGTTAGTAGGATAGAAAGTGGTCACTGACTGAGGGCGACGGTGCCGACACATCCCAGGGGCGAAGGACCCAGCAACCGAAGACAGGCTAGAAAAGATGGTCGCTGACTGAGGGTGACGATGCCGACACATCCCAGGGGTAAAGGACCCAACGACCGAAAACACATACGAGGGTTATGACTCGGGAGCCCTCGGGAGGAAGTCGGTCCCGGAAGACCGCAACACGAAAGGAGATGAGAGAGAGGTACCCAGCATCTGAGACTTCTGTGAAGGGGTGCTTGTTAAACCCCCGATTAGCCAAGATGTCACGCTGCCTGGAACCTGAAATAAGGACAAAGCATAGAGGTTAGTATGGGACTCGAGCACGAGGGCCACATCCAGAAAGAAAGGCAGAATAGAACAGAGTCTCAAGTGAGGCAAGATTATCGCAGGAGCTGCGACAGGACAGAGTATGGCCAGGGGTCCGCTCTGACTCACATGGTGAGAACCCCCCTGAAGGTAAGGGAGGCGGATGCCTAGCCCTGAGGTCGGGGAAGTGAGACTCACTTGCCCCCCAAATGATGGGCCCCCGGCACCTCACGAAATCTCCTACACCGTGAAACAAACAAAAGACAGCACATGTCAACGCATAACAAACAAAAGACCAGAAGGACAAAATGAGACAAACAGAGGGATGGTTAGTGATTATATTAGTAGGATGTGACTATGTGTATACCTGATGCTCAGTGGAGAGGGAAAAAAACCCTTGAGGCCGATTAGGGGAAAACCTCTGGTGGCCCCGGCGGTCAGGTAGCCCCCACTCTGGACATACTAGCGATTTTAAAATGGGCTGCAACTATATTGGAGGGAGATGAATGAACATAAGAATCCACTGCAGAAGAGGACCGGCGCCCCATGGTCTTAATCAGGCTTTGATTGATGCTGGCCTTTGCGGCAGAGGTGGCTGCACCTATATGGAATGAATGGGGAGTATAAAGCTGAGGAGGGAGGCCTGCTCTGGACAGGAGGGTCGAGAGGTGGGTTGAAAACCAGTGACGAGTGATAACACTATGTAACACAATTTTTGTTCCTGGGTAGTAAGTGTTATTTCCTAATTGCTTATGCCTCAAAAGTATAGAAAATGGCTATTATTCCCCACAAACTTTGCTTTTGTGACCAGGACAGTGATATTTTGAAATTTACCTATTTCCAATGAGAAAACTGGCGAATTTGTGTCTTTTCGTTCACAAAGTCAGAAAAAAACAACATATGAATCCAAATTAACATGTATTTATACTAAAGTAATACAAAAATGACTACAAAAGATTTAGAAGTGAGTAGTTTTTCGAGATTTCTGGTTACAGGCGATTCGATTGCCTCGAACAGACTGGTCACATTGTGGCAGAAGCAGAGCCCATCTTGACGGGTGAAGAAGCTGGAAAAAGGTTGGTGACGCTTCCTCTGATCTGCGACTTGCACACTTTCAGCCAACAAGTTCCACTGCTTGAGCCTAGACGTCAAAAGCTCGGCATTGGACTTGGTGAGACCAAGATCTCTAATCAAGTCGTTGAGGTCTTTTTTTTGGTTGGGGTAGTATGGGTTTCTCTCCTCAGCTCCACCTCTGAAATTGTCATCTGGATCTACAATGTCTTCCTCGCTCTCTGACTTGCTGCTCTCTTCTAAAGACGGCTGCTCTCTCTCCGGAGGAGTGGGGGGAGCTCATGGCAGTGTGGCACCGGGATGATGGATGAAGGAAGGTCCGGATGCGATAGCAGGTGCATTCTTGCCAGTCCGACGTTTGGAAGGGTCCACCATGCAGAAGTAGCAGTTGCTTGAGTGGTCAGTGGGTTCCCGCCAAATTCTTGGGATAGCGAACTTCATGGCTCTTTTTCCCCTCTGTACCATCCTACAAAAATACATTTATTTCACCCATGACTAATGTGTAAGAAGAGATTCTCTCAACATTTTTCATATATGATATATTTTTTCAATAACATTGAAAATTGTAAAACATTTTAAAATTAAAAACTTTTACAATTTTAAAAATTTTAACAAATTTTATAACATAAAATTCCGAGCAACAATTGTCCTCTTACCTTCCAGAGTTTTTTTGCAGTGCTTTCGGGTGAAATGAGGTGCCCAGGGTTTGTCTTGATCCCGACAGGCATGCCGAAATATGCCTTGTAGGCCTCACACATCTTAGCAGATGCTTCCACGAGTACTTTTTCGCTCTTGTCTTGATAAATTGGCCGCAGACATAGCAAAATGCATCTGCCGGATGCTTGCAGCCTCTTGATGCCATCTCAGAAAAATGCAGATATGTATCCACTTAGGCAGCTGGAACTAAACTGAACTGGTGGGCTTAAGGCCCTGTATTTATACTACTATTTATATTACTGGAAAGTTCTAGAAAGTTCTAGAAGTTACTCCAAGTTTACTCAGCACTGAATCTATCTGGAATGTTCTGGAAAATAGGTAAATTTCAAAATATCACTGTCCTGGTCACAAAAGCAAAGTTTGTGGGGAATAATAGCCATTTTCTATACTTTTGAGGCATAAGCAATTAGGAAATAACACTTACTACCCAGGAACCAAAAAAAATAAAAAATTTGTTACACGGTGTAATAGAGCGAGAAGAATCAATGGTGGATATGATTATGAGCGCAGAAGGTAAAGAATGCTGACCAGGCTGTAGAAGAAGCAGCTCTTGAAGGGGCGAGGGCTGCAGACATGTAGTATGGAGCAGATTGAAGGAGGTCGTGGAGGGTAGGGTTCAGTCTAAAAGCAGCTGATGAAACTGTGGGGTCTGGAGGGGGTTTGGGGAAACAGGCGGGACCAGCTGACAGAACTTGGATACCACTGGGAAACTAGAAGCAGAGGAAACTGTGAACTCTGAGGAGACCGAAGACGGCTGAGATGCAGATGATCATAGGTAGATCCTTTTAGGGGCAAAAGTGGCCTTTCCAAAGAGTAGAATGAGCAAATGGAGAATGTCCATTGATATAGACAGACGGGAAGGTGAGTGAAAGCTCTTAAGAATCCCACGGAGGGTCAGGTGAACTGCTGGTATGGAGAGAATGGGGGGGAGAATCCCTAGCGTGGACGATGAAAGCCAGGATCTCGTTTTGATTTAAGGAATAGGATGAATCCGATTCTGGGCACAGAAGTTTGAAAACACTGACCAAGCTGTAGAATATGAAGCTCTCAAAGAAGGGCGAGGGCTGCAGACATGAAATGCTGAGCAGATTGAAGGAGGTTACTGAGAGTAGGATTCAGTCAAATAGCAGCTGGTGAAGCTGGGGAGTCTGGGGGGGGGCAGGCGGGACTGGCTGACTGAACTTGGATAGGGTTGAGGTAGCAGCTGGAACTGAACGAACATGTGTAAATTGACTGCTGGGGAAGCTCAGCACCCTTTGCACTCCATTTTCTGGAAATGAGGGCAGAGATGTCGACCATCCTATGTGTTAGTTAATACAGGATCGATCACCGGTTTGCTACTGTCCTATCTGCTTGGAATGGAAAAGGTGAACTCACATTCACAGATTTGGGTTTCACAACTCCAATCATTCTCCTAGTAGTGGAACTCCTTAACTCATAATCAAGACAGATTTCCAGTCTCGTACCACATCTCTCACCATGTATTAATGCTGTAATATTTGAGAGAATGTGTGGACATATGAATAGATTGCTGAGAAAGTCAAGCACATCGTATTTTGATTAGATGGGGATTAGCGTTAGCCTTGATTGCAGAATGCTGCCACGATCTGCATATTGGAGGAAAGCTGGAGCGTTGAAGCTCTGGAGAAGTGCAGTTACAGATTTAAACTGTAAACTAAAGCAACTTTGCATGCTGTAATAGTGAGAGATCTGAAGAGGAGCAGAGATCTGCTGTAGTGAGGAGCAATTAACAGTAGAGGACAGGATCTGCTGAACAGTGCAGAGATCTGAGGAAGTAAACAAATAAGTGCTGTCAATAACGAGCAGTGGCCTGCTGTAGAGAGCAGAGATCTGCTGAAACAGTGATCTGTAATAGTGAATGGTGGACTGCCATCGGCAGAGTGTGGTGGTCTGCTGCAGAGAGCAGAGATCTGCAGAATGCAGTGGATATTGGTCTTGAGTGTTAAGGTTATTTAGATGAAGGGATGGGGCAGAGATGAAGAATGCATAGATCTGAGGCCGCTGCAGAACCTGAGAGGATGAAGAATGCGTTGCTTGGCGGCTGCTGCGAATCTCTTGATTTGGTCGGGAGCTGTCTATGAGTGTATTGTCTATTGCAGGATAGGAGGACACTTTGACTGAAATGTTGATAGTCGTGGACATGGTTTCTGTATCTGACTGGCAGCTCATGTTGATGAAATGATAACTTTGAAAGTTGAATAAAGTGCCTTGGTGAAATTTGTCGGTTTGGAGGAGAGGAGCCAGATGAGGAAGCACGAATCTGGGAACAGGAAGGTGTCGCGGAATGGATGCCTGATGCAGGGAAGCTGGAAGTTAATGTGACGGTAGATTCGGAGCATCTCAGAAAGCCGATAAGTGTATGGCTTCATGACCAGGTCCTCGAAAGGGCGGGGGGTAGAGTTGAAATTGAAGAATGTCAGTTGATATGGGTAGACAAAAGGTTGAGGCAGGAGGGGAACTCCCGAGAATCCATCAGAGTGAGAACAAACTGCAGGAATGGATAGAAAAAGCTGTAGTGTCCGAAGCCATGGCGATAAGCAAACCGCTTAAATATATATATATATATATATATATATATATATATATAAACTTGTGATATTATACTGCCATCTAGAGGTTATGATTGGAATTAAACCATGGCTTGAGTGAAGCAGGGTAGAATATATGAGGTTATTATGATTTAAATCCTTGTCTATGTAGAACAACGTTTGCTCATTCCTTTAGATTTGAATAGTAAATATTCAAGACATGTTTTAGGACAGTTAGTCATGTATATGAATAACTTAAACGCAGTATTTAGATGAAAGCGCAGCAACAGGAAGCCAGAAGATTGCAGTAATGAGGCACAGAGCACGCAGTGCCTGATGAAGCTGCCTGGTTACCATGGCAGCTTACCACTCCACGCAGTCATTCAGTGAGGGCATTGCCATGGTAACCATGGTCTGTGAGGCGCTGGTGGAAAAGTTGCAATACAGCACTGTCCTTGGAGCATGTTGCGCCGCCACTGGTTGAAATGGAGTTTGTAATGGGCTGGATACGTCTTCAAAAACGTTGAACGTAGCTGATGGAGGTCCAGGGCAGGATCTTCTGATGGAACGCAGTAATTGTGCTGGCTCTGTGGGATCAGGGGTGCTGGCTCTGTGGGAGCGGGGAGGGCGTCTGATTGCAGGCGAAGAGTAAGAGAGATTCAGCGTAAAAGCTTAAAATGGTGGATTCAATAGAGCTAAAATAAGGCAATAATTGACAACAGGAATGTCGATGTCTTGTCGAAGGAGCTTGAAAGTTTAGCGGAGGACCAGTCTTTCTGATAAAGTTGTAGACAAGTTGAGTAATGAAGCTGCGCGCTTTGGACTCTCTGTTGCTGGGGTGGAGACTAGATGGAACAGGAAAGACTAACGTTAGACTCTTGGAGCTGAAAAGAAAGAGCTGAATGAAAAGGATCACCTGAGCAGGTAGGAAAATTATAGCTAATATCTTGGCAGCGCTGTGCAGAGAAATGACCTTCAGTGAGCGAGGCAACGAAGTTTAGAAATTAGCGGACGGCGTCTGAGAATTGCTAAAAACGAAACACTAGACAGCAAGGTGCAAGTGATCAGGGCTTAAATAGAAAATAGATACTAATTAACAGGAAATTAAAAAATTAGAAGCCCCCAGGTCCACACCCCTGAACCACATAAGCTCACATGTAAAGGTTTAAAAGTCATTCTGTCATTGACATAAATCGTATATCCTATACACAGGGCCTCCTACCACTGGTGGAAACGGTAATGGTGCATCCTGTAAATTTCCTTTTGAATACAACGATAAGGATATTACTGCACTACAGACAATGAGGAATTAAAAAAACTCTGGTGTGCTACAGTTTCAAATTATACTCAAGACCAAAAGTGGGGATACTGCCCTGCTCTCTATCTGCCGCCATCCCATGTTCCTGTATGTGAATATTAGTTTGTATTTCTACACTTAATTTATTTTATTACATTTACGTTTTACCTTTACATGGTATTTTGTATGGTGTAAGTTCCTGTATTATAAACTACTGTACTTACTATTACACTGTGTAAGCTACGGCACTGATTACACTATGTTACTTGTTACATTTGGTGACTTTGGTTTCCCTGGATATACAACACACTGTCACCTAGATGAAGCCAAATTATTATTATTATTATTATTATTATTATTATTATTATAACTTTGTACCCCTAACTAGGTCCCAGGATTAAAAATATGTAGCCTCCCAATATATTTTTCTAAAGCACACACATTGTTAAACTAGTTCAATTTTCTACTGAGTTTGTATATTTGTCACTGCACTGATTAATGTAGCTTATGAACTATAGCTGATTGTTTGGGTAAGGTTGTCATACAATGCCATATCGTAAATCATTATGGAAACACCCAAAGAACATAGAAGTTTGTGACTTAGTTTTTTTAAGTGGGCTTGTGTTAAGTGAATTCTCATGGAAATGCTCTCCTTAAAGATACATTTTATAAATGGATCAATATTTCCTTCACCCCGACAGTTCTGAATGTAACATCTATTTTCACCCAATCAGTACAACAGTTGGAGAAATTTTAAAGATCCACAAAGATGCATCACTGTAGCTGTGGTGCTTATTTTATTGTAAAGCTCTCCCACTAGATTTATAATAACCTGTCATTGACTGTTGCAAAAAAGTTCAGACTTGTACAGCTCTGTGAATAATACCATGAGTCAGTCAGCACTGTCCCATTACTTAATGTCTGCAGCCTGTTTTGTTGTCTACAGTTTGTCTTCTACATAGCTACAATTTGAGATGATGTTCATCCATTTAGATACTTTGAGATCCTGTAGTAGAGAACCAGTCTTGCAAAATAAGCTGTATGGCAATGCACTTTATTAGTTAACTCTTAATCATTCTCTCTAAACACACTTTATCATTGTGTTCTCTTTCTCAGTCCTTTGTTTTATAATATCCAACAGTAGTAGTAGTAGAAAGGGCATCCTTTTTCATAAGAAAAATGCAGGTTAAAAAAAAAGCAAAACAGTTGCCCCATAGTCAGAACTAATGCAAAACAGAAAAAAAGTATAGGATGTGTAGACATTGCTGCCAGGAGCTCCAGAGTGTGGATATCCATTGCCTACAACTCAGGGGATCAAATGGGGAAACCTGTATGCACTGATCAGCTCACTTCAGCACCCTGGACAGCTGCTTTACAGCTTACAGAGTCATATACGTTCAGTATTAAACATTGGAGACTGTCAACGGGGAAACACTACTTGTGCTTGCTTTCTGGGTCTGAGCACTGACTGCTAAGAAAACCAAAGGCTACACTGGGCTTTCTTAGTAAGACAATTGACCATGCTGCACCCTCTTTGTGTGCAGTGTGGTGTAATGAATGAAGCTGCAGTCTATCAAATAGGCAAATCAATCTTAAGACATTTTCACACATGAAGCACAAGCAGGTTTTATAAAAGTCCTTGGTCCCCCGTGCAGATATAACTTCAGCTATAAAAGCATTTTTTGAGAAACAATATGGATAAAGACAAGTTTTCCAAAATGGACTACTCCTTGCTGGGCATTCCTTAATTATATATATATATATATATATATATATATATATATATATATATATATATTTGCTTTTCTCCTTAACAGATTGATGATCATGACTGTTTGCCTGTGATGGACCTTAAGAGTCACTGAATTTGTTTTAAACCAAGTGTGATGAGTGATCTGACTAGTATTCTGTCACAGAATGGATAGAATTAAGATCTAATTGTGTTGCTTTACTAATCATTATATATTTACACACATTTAAAATCTAAAATACAATATTGGAGTTATGAAAGCTTTAAACAATTAACAATTCATGTATATACTTAATATATATATATATTATAAATCACAGAGCAGCATTTGCAAAAATTCCCATACCTCTTAGTGCATTTATAAATGTCATATTGCATATAGAATTCTCATTATCAATTCAGTACCTTCAGCCAATCAGCTTCCAGCTCTAGCGGCTCTAATAGACGGCAGATGCCCACTGTGAATCAAACTTCAAATCAATCCGTGTATACCATTTTTTAAAATTACATTCCTGCTAACAGCTAAACTGACAACATGACAAACTACCTAAATTCTGTCTATTTATGTGTATTTTGATTAGGGATGCACTGAATCAAGGATTCGGTTTCGGATTCGGCCCGAAATACCTACTTTTTGAGCAGGGTTCGAATACTTACATCCGCATGAAATCTCTCCTACTGATATTTTTCCCTGTGCATTCCTTGTACAAAAACAAAGGAATTGAAGGCTGCCAGGTCCAGTAGAGATAACAATAGCCTTGTATAAAAAAATTGAATATTGTAGGTTTATATATATATATTCAAAATAAAAACGCGTATTGCAAAAGGCGGTTCTAGTGTAAATGAAATTTTACTTTTAGATGGTCCACAAACACACACAAATATAAATTCTTAGAATTGTATATAATTGTGTGTGTGTGTGTGCAGACAAACAAGTAGCTAATGTGCTGCATAATTCAGAATGTGCGCGACAACATGTGAATTCATTTCTCTTGTTAAAAGTTTTTATCTTCATGGCAACGCTATTCACGATATTCAGAGTCGTTCTTTTCCTACTTAGTAAGCAGACACGGACACTTAAATATTTTTATAAATTATAATTTAGTACAGATCAAATAACATCAAATAATTAAGAGGTAGCATACTTGCATACTGGCTGCACATTTATTTTAAGAATTTATCTCCAATAGGTTGACTTAAAAGCTATGTATGGGTATAATTTTTGTTGCTGTGGTTTATAATAAGTTAATGCATCATGTGAAATATGTTTAATGGAATAAGATATGTAATTTATCTAGCTCATAATGCATGAGATGCCATCTCTTATACCATAAGATACATCCTTCACATGGCATAATTATCTAGTATAACATGCTAAAATTATGTTAATATAATTCATGTTATAATTAAACTATTTTCATCATTAATATGGTTTTTGTCTGCTTATTGCCCATTTTCACAAAGTAAAGACTTTCAGCGGACTTTAAGAGGTTTATATTTTCAGACATTTTTTACTGTGTTTATAAGAAAATGTTCCTTAAAGTGGGTGTGCCTCATTAATTTCAAGAAGTTCTGTATTTTTTTAACACACAAAGTGGTTTGTAATTCATCCATTAACTGGATGTATCCTTTTTCTTTCCCCTCATCTGGAAAGTCTATGCAATAATACTTTTTTAGCCTATGCTGCAACTTCAGAAGTGATTGGTAGCCATGTAAAAGAAATGTGCCATTAATGTTTATCGTGTCATTTGTAATAATCATTTATGTAAAACATCACACCATGATGTGGGAGTATTAGCATTGTTTTTTATGCCTTCTGTCATAATGTCTTTGTATATGAACAAGATAGACAAAGAGAAAGAGATGCGATACCTTTTACTGGACTAACTAAATAATAATTAATCACAAGCGTTCGAGACCTCAAGGTCTCTTTTTCAGGTGAAAGGAGGAAAGAGATTTGATGTTTACATTCAAGGTGGCATCAGAACTTTCAACAACCACCCATTTTGAATCACTACAATTCTGCGATCACAGACATAGTTAAGGTTTGAATGAAGGTCCTGTTTAAAGTCAATTTTACACCCAGTTCAAAGTGGGGTAAAACCCCACCAATATGCATTAACATGTTTATGTGTGGTGGGATTGGCAGGCTCAACAAACCCTGGTTTGGTTGAACACTGTAACAAAACAGGGTTAATGTGCAGCCCTTATAAGGACTCCCTGGAAGCAATCACACTGCGATGATTTGGCAATAGAGAGAAGACCAAACAGACACACTCATTGCAAGCTTAAGCACTTTATTAACACAGAGCCCAAAGGGTATCTGCTGAACACAGTAAAGCAGAGGGGGTCACTACAGAGAAGCGTCCCCCCTCTCACGGTGGCCACAGGCCCTCATCCCCCCCCCCCCCCAACCCCCAACCCCCAACCCCCAACCCCCAACCCCCAAACCCCAAACCACCACCACCAACACCAACACCGTGTCCCCTATTTTTGCACAAGCATACACCACCCCCAATCCCTCCCCACATTTATAACAGCCCCCCTCTCAATGTTTAATTACCCCTTTTATTCCAGTTAACAGTTACCCATGATCCTATGCGCTATGCAACTAATTTTGCATAGCGCCCCCATCGCCACTGCCCCCTCTTAAATCCTTTTGTTCCCAAAAAGCTGTGAGCCCACCCCGTACACTACATACCTGGCATATCCGGGGTAGTCATATCCCATGTACAGCACAACAATAAATGCAATCATGAACAATAACCAACAGTGGAATAACACCGCAATCCAAGTCCCAGCATTGCATTTGCAACAAGTCCAGAACACAATAGTTCAGCGAGCAGCCCCATTAATCCTGGTATCGGGCAGGTCTACGGCGCACACTGCGGATCCTCCCGGTCTTTTCCCAAGGCGGCTCCCACGTCCGCCGGAGATGGCGTGACTGTGGTGTGTGAGCCCCCGATCAGTCGGGGTGCAGGGAAAGGTGGGTTTGCTGCCGTCAGCTGCGATGATGCTGGCGGAGATGAAGAGGTGTCCAGCACCCGCCCTTGGTATGGGGCGAGTCGATCACGGTGCAGCACGACCCGCCGGTTCCTTGCAATTAACTGCACCCGGTACACCACTTCACCTAGTAATTCCGTGACTGTGCAGGGGCCGACCCAGGAGGACTCGAGCTTGGGGCAGCGACCTTTTCTCCTCCGCAGGCTGTATACCCACACTTGCTCCCCGGGCTCAAAGTCCCATCCCTTTCCCCGAAGGTCGTAGTGGCGGTGCTGGCATATCCCTGCAGCTTGCAGCTGCCCCCAGGCGAAAGCATGGGCACTGTCCAGCCGGTCCTGCAGGAGCTGGACGTACTCTGGCCCAGGAGGCTTCCCTGTGTCTGGTGGCTGTCCAAAGAATATATCTGCAGGTGTATTGAGCTCCCGGCCCATCATTAGCAGCGCAGGGGTGCAATGGGTGGATTCCTGCACAGCTGTGCGGCAGGCAAGCAAGATCAGTGGCAGGTGCAGGTCCCAGTCACGCTGGTGCTCGCTGGTGACGATGGCCAGCTGCGTGCTCAGCGTCCGGTTAAAACGCTCGACCAAACCGTCACTCTGTGGGTGCAGCGGGGTGGTCTTGGTCTTGCGGATCCCCAAACGCTGGCACACTCCAGCGAACACCCGTGACTCGAACTTGCGCCCCTGGTCAGAGTGCAGCTCCTGGGGGATCCCAAATCGAGAGAAGAAACCATCCACCAATGCATCTGCTACTGTCGAAGCCTCCTGGTCTGGCAGTGCGTAGGCTTCAGACCACTTTGTGAAGTAATCCATGGTGACCAGCACCACGCGATTACCCCGCTCTGTAGCTGGGAAGGGCCCTAAGACATCCACCCCGATGCGTTCCATCGGCGCGCCGACCTGGTACTGCTGAAGGGGGGCCTGGGAGCGCTCACCTGGCCCCTTCTTCGCTGTACAGTCATCGCAACGGCGGCAAAAGGTTTCGATGTCTCGTCGGCATCGCCCCCAGTAATAGCGAGCCCGGAGGCGCGCCAGTGTCTTTGTGATGCCAAAGTGCCCTACCCCAGATACTCCGTGGTTTGCCTGTAGCACGGTGTCGCAGAGCAGAGCTGGTACCACGATTTACCATCGTTGCTCTCTGCTGGCTGGCTCCTGCCACTGCCGGTATAGCACACCCTCTCGGAGGCTGAGTGCACTCCACTGTGACCACAAGCCCTTGACAGTCTCAGAGAGGGGAGCCACCTCCTCCCAAGTTGGTCGCCTGTTTCCCTCTTTCCAGCGCAGCAGCCAGCTGATGTCAGGATCCTGTGCTTGCTGCCTGCGCTACACTCCGGGTCACTGCCTGCATCTCTCGAATGTGCAACCTCGCCGTCCTCCTACAGCTTCCTGCTCTCTGGCTTCCGCTGCTCACAGTGGCGGCACCCTGTTTTACTGCACGGTCTACGGGATAGCGCATCTGCATTACACCGTGCTTCACTCCAGGCGATGTTGGATTGCAAAGTCAAAAAGCCTGGAGGTGTTTTGAGCCAACGTGCCACCTGCCCCTCGGGCTCCCAAAACTGCAACAGCCATTGTAGCGGGCGTGGTCAGTGCGGAGCAGAAACCAGCAGCCACAGAGATAGGGGCGGTGGTGTTGATGGCTTCCACCACCGCCAGTAGCTCCCTCCGGGTCACGCAGTAGTTGTGCTCTGCGGCTGTGGGTCCGACTGAAATGGGCTACAGCTCTCTTCTTCCCCATTGGCACTCTTGGGACAGCACTGCACCGATACCCACGTTGCTGGCATCCGTATCTAGTATGAAAGGTGCAGCAGTGGATGAGGCAGCAGTACCGGGCTTGTGTCAGGGCCTCGCGTAGCTGGGAGAAGGCATTCTTGCCCGCTGTCTACTCAAAGGAACGCCCTCTCCAGCAACTGATGCAGGGGCTAGCGATTGTTGCAAAACCCTTACAAACCGCCGGGTAATAGGAGGCCAGTCCCAAGAAACTGCGCATGCTTCGCCGAGGAGGAAGCAGGCCACTGCTGCACAGCAGCTATCTTCTCAGAGTCTGTAGCGATCCTCTGCTGGCTGTCCTAGGAAGGTGGTTTGGCGGTGCAGCAGGTGGCACTTTCCCCCGGTGCAGTCTCAGCCCGGCAGCACTGATCCTTTCCAGTACTTGCCTTAGGTTGTGCAGAGCTGCGGAGAAGGTGGGGGCGTGCACCAATAGGTCATCCAGGTAAACGATGCACGCCTGTCTCGGGATCCCACTGAGCACCTTCTCCATCAGTCGTTCGAGAAGGTGGCAGGGCGTTGCACAACCCAAACGGCATCACCTGGAAATGCCAGAGCCCCTGACCAGTGGAGAAGGCTGTTTTGGTCGGGCATCCGGGGCGAGCTCCACCTGCCAGTAGCCGCTGCGGAGATCGAGGGAGCTGAACCAGGGCGATCCAGACACCAGATCGAAAAGACTTGTCAATCCGGGTAGCGGTAGGAATCTTTCCTAGTTGCTGCATTCAGGTGCCGGTAGTCCACACAAAAGCGCAGGCTACCATCCTTCTTTTTAACCAAGACTACCGGTGCTGCCCACGGACTGTCAGATGGCTCGATAACGTCCACATCCAGCATCTCCTGTCATGCTTCCAGCCACTTCGTGTTGAAAAGGGAAGTCTGTGAGGTTGTTCCCGGCTCGGGGCCGCCCCTGTATAGATTTGGTGTTGTACCAGGTTGGTCCGACCCCATCTTCTGATCGTTATGCAGTTCCCTGAATTCATGAAGCAGCTGCCGCGGATTCGCCCTTTTGTTCCAGGCTGAGACCTCCGCTGCTTCTTTGCCACACCCCTTCCACGGCTTCGTTCAGCGCCGGCAGTGACTCGGCCCCTCCTGTTGCAGTTCGGGTTTGACTCTGCTCTGAGTCTGCCCTTACTGCAGTCTCGGCTGCCACCTGGTGGGAAACAACTGTCAACACCGTGGCCTTTTGTCGCAGCCCTGAAAAGGGCTGTGGTCAGGTTAAATCCGCCCCCCTTCTCCTGATCTGTTGGGGTAAGCGTGTGTGTTGACTCTTACAGCATTGCTGCCACCTGCCCCAGATAAACTGGGAGAGCCCTAATAAGGGCTCCGGCCGGTCTCCTCCTTCCACCCCTCCCAGTCCGGTCCCCCGGGAGAGGCTTGTGCACCCACTAACCCCACTGGAATCTCTAGTTGCAGTGCCGGACCCTCGCCAAACTGCACCGTCCCCATGGCTAGGTCTAGTCGCCCTCTCGCCCTCTGTAAGAAATCTAGCCCCAGGATGCAGGGGTCCTGGATGTCAGCCACCCACACTTCATGCTGGATGAGCATGGGTCCCAGGTGGATTTCAAGCCAGCCACGGCCATGCATCGGCGCTAGCTGCCCAGTCACAGTCCGCAGCTGCACAGTTGTTGGTTTGAGTTTAGCCCGGCTGGCTAGGCTTGACTGCTGCACAATGTCAGTGCGGACAACAGTGACGCTGGAACCAGTGTCAATTAAAGCGGTGCAGGGCACACCTTCCACTCGGCAAGCCAAGTGCAGATGCATCCCGATGCTTGTCCTCCCGACGACAGCCGTCATCTCACCAGGGACGGATGTCACTACAGTGGGGTTGGTAACGTGAGGCAGCGCTCCCCCTTCTACACTGACCCTGTGCCATTTCCCGTCGGCCATGCGGGGTTTGGCGCCAAAAACTGCGGGATGGTCTGCACGTCTCCATCTTCTCCAGCAGTCGACTTTCGAATATGCCGGGTTGCCCGCACCCCAGCAGAGACGGGTCCGATTGAGGGGACAGGGCGGCCGCGCTGCCATTGCTTTTCTAATGGCCACTATCTCCTCCATCATCTCGGCCAGCCCCAGTCCGCTTTGCTCAGCCCCACCTCTACCTCGGTTGCTCTAACAGCAGGTCGGCTCCGATGCTCATCTTCCTTTTTGGAGATGTCTTCCCATTCCTGTGCTAGTTGGAAGGCCTCTTGCAGGGGCGTGGCTTGGACAGTCCGCGGGTGTTTATGCAGCTCCCAGGGCCGACTGCCTCCACAAACTGGGCCTTCTTGTTCTTGTTCTCGCTCTGGTGAATCTGCGTGGCGCGCCCATGCTTCCAGCTCCAGATTAGAAGCCAGTTTCGCCAGACTTTCCCCGGGGGAGCGCACTCTCCGCCTGAATCGCGCTCACAGAGCAGCTCTCGGTCCCCATGCTGCCGAACCTGCGCTGGAGAGCGGCGGTCAGAGCGTTTAAGTCGCCCCACTCTTCCTGCGCCAGGTTCAGCAGCACCATCTGCGCCTCTCCCGCAGCGCCGCGCAGTAAGCTGCTGCGCTTTTCTTCAGGGGTCCACCCGCAAAGCTTCTCCATCCCATTTGGGCGTTGAACGCTTCCCAGCTTGAGGTGCCGTCGAAGCTAGGCAGTTTGGTAGGCAGCCTTCTCTCCACCATGGGTTTCTCCCTGCGTCCCCTTTCCATTGCAGGCTCTCTCGGGTTTCATCTCGCCTCTCGTCTGCTCTTCAGGTGCCTGCCAGTCAGACATCTCAACCACCACATCTGCCGAGAGCTGTCAGTTTGCAGCCGCAAACCTCTTCTCCTTCTCAC
The DNA here is from genome assembly GCA_036884735.1 of Huso huso. Classification (NCBI taxonomy): domain Eukaryota; kingdom Metazoa; phylum Chordata; class Actinopteri; order Acipenseriformes; family Acipenseridae; genus Huso; species Huso huso. The sequence goes on along the minus strand of CM072709.1, from coordinate 44,190 downwards.
AGCCAGGTTCCAGTTTAATCCTGTGCTCCATCAGAACCACTGCTAACACCAGTGTAACAAAACAGGGTTAATGTGCAGCCCTTATAAGGACTCCCTGGAAGCAATCACACTGCGATGATTTGGCAATAGAGAAAAGACCAAACAGACACACTCATTGCAAGCTTAAGCACTTTATTAACACAGAGCCCAAAGGGTATCTGCTGAACACAGTAAAGCAGAGGGGGTCACTACAGAGAAGTGTCCCCCCTCTCACGGTGGCCACAGGCCCTCATCCCGCCCCCCCCCCCAACCCCCCAACCCCCAACCCCAACCCCAACCCCCAAACCACCACCACCAACACCAACACCGTGTCCCCTATTTTTGCACAAGCATACACCACCCCCAATCCCTCCCCACATTTATAACAGCCCCCCTCTCAATGTTTAATTACCCCTTTTATTCCAGTTAACAGTTACCCATGATCCTATGCGCTATGCAACTAATTTGCATAGCGCCCCCCGTGCACGTCACAATACGTTTTGAGATATAGAGTGGTGTTAAAAACAGCTGTTTTTCATTATGTTTTTAGAAAATAAGACGCTTTTATATACACCTGTATCTCACAAAGTATAGCAAATTAAGAAACCACGCTCGGCATGCACAGTCCCTGGGGTGTAGATGTGCAACGGGGTATTAATATATTTTGGTGGGTCCTAGTTTTACAGAAATTTAACCCCAAAGATATTGGTCTGACGTCACTGCTGCCTGACGTCCTTACTAGGCAGAGTGACTTGCGACCGTTCCATTGCGCTGAATAGGGAGACAAGGAATATATCGTTCAGTACACACGGGTCACATCTGTGTTTCTGTCTGGGTTAAAATTGGTAATCAGTGATAATATGTTTTGTGTTTGTGCCTTTAACACTGGGGAAACTAATAATCATTTTTTAAATTCAGGATATATGATTTTCATTTTCTCCCTCTCACTTTTGTTGTTATGGTACGGTCGGGAGTTCAATGATACCGTTCATTTCCACAAACAAATCTATGTTGCTGTCGGTATAAAAACTGTGAACTTCTCTGTGCTTTTAATAATAAAACATGAAAAACGAGTGACCCTATGTATAGTGTTACTTATTATACAATTAAGATTAAATTAAACTGGTGGGGACGCAACCTCTAGCATGTAGCTAGTACAGCAATTGCAAGCAACGACACTGTTTACAGACTTACAGATTTCTTTCAGAGCTGATTTCCACATTTAGCCAAGTTTAACAATAACAAAATGTTGGTTAACAATAAGACATAAATGATAACATGCTCCTGTGTACAGTTTTTAAAAGAATATTTCAAATTGAAAACTATTTTGTAATGACACGAATGTATTCTATACTTTTCTTACTATCAAAAATTACTTATTTGGAAGTTACTTGTGCTGAGTTAGAAAATAAAAATACTGCACCATATAGCGCCATTTTAAAATAAAAACACAGAATTATCCCCCATATTGTCTCAAGAATTTTAAAGCAAAGGACAGGTGGTAGAGCATTCAGTCATAGGGCACCTGAACTCTGGAATGCTCTCATGCACTGTGAGAGACGCACCTACATTGGCCATTTTTAAAAATAAATTTAAAACATACTTTTATAACAGGGCTTTTATATCTTTATAATATTTGTTTTTTATATAGTTTTATTCCTATTTATTCGGTTTGAGTTCCTCATCTGTTGCTTTTATTTGCTTTAATTTTACTAAATGTACTTCCGGATGTTCTTTTCTTTTTGTTAAAAGCACCTTGGGATGGCTTGGCATGAAAGGTGCTTGTGGCAAAGTTTTGAGTGAATACAGGTGCGTGCAGTGCAGAGTGGATACAAAACAGACAAGGCAATGATTTCCAGGTGCAAGGGTGTTTATTGATTTAATTAACAATGTCCAGAGCCTTATGGCAAACATCTGTAAATAATAATGATGGAGTGATACAGCAGCGTGTATCACTCGGTATTTGTAAATCTCCGGGTTTGACCCGCAACCAAAAGTCCAGTTTTACACACCAACACTAAACATGAAACACAAACACAGTTCTTAGTGATAGTGAATAAGTGCAAGAGGTGTATTACAGTTCTCCGTGAATGCAGGGGTGAAAGTGATGACCAGGTTTATGCTAGCTTTCGCTCCAGCTCCGGATCGTGCTACTGGTAGTCTATTAAAAAACAAACAACAGTTAACAAACACTAACAAACACAAGACAAAACTCACGGTTCACTATACTGCAACACAGACTCCTTGTAGGTTTGAAACACTAACCATTTACCAAGGAACAGATTACCCCACAACCTGCAGGATTCTTACATTATATTTCTAGAGAGAGTGGACAGTGCCATACAACATGAAGAATAACTGTCCTCAGCACTACTGTTCAAATTTGTCTCCACCTCTCCAGCCTGAGGGACAGTCATTGCTGTCCCCACCTCTCCAGCCTGAGGGACAGTCATTGCTGTCCCCACCTCTCCAGTCTGAGGGAAAGCCTTTGCTGTCCCCTCCTCTTCAGCCTCAGGGCAGCCGTTGCTGTCCCCACCTCTCTAGCCTGAGGGACAGTCGTTACTGTCCCCTCCTCTTCAGCCTCAGGAGAGGGATTAACATTTTTCACATTTGATTTGGCTTCAGTAAATCTGGCTTTTAAAAAAAAAAAAAACTTTACATACTTGGTACGTGTGTCTTTCTTCTGTGCTATTTAGTGTCTCAAGTTGTGTTTTCACCACTACATTATGTGGCAGATGTGGTTGTTTGATTTTCCAGGATGCCTTCTGCAAAACAATGGACATTCATGGCAAAAACTTTGTTAAAGTAATGTTAAGATTTGGTTGCAAAAGTCCAAAAGGTTTGAAACTTGCAAGTTTAGGTAGCCACACAACCTTAACTCTGCACCCTTATGTGTATGTTTCCCATCACACTTGACATCACATATGACATCATCAATGACATCACTAAGCACATGACAAATTCTCCCCAAAGACTGGCCATACAGACATAACACTGGGAAATCATAGTCCTTGTGATTGGTAACATGTTCAGTAACTGCATTAGCATTCCCACAATGTTTACTGTAAAGCTAATTATTTCACCAGCGTTCTAAGTAAAACTAATAAACGCAGAATAAATTAGTGCTATATAATTAATTAGGGACCTTCCATATATTACTGTAACTAATGTTAAACAAGTCATATTTCTCCAAGCACTATCAGCAATATTCATACAAACCATATTTCTGTTTCTGGAATCTGCAACTTTGGCTTTCTTGTATTAACTGCACTGTTTCACGTGGCAAAAGGAGTCACTGCATTTTCTGCAGTTTCTGTATGTTTGCACTGTGATTAACCATTCTTCTTTCAGACTTTACAGTTGACTATAAATGCTTGCTAACATACTGTTATGCTGGAAGCCAATTATGACATTAAATGTTTAGGTACAGTTGCAGATTTGTGCAGTTCACCATTGTGAAAATGTAATGGTACACAATGAAATAAATAAACAAGAGGTGGATTGTAATGTGTGGATGTTATGCTTACAAGAGACATAAAACACTGCTTTGTGTACCTTAGCATAAGAACATAAAAACATAAGAAAGTTTACAAACGAGAGGAGGCCATTCAGCCAATCTTGCTCGTTTGGTTGTTAGTAGCTTATTGATCCCAGAATCTCATCAAGCAGCTTCTTGAAGGATCCCAGGGTGTCAGCTTCAACAACATTACTGGGGAGTTGGTTCCAGACCCTCACAATTCTCTGTGTAAAAAGTGCCTCCTATTTTCTGTTCTGAATGCCCCTTTATCTAATCTCCATTTGTGACCCTGGTACTTGTTTATTTTTTTAGGTCAAAAAAAGTCCCTGGGTCGACATTGTCAATACCTTTTAGGATTTTAAATGCTTGAATCAGATCACCGCAGATCTTCTTTGTTCAAGACTGAATAGATTCAATTCTTTTAGCCTGTCTGCATACGACATGCCTTTTAAACCCGGATAATTCTGGTTGCTCTTCTTTGCACTCTTTCTAGAGCAGCAATATCCTTTTGTAATGAAGTTTCTAGAACTGAACCCAATATTCTAGGTGAGGTCTTACTAATGCATTGTAAAGTTTTAACATGACTTCCCTTGATTTAAATTCAACACTTTTCACAATATATCCGAGCATCTTGTTGGCCTTTTTTATAGCTTCCCCACATTGTCTAGATGAATACATTTCTGAGTCAATATAAACTCCTAGGTCTTTTTCATAGATTCCTTCTTCAATTTTAGTATCTCCCATATGATATTTGTAATGCACATTTTTATAAGCCTGTGCACAATACTTTACACTTTTCTCTATTAAATGTCATTTGCCATGTGTCTGTCTAGTTCTGAATGCTGTCTAGATCATTTTGAATTACCTTTGCTGCTGCAACAGCATTTGCCACTCCTCCTATTTTTGTGTCGTCTGCAAGTTTAACAAGTTTGCTTACTATACCAGAATCTAAATCATTAATGTAGATTAGGAATAGCAGAGGACCTAATAGTGATCCCTGTGGTACACCACTGGTTAGCTCGCTCCATTTTGAGGTTTCTCCTCTAATCAGTACTTTCTGTTTTCTACCTGTTAACCACTCCCTAATCCATGTGCATGCATTTCCTTGAATCCCTACTGCAATGGCAAAATGACATTTAATAGAGAAAAGTGTAAGGTACTGCACGCAGGCAATAAAAATGTGTATTATAAATATCATATGGGAGATAGTGATTTTGAAGAAGGAATGGTTGACTCAGAAATGTCTTCATCTAGACAATGTGGGGAAGCTATAAAAAAAGTCTGTGGCAAAGTGCTGAGTGAATACTGGTGAGTGCAGTATCGAGCGGATACAAAACAGACAGACAATCGGATCGTGCAACTGGTAGTTTATTAAAAAACAGACGACAGTTAACAAAACATTAAGAAACACAAGACAAAACTCACCGTTCACGAAACAGCACACAGACTCCTTGTAGGTTTTCAACACTAACCATTTACCAAGGAACAGATCATGTCAGCTATGACCCCTATTCCTAAATGACCAACTTCCACCTACCTACGGAATAAATTTTCATGCCATTTAGTTAAGAGTACTCTGTTCCCGTTACACAGTGCCCTCACAGGTCGAAAGGGAGATCTAACACCAAGCACCATTCGATCTCTGTCACAAAATCCAACAAGATGCAATGTTTTCTGATTAAAGCAATTCAAGATGTAATTTAAAGATGTAAATTCTCCTAACTGCTCAGTACTTTTCTATGACTGTACATCTTCCACGCTGTCGCTTCACACGCTGTCGCAGTGAACACTGGCTGCCTTTTGTTTGTTTTCTGTGCTGTGGGCTCCGCCCCTCCCCCATGTCTCAGAACAGCGGCGAATTTGAATCAGCTGCTCCGAGTTTCAGCTCGTTATCAGAAAAAGACATGCAGCTGTTAGACTTTAAGCTGCAGTGTTTTCTGATTAAAACAATTCAGGATGACTCTTTCCCCCCAAATTTTTAACTTTGTGTTGCCAATATTAAAAATTTGATCTCCTTTTTCATATAAAAAAAAAATTTGTATGGGAAATTTTTTAACTTTTTTTTTTTTTTTTTTAAATATGCCACTAGTGGCAGTATTCCCAAAACTGAACTTTTTTTATTTTGGATCGATAATTTTTTTTGGCAGCAGATTCGGGGGCCTGACAGCACTCTGAACACGACTATATAAGTTTTGAGTAAAAAAAGTTATAACTCCTACTTTTATACCATCTGACCTGATAATCCCTGATTGTCCTGATTTGAAATTGCCAGTCCTTTTTTTCCCAGTAGTTTTTTTTAAATTTAAATCACAGTCTCATAGGCAGTTCTTTCATATTCAGTAATCCGAAGACATTTTTCATATTGGACTTTTAGTCACTGAGATATAAATGTTTTCCGATTTTTTTTTACCTAATCTCAGACTGTTCACCTGCACTTGTGCACACTATGGAAAAACGGGCAAATCGTTATTTTCTGCTTGTTTTTTTTCTCACTATCTAAACCTCTGCTCTTCATAAGCACTCTAGAAAAAAAGAAACCATTTTGACAAGTTTAAGTATTTTTAAATAATTTTTGAATTGTTTTTCTCTGACCAGTCCTGATTCGAATCCGAAAGAAGGTTATGTGTAAAGGACGACTAGACAATGGGAGTGATCAAATAATACAACAATCAAGTAGAGGAGATCAGTAACTAACACACACTCAGATTGCACAATGTTTACTATTTCTAAACAATATTTTAAACAGTCTGGACAGTCATAATTGTCTATGGGATATTATGACACCTTTCAGGCCCCATATCATCAATTCTACACATCTCCCAGCCATAAAATTAATGTCACTGGAAACTGGAAATTGAGATCTTCAATTTGAGCACACAAATGGCTGTTTAGAGCTTTTTTATATTTTTAGTTCATTATTAGTAAACTGGCAGTTATAGAAAAATAGCAGAATCCAGCTAGCTTTGAGGCTGCATATCTCCATAAAAAGGAAAGTTCCACACATATTGCCAACATGCTCTAGTCCACAATGATCAGACCTACAATTTGAGACCACTTGGGGGAAAAATGCAGCTTTGTGTGAATTTTAAGTCAGCCTAGTCCATTCTGTGCAATACAGTTGATTTGACTGCACAGCAAAACCTGCTAGCTTTGAGGCTGCATACCTCCATAAATAGGAAAGTTCCACACATATTGCAAACATGCTCTAGTCCACAGTGAAATTCCTATATTTGGACAGCTGTGGAGGCTTTGAATAGCCTAGGAATGGCCCAGAGACCCCCTGCATCCAACAAGCCCCCCTTTGTCCTGTTCAGTTTCCAGACCCACCCTTACTTGCACTGATTTTCAATCATAAATTGTTTGAAAAAACACACTTATTTGGCCCTACTTTTTTACCTGGTTTGAGGGCCTGTAGAATGGCCTAGAAATGGCCCAGAGAGACAAGCCTGGTCATTCCAGAAACCTTAGGCTCCTCTACATGCAACAAGATCCCCATTTTCCCCCTACCTCTTAGGGTTCAGTTTCCAGAACCCCCTCACATGTACACATTTTCATGATTGATAGTGATGGATCCCTCTTTCCATTGCTCAGTGAAACACAGTCGTTTTAAGTGTTAACCTTATTCATTGCATCACCATTGATGCAGTTGTAAAGCTTTTAACCAATTCTCAACATTTCCTTGAAGTTGTAATGAAGCTAACATTAGATGTATTTCAACAATATATGAACCCTAGTGCCACAGGTGTGAATGGCAGCTAGTTTTATGAAGTATGAAGTTAATGGCTTAGTCCAAAACAAAATATATGGTGTTAATTACATTTTAGATTAATAGATGTAATGAAGCTAAGATAAGATTTTTTTTTAATTATCACAGAACTAAAATATATAACCATGGCTGCTAATATTTGGGGAGTGCATTAAAAATAACACACACACACACACACACACACACACACACACACACACACACACACATATATATTTTTCAACTTTTTTTACTTAATACAATTTATGCTCAATTTGTAATAAAGCAGTGCTTGTTATATGATCCTGATAGTAATTGTAATATAAACAGAGCCTTCTTAGGACACAGACGTTTTAGGTGTTAACCCTATTAATAGCAGCAACAGCGATGCAATTTTAAAGCTTTTCACCATTTTCAACTTTTTGTGTTTACTTAACACAAAATGCAGTTTCTGCTCAATTTGTAATAGAGCAGAACTTGTTATAAGATCCTCATAGTAATCGTAATATAAACAGAGCCTTCTGAGGACACAGGCGCTGTTACCCAGAGCGACTTACAGTCATAAACAAAAATACATTTCAAGAATCACAGTACAAGTATTCATACATATAAGAGCAAGAAAAATACAATGACTTCAGTTCTAGTAAGTACAAGTATATGACAAAGTATGATTCAATAATCAGGGCAGATAAAAGTGTCAGTGATAGTTAATCTTCCCTCTGACATTCTCCATTGACAAATTGAGGGATGCGCACCAGGCGCAACAGAGGCCATCACCCATCCCTTTCAGAACGGCGTTCGCCTATCTCTTAGGACCGACTGACCCATGTTCAACTGCTGTTCATGGAACCCTTCTCCACTCACGGCGTTTGGGGTGCGCACCAGGCCGCACAACCTTTGTCTTTCTGGATGTCTGCCACGACCTGAAATAACAAATGGATACGTCATGTGAATATGCTGTTTCTCTAAACATAGCGATGGTTCCCTCTTTCACTAGCACACTGAAACACACTGAAACACAGGCGTTTTTAGGTGTTAACCTAATATTTGCAGCAGCAGTGATGCAATTTTAAAGCTTGTCACCATTTTCAACAATACAAAATGCAGTTTCTGCTCATTTTGTAATGAAGCAGTACTTGTTATATGATCCTGATAGTAATCGTCATATAATCAGAGACTTCTGAGGACACAGACGTTTTTTAGTTAACCCCCACTATTTGCAGCAGCAGCGATGCAATTTAAAAGCTTTTCACCATTTTCAACTTGTTTTGTTTTACTTAATACAAAAAAATAAGAACTTTAGGAAAGGAAAACATGTTGTTCATTAAAAGCAAACACGAGAATGACAACAGAAGCAGAAATAACCTGAATGGGTGCAAATACTAAGAGAAAAAACACAAATATTAAAAATAGAATGTAAAATTAAAACAAAATTCATGTCTGCATACAATCCATAAGTGTCACAGAGGTCAAAAAATATTTGTGGTCAAATTTAAATACGATGTGCCTGAATAAACAAGGACATTAGCAATAGCAACAGGTGTGCTGCAATTATGCATAAGATGTCTGGAATTGTATTAGTTGTTCACAAATGAAAAACATTTGCACATATTTGGTGGCTTAAAAGCCAATCAAAAGAAATGTACATCTCATAGATAGCCCATTACGAGACCCCACTGCCCTCCCCGATCTGGCGACCCACAGGGGTCCAGGGACGCGGATGTATGATCCTTTTTCTTTCGACAACCCCCCGAACCATACAGCTGAGGGCCATCTAGCCGGAATAAGTCCGACAACTTAGTCAGGGAACCTTTTCCGCTCGGTTGTATGCTCGACTTCTTTCGATAACCCCCCAGAACGCATACGACTACAAACGGCCATCTAGCCAGAATGAAGTTAAGTCCGGCGAC
>CM072709.1:0-30000 GCA_036884735.1 Huso huso | reverse complement strand
TTAAACACGGTGCAAGTTATTCGACCTGGCTCCTGCCGGGCAGAAGCCTCCTAAAACGGCTAACAACTCACAATCTTGCCCTGCAACGCCCCCGGGGGTTCACCGAACCTGGTCATTGAGAGAGGCGAAGAGAGCGGCCCGCGGGCCGGGTCTCACTCTCGGGAAGAACGCACGTAGGCGAGGAAGGGTGGTCGGAGACTAAACCACGTGCACGGCAGTCATCCCGACTGGCTCCTGGCCAACACTCAGATGATGAGGGGATCGGGAGACTGGAACAGCAGCGGTCAACGCGCCAACTTCCTGCCAGAACCGAGCTGAGGGTCCCCCCAAGTCTGAGCAAGCAGGTGGGGGCGCGAAGCCGTGAACCACCCTCAATGGACACATGCGGGCGCGTGCTCACATCTTGCCAAGAAAAGAACCTCATTTCCTGGGCTTCAGCGTACACCGTGACGCGCAAGCATTCGGCCTGAACCTTGGACTCCCTTCCGGAGAAGGCGATGGTCTGTGACCAAACTCAACTCCGCTCACCCCAGTCCATGGTAGGGTGGGTCAGGCACAGTCTTTAGATCAAGCATGGTAAGATTAACAGACCCCGCGGGTCTTTGTCTGTGTGTTTATGAAGGACCCTTTTCGTTTCGCATGCACAAAGAGAAATTCAAATCAGGGAACACAAGGAGAAATCCTGTAAACTCCTGCCCAGCCCGAAGCCTCCAAGCCCTGCTTCAGCGGATGGGACACCTGCATTTTTCTGAAACATCCGTCTCTAACGCATGAAAGAAGGTAAGTGATAGGAATGAGGAGGTTCATTCAACTCGTGCCCAACAACAGACTCCAAATAGCGGCTCCAAGCGGGTCCTTCACATGCATTCTGACACCTCCGTCGTGACTTAGTGAAACCATTTTGATCAAAAAACCGTGTCGACGGAAATCTCCGCGGACCCCCCCGTTGTACCTCAACCATGGTAACCTGAAGGGAGGGAGGCCGGGTCCTCGGGCAAAGGAGTCGCTGGCAGCCTCTGCCCTTGAGAGAACTTCCCGCAAACTGCCCGACATTGGCCATGGTGATGCAATTTTAAAGATAGGCAACATGACCATGTTTTTTGTAAAACTTAAATTCTGGCGGAGCCAAAAAACTCCGGACTCTGGTCCTGTCATTTTAAAGATAGGACTTTTCCAGAAAAAAGTCCTCGGCACATGACCAGAGCTAGCAAATGACCTCCGGAGAAGGCAGAAATGACCAGAGCCGCAAAAGGCAACGCATGGTGGCGCGAAGGGCGCTTAGCCCGGATCTCGAACCGAAAATGGGAGCCTCCAGGCCCGCAAGAACGGGCGCCAGGCGCGGGAGGTCAACCCACTTCCAGCCACATGACCAGAACCTAGCCAGAACTGAACCGGGTCGTTAAGGGGGCTTAGCCCCGTCCTGAGCCCGAAGAACGGGGCCTCCAGCCAGGCCTGAACCGGCGTCAGGCGTGGGAGGGGGCCACCAGGCAGACCTCTAGGGAGGCGGAAGCTGTCGGGACTGAATGGGGACCCTGCCTGGGATACAGAACCTCCCACACAGCCTTGATCGGTCGCTCGTGCCCTTAGAAAGATCCGTCTTGACTTAGAAATTTTTTTTTTTTTGATCGAATACCGTGCCCCAGTAATATGCAGGTACCCCCGTGTATCAGACATCTATGTGCATGAAGGAGCAAGCCACTACTTCATGCCGACATCCTGGAACTCACGCCCGTGCTGAGCGGCAGGCGCCAGGCGCCGAGGTCAACCCACTTCCAGCCACATGACCAGAACCTAGTCAGGTTTCCATTTACACGAGTAGATGTTAAAACTTCATGCTGATTTGAACTCGGCTCTCGCCAGAGATAGCACCAACTAAGGCGTGGCTTTACAGTAAACTAATGTGATCCATATGTGTCTCCATCCATTTTCGTTTCCTTCCATATGATGATGTAGATATCCTTCTGTCTGGTGTTAATGGCTGAAGTGTAATGCTAACTCAGGGATCAGCTTATTTTGCCTCCCTGGCGCATCAGCACACACAACGGCTGCGATGCTGGCTCCGAGGATCAACCACAGTGCGGCCTCCCCAGCGCATCAGCATGACAACCGTCTGGATTGAGCTAAGTAGGGTACATCTCTGGGGTTTTCAAATGGGCACCTTCCATCCTCAGTGTTTCGTCGACTAGCCCACGACACCTCAAGAGGGCTCGGCCACGGTGATTCTGGCGTCCCAGCATCACCCCCTCCGTCCCCCACTCAACTCAGCCCAGCTTACTTACCTGTACATCAGCCTTTCTTTCTATTGTGCCAGATTCCCAGCCGTCTCTTTCCATCAACCACAGTTTGCTGCTCCTCTCTGCTGCTTCAGATAAGTTCTTCACTGTGCGGCGCAACTCTTGGCCACTGAATCCGGCGTCTCTGAGAAACCGGGTTGTAGAGTGTGCCACAAATCCTCGACAACCCACTTCCACTGGGTAAACCGGACTCTCCATCCTCGCTGTTCCGCTTCAGTGGCTAGTTGAGCATACCGCAGTTTTCTTCCTCTCATACGCCTCATCTACAGCATCCTCCCATGGCACTGTTAACTCTACCAGGTGAACAAGGCGTGCTGATCCAGACCACAAGACAATATCTGGTCGAAGGTTAGTGGTGGCAATCTCAGGTGGAAAAATAAGCCGTTGACCAACATCTGCCAGCATTTTCCATCTCTAGCAGCTTCCAGTTGTCCTGGGCGAGGATTGGTTTAACACCTTTTCTTGGTGGTTGCTCTCCTGGGCGGAGGAATGTTGTCTTTGGTGTGTAATGTTTGATGGAACAGGTGACAACTTATTGGTCATGTCATGGTCATGGCTAAGCCAAACAAACACCTGGTCATGGCCTTGGCTAAGAGCCACCTTACATCCTGTCAAAATGTGACTTAATGTTGCAGGTGATGAACACAAAGGACATGAGGGATCCTCTCCTACCCAGAGGTTTAGGTTCTGTGGTGATGGGAGAACATCATATGTTGACCTGATGAGGAAACTGATCCTGCTCTGTTCCATTGACCATAGGTCTTGCCAGCCAATCTTGCGTTGTTCCACACTCTCCCATCTCATCCATTCTCCCTGTTTGGCCTGGGAAATGGCCTTTATACACCTCATCCTCTCCTCCTGCTTTTGCACCTCGTTGACTACCAGCTTCCTCCTTTGAGCTGGGGCTGCCTTGTGCCATGTAGGAGGAGTTGAACTGAAACCAAGACCCCCTCTTCCATGCTGAACTTGCCCCATGATATCACCAATTCGAAGGGCAGCCTTTGCATCTTCCACAGCTTTCTTTGTCCGCCCACTTTCTTCCAGTTTTCAACACAGGTGCTGCCTCCCTTACGCATTTATCGCGTGACTCTACTAATGTCATTTCCAGTCTGACCTTGGCGCACTTAAACTCCTCGGTTAGAGCAGAGACTGGTAGCTGCAGTATTCCTTTACCATAAAGTCCCACTCTGCTGAGGCAGCGTGGAACTCCCAACCATTTCCTGATGTATGAACTGATTAAAGCTTCCAGCTTCTCTACTGTTGTCAAAGAAACCTCGTACACAGTCAGTGGCCACAGCAACCTCGGCAGTAGACCAAACTGAAAGCACCAGAGTTTTAGTTTACCTGGTAGAGCGCAGCTGTCTATGCTCTTCAACCCTTCCACTGCTTGTTGTCTAACTTCTCCCACACAAACTGTGTCCTTTAGATCCCCGTCCTACCATCTCCCAAGACTCTTCACTGGCTTCTCAGACACTGTTGGTATTGCCTCACCATTAATGAAGAATGTTTTATCTACTACTTTGCCTTTAATTATAGAGATGCTCCTTGATTTAGTGGGCTTGAATTGCATTCGTGCCCATTCAATGTTATTGGTTAATTTGCCCAATAATCGATTAGTGCAGGCTACTGTTGTAGTCATGGTTGTCATGTCATCCATGTATGCTCGAATTGGTGGTAGTCGCATTCCAGAAGCCAAGCGCTCTCCTCCTACTACCCATTTTGATGCCCTAATGATTACTTCCATTGCCATGGTAAAAGCCAGTGGAGAAATGGTGCATCCTGCCATTATTCCAACCTCTAGGCATTGCCATGTAGTGCTGAATTCTGAAGTTGAAAAACTGAATTGCAAATCTCCAAAATAGCTTTCACTAAATTTGTTATTGTCATCGGTACACTGAAAAAAATCAAATGCTGCCCAAAGTAGTTCATGTGGCACTGAACCATATGCATTAGCCAAATCCAGGAATGTCACATGGAGCTCCCTCCTCTCCTTTTTAGCTGATTGAATTTGTTGCCAGATCACATTGATGTGTTCTAAACAACCTGGGAAACCTGGAATGCCCGCTTTTTGTATTGAAGTGTCAATGAAGCAGTTCTTTAATAGGTAAGCTGACAATCTCTGAGCAATAATGCTGAAGAAAATCTTGCCTTCTACGTTTAATAGGGAAATGGGACGAAACTGACTGATGCTTGTAGAATCTTTTTCTTTAGGTATAAAGACTCCACCTGCTCGGCGCCATGCTCTTGGTACAACCTGTTTTTCCCATGCCACTTTCATCAATTTCCACAGAATTCGTAGAACTCCTGAAGCACTCTTGTACACTCTGTATGCGGAACTCCATTAGGCCCTGGAGATGATGAAGCCCTTGCTTTTTCACAGCTTGCTCTATTTCTTTCCACTTAGGTGCACAGTCCTCCATTTGGTATTCTGGTGGATTGATAGGTGGGATGTCTGACGGAACTGACATAGGCTCCTGCCTTTTTGAATCTGTATGTGTTTCCTCCAAATATCTCTCAGCTCAACCTTAGATGTTTTTTAGTGTGCCATTCTTCTCACTGGTGAATAACTTCTTTACAAATTTGAATGGGTCTTTATAAAAGTTAGCTCTCACGCTCCTTCTTTTTTGTAGCGTTTCCGTGGCGCTCAGCTCTGCGCAATGTTGCAAGCTTATCTTTTATGACCCTTTGTAAGAGATTGAGTCCCTCCTTCTGACTTTGTTCTGCTCTTCTCCATTGGTTCCTCAGCTGTCTCCTTTCTCTAACTAAGCGTTCAATCTCCTGCTGCCGTCTAGACTTTCCAGGAATAGTTTGTACTTTTTCCTTCCTTTTTTCAACTCCAAACCTCTCACTTCCATATCGTAGATGATGTCCCCAAATTTATCCAGCTTCTTTTCAACTGTTCCACTTAATCTTTCCAATGCAACGCAGAGATCTGTGTTTACTGTGTCCCATGCAGTTTTCTCACAAGCTCTTGGCCATTTAACTCAGGCTTGTGCCCGTTGAGGTTCTTTTCTCTCTTATGCTGGTTTGTCTGACCGGGTTCACAAGGATCATTAGGTTCATCACTAACTGTGTCCATGCAAGTCCTCCTCACATCTATGACAGGGGGTGCTGATATCCTGCGAACTGTGGTTTTGCTTCCTGTCGCTGGATTTCATTCGACTGACTTGACTGACTTCGTAAGAAGTACTGATCAATCACGAGGCCCTTGTCCTTCTCCCTCAAGCATTTCATTCTCCCTTGATGAATCTTCAAACCCCTGACCGTTGTCGCCTTGCTCCAGCCGCAGACACAAACCTGGAGTTCCATGTCTTTGTTGACTGCAGATCTTGAACTAGTCTTTTGTGAAGTACTCTCCATACTCATATCCGTTTCGTTTCTAAGTCGTTAACCGTGTTGTCCAACGTTGAGTCATCTTCCGCCCCGCTCTCGCAGACTCTAGGGGTATTTTTTTCTCTTTAATTTCTTAGAAGCCTTGGGCGGTGTCTCCAGCATCCTGTAAACACAGAGCTGGATACTGCCGACAAGGGTAGCTAACCTACCAGCCCCAATGGGGGTCTCTTTCCTCCTGTCAGCTGTCTCTCCAGGCTGTCACAAGGTCTTTCCCTTGTTGCCAGCTGCACTATTCACAGCAGTCACTGGACGTATCCAGATCTTCATGATTTCCATTACACGAGAGTAGATGTTAAAACTTCATGCTGATTTGAACTCGGCTCTCGCCAAGATAAGCACCAACTAAGGCGTAGCTTTACAGTAAACTAATGTGATCCATATGTGTCTCCCTCCATTTACGTTTCCTTCCATATGATGATGTAGATATCCTTCTGTCTGGTGTTAATGGCTGAAGTGTAATGCTGGCTCAGGGATCAGCTTATTTTGCCTCCCTGGTGCATCAGCACACCTAGCGGCTGCGATGCTGGCTCGGGGATCAACCAAAGTGCGGCCTCCCCCAGCGCATCAAGCATGACAACCGTCTGGATTGAGCTAAGTAGGGTACATCTCTGGGGTTTTCAAGTGGGCACCTTCCATCCTCAGTGTTTCGTCGACTAGCCCACGACACCTCAAGAGGCTCGACGGTGATTCTGGCGTCCCAGCATCACCCCTCCGTCCCCCACTCAACTCAGCCCAGCTTTACTTACCTGTCCCCAGCCAGATTCTTTCCGTCTCAACCACAGCCAGTTGCTGCTCCTCTCTGCTGCTTCAGATAAGTTCTTCACTGTGCGGCGCAACTCTTGGCCACTGAATCCGGCGTCTCTGAGAAACGGGTTGTAGAGTGTGCCACAAATCCTCGACAACCCACTTCCAGTGGGTAAACCCGAACTCTCCATCCTCGCTGTTCCGCTTCAGTGGCTAGTTGAGCATACAGCAGTTTCTTCCTCTCATACGCCTCATCTACAGCATCCTCCCATGGCACTGTTAACTCTACCAGGTGAACAAGGCGTGCTGATCCAGACCACAAGACAATATCTGGTCGAAGGTTAGTGATGGCAATCTCAGGTGGAAAAATAAGCCGTTGACCAACATCTGCCAGCATATTCCAATCTCTAGCAGCTTCCAGTTGTCCTGGGCGAGGATTGGTTTTAACACCTTTTCTTGGTGGTTGCTCTCCTGGGCGGAGGAATGTTGTCTTTTGTGTGTAATGTTTTGATGGAACAGGTGGCAACTTATTGGTCATGTTACGCTTGTCTTCCAATGCTAAGGCCAAACATCGCAGCACCTGGTCATGGCGCCAAGTAAACCGTCCTTGGCTAAGAGCCACCTTACATCCTGTCAAAATGTGCCTTAATGTTGCAGGTGATGAACACAAAGGACATGAGGGATCCTCTCCTACCCAGAGGTTTAGGTTCTGTGGTGATGGGAGAACATCATATGTTGACCTGATGAGGAAACTGATCCTGCTCTGTTCCATTGACCATAGGTCTTGCCAGCCAATCTTGCGTTGTTCCACACTCTCCCATCTCATCCATTCTCCCTGTTTGGCCTGGGAAATGGCCTTTATACCCTCATCCTCTCCTCCTGCTTTTGCACCTCGTTGACTACCAGCTTCCTCCTTTGAGCTGGGGCCGCCTTGTGCCATGTAGGAGGAGTTGAACTGAAACCAAGACCCCCTCTTCCATGCTGAACTTGCCCCATGATATCACCAATTCGAAGGGCAGCCTTTGCATCTTCCACAGCTTTCTTTGCCGCCCACTTTCTTCCAGTTTTCAACACAGGTGCTGCCTCCCTTACGCATTTATCAGCGTGACTCTACTAATGTCATTTCCAGTCTGACCTTGGCGCGCACTTAAACTCCTCGGTTAGAGCAGAGACTGGTAGCTGCAGTATTCCTTTACCATAAAGTCCCACTCTGCTGAGGCAGCGTGGAACTCCCAACCATTTCCTGATGTATGAACTGATTAAAGCTTCCAGCTTCTCTACTGTTGTCAAAGAAACCTCGTACACAGTCAGTGGCCACAGCAACCTCGGCAGTAGACCAAACTGAAAGCACCAGAGTTTTAGTTTACCTGGTAGAGCGCAGCTGTCTATGCTCTTCAACCCTTCCACTGCTTGTTGTCTAACTTCTCCCACACAAACTGTGTCCTTTAGATCCCGTCCTACCATCTCCCAAGACTCTTCACTGGCTTCTCAGACACTGTTGGTATTGCCTCACCATTAATGAAGAATGTTTTATCTACTACTTTGCCTTTAATTATAGAGATGCTCCTTGATTTAGTGGGCTTGAATTGCATTCGTGCCCATTCAATGTTATTGGTTAATTTGCCCAATAATCGATTAGTGCAGGCTACTGTTGTAGTCATGGTTGTCATGTCATCCATGTATGCTCGAATTGGTGGTAGTCGCATTCCAGAAGCCAAGCGCTCTCCTCCTACTACCCATTTTGATGCCCTAATGATTACTTCCATTGCCATGGTAAAAGCCAGTGGAGAAATGGTGCATCCTGCCATTATTCCAACCTCTAGGCATTGCCATGTAGTGCTGAATTCTGAAGTTGAAAAAACTGAATTGCAAATCTCAAAATAGGCTTTCACTAAATTTGTTATTGTCATCGGTACACTGAAAAAATCAAATGCTGCCCAAAGTAGTTCATGTGGCACTGAACCATATGCATTAGCCAAATCCAGGAATGTCACATGGAGCTCCTTCCTCTCCTTTTTTAGCTGATTGAATTTGTTGCCAGATCACATTGATGAGTTCTAAACAACCTGGGAAACCTGAATGCCCGCTTTTTGTATTGAAGTGTCAATGAAGCAGTTCTTTAATAGGTAAGCTGACAATCTCTGAGCAATAATGCTGAAGAAAATCTTGCCTTCTACGTTTAATAGGGAAATGGGACGAAACTGACTGATGCTTGTAGAATCTTTTTTCTTTAGGTATAAAGACTCCACCTGCTCGGCGCCATGCTCTTGGTACAACCTGTTTTTCCCATGCCACTTTCATCAATTTCCACAGAATTCGTAGAACTCCTGAAGCACTCTTGTACACTCTGTAAATGAACTCCATTAGGCCCTGGAGATGATGAAGCCCTTGCTTTTTTTCACAGCTTGCTCTATTTCTTTCCACTTAGGTGCACAGTCCTCCATTTGGTATTCTGGTGGATTGATAGGTGGGATGTCTGACAGGAACTGACATAGGCTCCTGCCTTTTGAATCTGTATGTGTTTCCTCCAAATATCTCTCCAGCTCAACCTTAGATGTTTTTTAGTGTGCCATTCTTCTCACTGGTGAATAACTTCTTTACAAATTTGAATGGGTCTTTATAAAAGTTAGCTCTCATACGCTCCTTCTTTTTTTTGTAAGCGTTTCCGTAGGCGCTCAGCTCTGCCAATGTTGCAAGCTTATCTTTTATGACCCTTTGTAAGAGATTGAGTCCCTCCTTCTGACTTTGTTCTGCTCTTCTCCATTGGTTCCTCAGCTGTCTCCTTTCTCTAACTAAGCGTTCAATCTCCTGCTGCCGTCTAGACTTTCCAGGAATAGTTTGTACTTTTCCTTCCTTTTTCAACTCCAAACCTCTCACTTCCATATCGTAGATGATGTCCCCAAATTTATCCAGCTTCTTTTCAACTGTTCCACTTAATCTTTCCAATGCAACGCAAAGATCTGTGTTTACTGTGTCCCATGCAGTTTTCTCACAAGCTCTTGGCCATTTAACTCCAGGCTTGTGCCCGTTGAGGTTCTTTTTCTCTCTCTTATGCTGGTTTGTCTGACCGGGTTCACAAGGATCATTAGGTTCATCACTAACTGTGTCCATGCAAGTCCTCCTCACATCTATGACAGGGGTGCTGATATCCTGCGAACTGTGGTTTGCTTCCTGTCGCTGGATTTCATTCGACTGACTTGACTGACTTTGTAAGAAGTACTGATCAATGCGAGGCCCTTGTCCCTTCTCCCTCAAGCATTTCATTCTCCCTTGATGAATCTTCAAACCCCTGACCGTTGTCGCCTTGCTCCAGCCGCAGACACAAACCTGGAGTTCCATGTCTTTGTTGACTGCAGATCTTGAACTAGTCTTTTGTGAAGTACTCTCCATACTCATATCCGTTTCCGTTCCTAAGTCGTTAACCGTGTTGTCCAACGTTGAGTCATCTTCCGCCCCTGCTCTCGCAGACTCTAGGGGTATTTTTCTCTTTAATTTCTTAGAAGCCTTGGGCAGGTATCTCCAGCATCCTGTAAACACAGAGCTGGATACTGCCGACAAGGGTAATAACTCCCTACCAGCCCCAATGGGGTCTCTTTCCTCCTGTCAGCTGTCTCTCCAGGCTGTCACAAGGTCTTTCCCTTGTTGCCAGCTGCACTATTCACAGCAGTCACTGGACGTATCCAGATCTTCATGATTTCCATTACACGAGTAGATGTTAAAACTTCATGCTGATTTGAACTCGGCTCTCGCCAAGATAAGCACCAACTAAGACGTAGCTTTACAGTAAACTAATGTGATCCATATGTGTCTCCCTCCATTTACGTTTCCTTCCATATGATGATGTAGATATCCTTCTGTCTGGTGTTAATGGCTGAAGTGTAATGCTGGCTCCAGGGATCAGCTTATTTTGCCTCCCTGGCGCATCAGCACACAACAACGGCTGCGATGCTGGCTCGGGATCAACCAAAGTGCGGCCTCCCAGCGCATCAGCATGACAACCGTCTGGATTGAGCTAAGTAGGGTACATCTCTGGGGTTTTTTCAAGTGGGCACCTTCCATCCTCAGTGTTTCGTCGACTAGCCCACGACACCTCAAGAGGGCTCGACGGTGATTCTGGCGTCCCAGCATCACCCCCCTCCGTCCCCCACTCAACTCAGCCCAGCTTACTTACCTGTCCCCAGCCAGATTCTTTCCGTCTCAACCACAGCCAGTTGCTGCTCCTCTCTGCTGCTTCAGAGAGTTCTTCACTGTGCGACGCAACTCTTGGCCACTGAATCCGACGTCTCTGAGAAACCGGGTTGTAGAGTGTGCCACAAATCCTCGACAACCCACTTCCACTGGGTAAACCCGAACTCTCCATCCTCGCTGTTCCGCTTCAGTGGCTAGTTGAGCATACCGCAGTTTCTTCCTCTCATACGCCTCATCTACAGCATCCTCCCATGGCACTGTTAACTCTACCAGGTGAACGAGGCGTGCTGATCCAGACCACAAGACAATATCTGGTCGAAGGTTAGTGGTGGCAATCTCAGGTGGAAAAATAAGCCGTTGACCAACATCTGCCAGCATATTCCAAAAGGAAATTTTGGAGGAATCACCCCCAGCTCACTAAACATAAAAAAGTCATGAAAGCAGAAATGCAATCACCTGCGGCCACACCACCTTGAATAAGCCTGATCTCGCCTGATCTCAGAAGCTAAGTCTGATCTCACCTGGGAAGCTAAGCAATGTTGGGCTTTTACAATTGGTTAGAGGACAAAAGGATGGGAGACCACCTGGGAATATCAAGTGCTGCAGGCATTACATTTTTGTAATGGGACCACCTTACAATTGAAATTGAAATGTGTGGAGGACAAAAGGAAATTTTGGAGGAATCACCCCCAGCTCACTAAACATAAAAGTCATGAAAACAGAAATGCAATCGCCTGCGGCCACACCACCTTGAATAAGCCTGATCTCAGAAGCTAAGCAATGTTGGGCTTGGTTAGTACTTGGATGGGAGACCACCTGGGAATATCAAGTGCTGCAGGCATTACATTTTACAATTGAAATGTGTGGAGGACAAAAGGAAATTTTGGAGGAATCACCCCCAGCTCACTAAACATAAAAGTCATGAAAGCAGAAATGCAATCGCCTGCAGCCACACCACCTTGAATAAGCCTGATCTCGTCTGATCTCAGAAGCTAAGCAATGTTGGGCTTGGTTTAGTACTTGGATGGGGAGACCACCTGGGAATATCAAGTGCTGCAGGCATTACATTTTACAATTGAAATGTGTGGAGGACAAAAGGAAATTTTGGAGGAATCACCCCCAGCTCACTAAACATAAAAGTCATGAAAGCAGAAATGCAATAAGCCTGCACGCCACACCACCTTGAATAAGCCTGATCTCGTTTGATCTCAGAAGCTAAGCAATGTTGGGCTTGGTTAGTACTTGGATGGGGAGACCACCTGGGAATATCAAGTGCTGCAGGCATTACATTTTACAATTGAAATGTGTGGAGGACAAAAGGAAATTTTGGAGGAATCACCCCAGCTCACTAAACATAAAAGTCATGAAAGCAGAAATGCAATCGCCTGCGGCCACACCACCTTGAATAAGCCTCATCTCAGAAGCTAAGCAATGTTGGGCTTGGTTAGTACTTGGATGGGAGACCACCTGGGAATATCAAGTGCTGCAGGCATTACATATTTGTAATTACATTTTACAATTGAAATGTGGAGGACAAAAGGAAATTTTGGAGGAATCACCCCAGCTCACTAAACATAAAAGTCATGAAAGCAGAAATGCAATCGCCTGCGGCCACACCACCTTGAATAAGCCTGATCTCGTCTGATCTCAGAAGCTAAGCAATGTTGGGCTTGGTTAGTACTTGGATGGGAGACCACCTAGGAATATCAAGTGCTGCAGGCATTACATTTTTGTAATTACATTTTACAATTGAAATGTGTGGAGGACAAAAGGAAATTTTGGAGGAATCACCCCAGCTCACTAAACATAAAAGTCATGAAAGCAGAAATGCAATCGCCTGCGGCCACACCACCTTGAATAAGCCTGATCTCGTCTGATCTCAGAAGCTAAGCAATGTTGGGCTTGGTTAGTACTTGGATGGGAGACCACCTGGGAATATCAAGTGCTGCAGGCATTACATTTTACAATTGAAATGTGTGGAGGACAAAAGGAAATTTTTGGAGGAATCACCCCCAGCTCACTAAACATAAAAGTCATGAAAGCAGAAATGCAATCGCCTGCGGCCACACCACCTTGAATAAGCCTGATCTCGCCTGATCTCAGAAGCTAAGCAATGTTGGGCTTGGTTAGTACTTGGATGGGAGACCACCTGGGAATATCAAGTGCTGCAGGCATTACATTTTACAATTGAAATGTGTGGAGGACAAAAGGAAATTTTGGAGGAATCACCCCAGCTCACTAAACATAAAAAAAGTCATGAAAGCAGAAATGCAATCGCCTGCGGCCACACCACCTTGAATAAGCCTGATCTCGTCTGATCTCAGAAGCTAAGCAATGTTGGGCTTGGTTAGTACTTGGATGGGAGACCACCTGGGAATATCAAGTGCTGCAGGCATTACATTTTACAATTGAAATTGTGTGGAGGACAAAAGGAAATTTTGGAGGAATCACCCCAGCTCACTAAACATAAAAGTCATGAAAGCAGAAATGCAATCACCTGCGGCCACACCACCTTGAATAAGCCTGATCTCGTCTGATCTCAGAAGCTAAGCAATGTTGGGCTTGGTTAGTACTTGGATGGGAGACCACCTGGGAATATCAAGTGCTGCAGGCATTACATTTTTTGTAATTACATTTTACAATTGAAATGTGTGGAGGACAAAAGGAAATTTTGGAGGAATCACCCCAGCTCACTAAACATAAAAGTCATGAAAGCAGAAATGCAATCGCCTGCGTACACCACCTTGAATAAGCCTGATCTCTCGTCTGATCTCAGAAGCTAAGCAATGTTGGGCTTGGTTAGTACTTGGATGGGAGACCACCTGGGAATATCAAGTGCTGCAGGCAATACATTTTTGTAATTACATTTTACAATTGAAATGTGTGGAGGACAAAAAGGAAATTTTGGAGGAATCACCCCAGCTCACTAAACATAAAAGTCATGAAAGCAGAAATGCAATGCCTGCGGCCACACCACCTTGAATAAGCCTGAATAAGCCTGATCTTGTCTGATCTCAGAAGCTAAGCAATGTTGGGCTTGGTTGGTACTTGGATGGGAGACCACCTGGGAATATCAAGTGCTGCAGGCATTACATTTTTGTAATTACATTTTACAAATTTGAAATGTGTGGAGGACAAAGGAAATTTTGGAGGAATCACCCCAGCTCACTAAACATAAAAGTCATGAAAGCAGAAATGCAATGCAAGCAGCCACACCACCTTGAATAAGCCTGATCTCGTCTGATCTCAGAAGCTAAGCAATGTTGGGCTTGGTTAGTACTTGGATGGGAGACCACCTGGGAATATCAAGTGCTGCAGGCATTACATTTTACAATTGAAATGTGTGGAGGACAAACTGAAATTTTGGAGGAATCACCCCCAGCTCACTAAACATAAAAGTCATGAAAGCAGAAATGCAATCGCCTGCAGCCACACCACCTTGAATAAGCCTGATCTTGTCTGATCTCAGAAGCTAAGCAATGTTGGGCTTGGTTAGTACTTGGATGGGAGACCACCTGGGAATATCAAGTGCTGCAGGCATTATATTTTACAATTGAAATGTGTGGAGGACAAAAGGAAATTTCGGAGGAATCACCCCCAGCTCACTAAACATGAAAGCAGAAATGCAATCGCCTGCGGCCACACCACCTTGAATAAGCCTGAGCTCGCCTGATCTCGTCTGATCTCAGAAGGTATGCAATGTTGGGCTTGGTTAGTACTTGGATGGGAAACCACCTGAGGGCTGCAGGCATTACATTTTAGAATTGAAATGTGTGGAGGACAAAAGGAAATTTCGGAGGAATCACCCCCAGCTCACCGAACATAAAAGTCATGAAAGCAGAACTGCAATCGCCTGCGGCCACACCACCTTGAATAAGCCTGATCTCGTCTGATCTCAGAAGCTAAGCAATGTTGGGCTTGGTTAGTACTTGGATGGGAAACCACCTGAGGGCTGCAGGCATTACATTTTACAATTGAAATGTGTGGAGGACAAAAGGAAATTTCGGAGGAATCACCCCCAGCTCACCGAACATAAAAGTCAAAAAGCAGAACTGCAATCGCTTGAGGCCACACCACCTTGAATAAGCCTGATCTCGTCTGATCTCAGAAGCTAGGCAATGTTGGGCTTGGTTAGTACTTGGATGGGAGACCACTTTGGAATATCAAGTGCTGCAGGCATTACATTTTTGTCATTACATTTTACAATTGAAATGTGTTGAGAAAAGGAAATTTCGGAGGAATCACCCCCAGCTCACCGAACATAAAAGTCATGAAAGCAGAACTGCAATCGCCTGCGCCACACCACTTTGAATAAGTCTGATCTGAGAAGCTAATCAATGTTGGGCTTGGTTAGTACTTGGATGGGAGACCACCTGGGAATATCCAGTGCTGCAGGCATTACATTTTACAATTGAAATGTGTGGGACAAAAGGAAATTTCAGAGGAATCACCCCCAGCTAACCGAACATAAAAGTCATGAAAGCAGAATTGCACTCACCTGCGGCCACACCACCTTGAATAAGCCTGATCTTGCCTGATCTCGTCTGATCTCAGAAGCTAGGCAATGTTGGGCTTGGTTAGTACTTTGATGGGAGACCACCTGGGAATATCAAGTGCTGCAGGCATTACATTTTACAATTGAAATGTGTGGAGGACAAAAGGAAATTTTGGAGGAATCACCCCCAGCTCACCGAACATAAAAGTCATGAAAGCAGAACTGCAATCGCCTGCGGCCACACCACCTTGAATAATCCTGATCTCGTCTGATCTCAGAAGTTAAGCAATGTTGGGCTTGGTTAGTACTTGGATGGGAGACCACCTGGGAATATCAAGTGCTGCAGGCATTACATTTTTGTCATTACATTTTACAATTGAAATGTGTGAAGGAAATTTTGGAGGAATCACCCCCAGCTCACCGAACATAAAAGTCATGAAAGCAGAACTGCATTTGCTTGCGGCCACACCACCTTGAATAAGCATGATCTCGTCTGATTTCAGAAGCTAAGCAATGTTGGGCTTGGTTAGTACTTGGATGGGAGACCACCTGGGAATATCAAGTGCTGCAGTCATTACATTTTACAATTGAAATGTGTGGAGGACAAATGTAAATTTCAGAGGAATCACCCCCAGCTCACCAAACATAAAAGTCATGAAAGCAGAACTGCAATCGTCTGCGGCCACACCATCTTGAATAAGCCTGATCTCGTCTGATCTCAGAAGCTAAGCAATATTGGGCTTGGTTAGTACTTGGATGGGAGACCACCTGAGGGCTGCAGGCATTACATTTTACAATTGAAATGTGTGGAGGACAAAAGGAAATTTTGGAGGAATCACCCCCAGCTCACTAAACATAAAAGTCATGAAAGCAGAAATGCAATCGCCTGCAGCCACACAACCTTGAATAACCCTGATCTCGTCTGATCTCATGGGAGACTAATCTCAGAAGCTAAGCAATGTTGGGCTTGGTTAGTACTTGGATGGGAGACCACCTGGGAATATCAAGTGCTGCAGGCATTACATTTTGTAATTACATTTTACAATTGAAATGTGTGGAGGACAAAGGAAATTTTGGAGGAATCACCCCAGCTCACTAAACATAAAAGTCATGAAAGCAGAAATGCAATCGCCTGCAGTCTCACCACCTTGAATAAGCCTGATCTCGTCTGATCTCAGAAGCTAAGCAATGTTGAGCTTGGTTGGTACTTGGATGGGAGACCACCTGGGAATATCAAGTGCTGCAGGCATTACATTTTACAATTGAAAATGTGTGGAGGACAAAAGGAAATTTTGGAGGAATCACCCCCCAGCTCACTAAACATAAAAGTCATGAAAGCAGAAGCATGCAATAAGCCTGCGGCCACACCACCTTGAATAAGCCTGATCTCGTCTGATCTCAGAAGCTAAGCAATGTTGAGCTTGGTTAGTACTTGGATGGGAGACCACCTGGGAATATCAAGTGCTGCAGGCATTACATTTTACAATTGAAATGTGTGGAGTACAAAAGGAAATTTTGGAGGAATCACCCCCAGTTCCCTAAACATAAAAGTCATGAAAGCAGAAATGCAATCGCCTGCGGCCACACCACTTTGAATAAGCCTGATCTCGTCTGATCTCAGAAGCTAAGCAATGTTGACCTTGGTTAGTACTTGGATGGGAGACCACCTGGGAATATCAAGTGCTGCAGGCATTACATTTTTGTAATTACATTTTACAATTGAAATGTGTGGAGGACAAAAGGAAATTTTGGAGGAATCACCCCCAGCTCACTAAACATAAAAGTCATGAAAGCAGAAATGCAATCACCTGCGGCCACACCACCTTGAATAAGCCTGCTCTCGTCTGATCTCAGAAGCTAAGCAACATTGGGCTTGGTTAGTACTTGGATGGGAGACCACCTGGGAATATCAAGTGCTACAGGCATTACATTTTACAATTGAAATGTGTGGAGGACAAAAGGAAATTTTGGAGGAATCACCCCCAGCTCACTAAACATAAAAGTCATGAAAGCAGAAATGCAATCGCCTGCGGCCACACCACCTTGAATAAGCCTGATCTCGCCTGATCTCGTCTGATCTCAGAAGCTAAACAATGTTGGGCTTGGTTAGTACTTGGATGGGAGACCACCTGGGAATATCAAGTGCTGCAGGCATTACATTTTTGAGAATACATTTTACAATTGAAATGTGTGGAGGACAATAGGAAATTTCGGAGGAATCACCCCCAGCTCACTAAACATAAAGTCATGAAAGCAGGAATGCAATCGCCTGTGGCCACACCACCTTGAATAAGCCTGATCTCGTCTGATCTCAGAAGCTAAGCAATGTTGGGGTTGGTTAGTACTTGGATGGGAGACCACCTGGGAATATCAAGTGCTGCAGGCATTACATTTTACAATTGAAATGTGTGGAGGACAAAAGGAAATTTTGGAGGAATCACCCCCAGCTCACTAAACATAAAAGTCATGAAAGCAGAAATGCAATCAGCCTGCGGCCACACCTCTTTGAATAAGCCTGATCTCGTCTGATCTCAGAAGCTAAGCAATGTTGGGCTTGGTTAGTACTTGGATGGGAGACCACCTGGGAATATCAAGTGCTGCAGGCATTACATTTTACAATTGAAATGTGTGGAGGACAAAAGGAAATTTTGGAGGAATCACCCCCAGCTCACTAAACATAAAAGTCATGAAAGCAGAAATGCAATCGCCTGCGGCCACACCACCTTGAATAAGCCTGAACTCGTCTGATCTCAGAAGCTAAGCAATTTTGGGCTTGGTTAGTACTTGGATGGGAGACCACCTGGGAATATCAAGTGCTGCAGGCATTACATTTTACAATTGAAATGTGTGGAGGACAAAAGGAAATTTTGGAGGAATCACCCCCAGCTCACTAAACATAAAAGTCATGAAAGCAGAAATGCAATGTCTCATGCCACACCACCTTGAATAAGCCTGATCTCGTCTGATCTCAGAAGCTAAGCAATGTTGGGCTTGGTTAGTACTTGGATGGGAGACCACCTGGGAATATCAAGTGCTGCAGGAATTACATTTTACAATTGAAATGTGTGGAGGACAAAAGGAAATTTCGGAGGAATCACCCCCAGCTCACCGAACATAAAAGTCATGAAAGCAGAACTGCAATCGCCTGCGGCCACACCACCTTGAATAAGTCTGATCTCAGAAGCTAAGCAATGTTGGGCTTGGTTAGTACTTGGATGGGAGACCACCTGGGAATAACAAGTGCTGCAGGCATTACATTTTATAATTGAAATGTGTGGAGGACAAAAGGAAATTTCGGAGGAATCACCCCCAGCTCACTTGACAGTAGACACCCTGAGAAGGAGATGAGAGCGTCCATTTTGTAAAAGTCGCATGGGGAACTCGAGATTCTTGATTGCTGGACCAACTAAAGTTTATCTCACTCTAAAAAGCTTTTGAAGAAGTCTTTAGACCAGAGACCGATGACGATTTTCTTTTAAAGAGAAAAAAAACCCTTTTGTATTCTCCTGCAAAGGAGTGGCGAGCCTACCTTATTGAAGATACACTGAAGATTTCTACCCTGGAATTTATTATTTTTTTTCCCTTTTTCTGGAATTTCTTTTGGATTTCAAAGGACTGTTTTCATTCTTCTCGAAGTTCTACAGAGTGGTAGGAATATCGACTCACACTACATACACACCAACAAGGACATTGGTTTTAATTAGAACTTCTTATTTCAAACTAACTGTATTATTTTAGACAAGAGGTACTGAATTTATGTTTATATGATACACCTTTCTGTCTTAATAAATGCATGCTAGCTGTTAAAAAAACACACTGAACATTCTTTTGTTAATTTCTCGTTATACTAACCGCTCATACGAATCTAGAATTATAAGTAGCCAAAGGTGGGTTACATAAATTTTGGCGAGCCAGCCAGGAGAGGGTTACTAGAATAATTTGAAGTGTGAATAATTGACAATTGTCAGAAAACATATATGCTCAGTGTGTTTTGCTTAAGCAGCCGACTGACCTTAATAATTTTGCTACTCATATTACATGTGTTACCCTTCTGAAGTGTTTCATTGTAAGAAAACTCACCAGAGGCACAGTTAATTTTGCAATTAATAATATCTAGCTATTAATTAAGAAAATGAATACCATAGATAAAGAGAATATCAAAATCCCTAATTCTGTTATAGTTAGTGGACTGACTAGCAGTGATTTGGATGAAGAAATAGCTGATTTCTAAAAGCTTATGGATCAATTTCAAGAGTAATAAAAGTCACTGATCTTGATCCTGAGTTTAGTGGACAGGTCATTGTTGAATATGAGCATGGGCTTGCAATCCAAGCTCTTGACCCTGATCTACCATGCCACAGGACAAGTTCTATTGATCCATGCATCACTTACCACCTGAGGACCTTGACGAGTGTTTACACCAGTAAAATTGGTGACAATACAACATGATCTTACCTCCGTGAATTACAGGGAATAGCAAAATTGAGTGGTTTAAGTTTTGAAGATGTCCTACAAAAAGAACTAGCGAGGATGCAAGGTTCCATAGGAGCATCAACTGACAGCAGTGAAGAAGCTGCAGTGCATAGCCCATCATCAAAACCTGATGATCTGTTATTGGCAGTGCCACCCAGTGTTAGCCCCCGTGCTGGGCTAACAGCAGTGCCCATCCTAAGGGACCCCCTTATTGATGTAACCCACACTCCATTAAAGCTTGGGGATGTCGCTAATAGACCCATTTTATTGAATTCTGATCAAATGAACCCTCCTGAAGTCCAAAGATTAGTAGTGGAGCATATTGTAAAGAGTGGGGAAGTTGCATCTCAATTCCCCGCACCTACTAAGCTTAGAACCTTCTCGGGTAAATGCCCATGGCCAAACCATGAAGTTGACTATGATACATGGCGCAACAGTGTTGTGCTGCTATTGAAAAACCCTACTGTTTCAGATGTGCATCGAGCCAGAAGGATTTTAGAGAGTCTTCTACCTCCAGCAATTGAAATTGTTAAGCCCTTAGGAGCAGAAGCAACTCCAAGAGCCTATTTAGATCTTTTTGGATTCTGCTTTTGGTACTGTTGAGGATGGAGATGAGCTCTTTGCTAAGTTTCTAAATACACACCAAAATGTTGGGGAGAAACCCTCTGATTACTTACACAGACTGCAAACGATATTGAATGCCGCAGTGAAAAGAGGTGGCATTGTTCCAGGCGAATCTAACTGACAGTTGCTAAAACAGTTTTGCAGAGGGTGCTGGGACAATTCGTTTATTGTTAACCTTCAACTGGAGCAGAAAAAAAATGCACCACCTTTGTTTTCAGAGCTTTTGTTTCTGCTACGCACTGAGGAGGATAGACAAGCTGCAAAAGTTAGCAGAATGAAGCAACACCTGTATATGCTTCCTATTTAAATGAACATGACATTACTGATCATGGTCCCGAGGTCTTTCCTAGTGGGACTGAAGAACTAAAGAAACAAATTGCTGACCTTCAGAAACAGCTAACAAGTTTGAAAGCTGCAAATGACGAGAGTTGCCAGAAAACTTCTCACAAGGTGTCCCAACCCAAGGTGAACAAGCTCCAAGAAATGGTGGCTGCAGGAAGCCATGAGCAAAGTGCAGTAGCAGATGGGAAACCCAGACCATGGTACTGTTTTAAGTGTGGGAAAGATGGACACATTGCGAGGTCTTGTAGCGATGTACCTAATGCATTGCTTGTTGAAATGAAAAGAAGGAATTGAGAGAGAAGCAGCGTTCTTGGGAAGCCCAGCACAGCTTCTCTAACTCTCCACATTTAAACTAGGATCAGTTTCTGTTGAGGGACAAACAGGAACTTGTCAACCATCACGTCCCCACCAAGGAAAAAACACAGATCGACGATACATTCGCATCTTGCACAGCAAGAAGTCAAACTGCCTAAAGGGTTGGTTGGTCCAAAATGTACAGCTAGTATCCGTGTAGCTGGTGTAGCTTGTAATTGCCTTCTAGATACGGGGTCACAGGTCAGCACTCTATCATTGTCGTTTTATCAGAAGAATTTGCCAAACCATACAATTTGGCCTTTGAACAATCTTCTAGAAGTTGAGGGTGCAAATGGTCAGTCTGTCCCATATTTGGGATATGTTGAAGTAAACATGACATTTCCTAAGGCGATTACAGGGATCGAAACCAAAATTTTAACTCTAGCCTTAGTAGTTCCTGACCTTCGCTCAAATAGCCAACTGCCTATATTGATTGGAACGAACACCCTTGATGTACTATATGAGCAGTGCTGTGAAAGAACTATTAAAAATAGCTCAGCTCTCTATGGCTATAAGGGGATCCTGAAAGCTCTTAAGTTGAGAAGAAACCAGAACAGCAGTGGCAGACTTGGATGGGTGAAGTGGCGAAGCAACAAACAGAAGGTCATTCCGCAGGTCAGAAAGTTCTCTTAGAAGGCTTTGCGTGTGTGAACCGCATAAACACTGAAAAGTGGGCATTATTAGAACAGCCACACTTGTCTTCTTTACCAGGTGGGCTTTTCCTGAGTAGCTGTCTTCTCTCTCTACCAACACACCCTCCATATAAGTTACCTGTTTTTTTAAAAAATGAGACCGACCATGATGTGATTCTCCCTGCCAGTTGCATCATTGCTGACTTAAATATACTGCACCGTGATCAATGGCACTTTTGATAAAGGAAATCAGTGTAACAAGACTGATGGTTCACTAGCAACCACTTACAGTGCATCTGCTAGTCAAAAGAAAACAACTGAAGACTGAACTTACTTTTGATTTTGGTGACTCTCCACTACCTGAAGATTGGAAAACCAGAATTTCACTGAAATTGGGTGAGATGTCTGATGTTTTTGCATGTCATGATATGGATTTTGGACACACCTCTAAAGTGAAACATCACATTAAACTTAAAGATGAGACTCCTTTTAAACAGAGACCACGTCCAATCCACCCACAAGATCTTGAGGCTGTCCGGAAACATCTTCAGGAGCTGCTAGATGCAGATGTAATCTGAGAATCTGAATCTCCATTCGCATCACCAATTGTGGTTGTTCGAAGAAGAAGCGGAGATGTCAGGTTGTGCATTGATTATAGGAAACTGAATCTACAGACTATAAAAGATGCCTATGCACTACCAAACTTAGAAGAAACTTTCTCTGCTCTAACTGGATCTAAATGGTTTTCCGTTATGGATCTGAAATCAGGATATTACCAGATTGAGTTGGAAGAGTATGACAAGCCAAAATCTGCCTTTGTATGTCCCCTTGGATTCTGGGAATTTAATCGCATGCCTCAAAGGAATAACGAGCAGCTCTAGTACATTCCAACGTTTAATGGAGAAGTGTATGGGGACATGAATTTGAAGGAGGTGTTGGTTTTCTTAGATGACCTCATTGTTTTCTCCGAGACACTGGAGGAACATGAAAATAGACTTCTCGTGTCCTACATCGTCTCTCAAGGAATATGGGTTGAAACTATCACCTGAGAAATGCAAGTTTTTTCCAGACATCTGTACGTTATTTAGGACACATAGTGACCCAGAATGGAGTTGAAACTGATCCAGAGAAGGTGTGTGCTTTAAAAACCTGGCCACGGCCCAATAACTTGAAGGAATTAAGATCCTTCCTTGGTTCTCGGGTTATTATCGAAGGTTTGTCAATGATTATTCTAAGATAGTTAAACCTTTGAATGAGCTGACTTCTGGATACCCTCCCATCAGAAAAGGGAGTAAGAGGACAAAACCAGGTTGTAAATACTTCAATCCCAAAGAGCCGTTTGCTGATCGCTGGACACCTGCTTGTCAACAAGCGTTTGATTCCATCATTGAAAAACTTACCTCTTCTCCTGTCCTTGGGTTTGCTGATCCAAGACTACCCCTACATCCTCCATACAGATGCAAGCACAAAGTGGGTTGGGAGCTGCACTTTACCAGGAGCAAGAGGGACAGATGCGTGTCATTGCCTTTGCTAGTAGGGGATTGTCACGAAGCCCGGTATCCAGCCCATAAATTGGAATTCCTTGCCCTGAAATGGGCGGTAACAGAGAAATTTCATGATTACCTGTATGGTGCGCCTTTCTCTGTTATAACTGACAATAACCCGTTAACGTATATATTAACTTCTGCAAAGTTGGATGCAACCAGTTACCGATGGTTGGCTGCTCTTTCTACTTTTTCTTTCGACATTAAGTATAGGACAGGAAAACAAAACATGGATGCAGATGGACTCTCAAGACGACCCCACGGGACCTTGGAGGATGACATTGATTCACAAGAAGTGACAGAATTCAGCAGTTTACATCCCATCATTTGAGTCCACCAGAGAATGTGAAACTCTTTACGCAAGATGCAATTAGAGCAGTGTGTGATAGACATACCCTTCAGAGAAATGGGGATACAGAAGAAGACAAGTTTAAACTTATCTTAGTTGAATCCCTTGCTCTTGAACCAGAAGCAGTCCCCGATTGTTTTGATCAAGATGGAGTTAGTGATGGACAGATAACTCTACCAAGGATGTCAAATGTAGATTTGGTTCAGCAACAAAAAAGAGGACCCAGTTATTGGAAGAGTTATCGCCTTAATTGAGTCTGGGAATACATTTCCCATAACCTTAAAGTATGAGTCCCCTGATTTGCAATTAATTTTGAGACAATGGAATCGTCTGGAATTGAAACATGGCATATTGTATAGAAGACGTCTGGATGGAAAAAAGAAGTTTCCTATCAACTTGTTCTACCTGAAAAGTTGAGATCAAGGGTGTTGGAGAGCTTACATGATGAAATGGGACATATGGGTATTGAACAAACTCTTGACCTCGTTAGATCAAGGTTCTATTGGCCGAGGATGGCTGCAGCTGTGGAACAAAAGGTGAAAACTTGTGGTCGATGTGTGAGGAGAAAAGCTCATCCTGAAAAGCTGCACCTCTGGTGAACATTCGTACCACCAGACCGCTAGAATTAGTTTGTATGGACTTTTTTTCATTGGAGCCTGACAATGTTGACACTAGAAATATCTTGGTCATAACTGACAATTTTACAAAGTATGCTGTTGCCATCCCCACCAGAGATCAAAAGGCAGCAACTGTAGCTAGGAGTCTTTGGGACCATTTCGTTGTTCACTATGGTTTTCCTGAACGTCTACATAGTGACCAAGGATGAGATTTTGAATCCCCATACTATCGTGAACTGTGTGCACTTGCTGGAATACGGAAAGTAAGAACCACACCATACCATTCAAGAGGGAATCCTGTAGAGCGTTTTAATAGGACGCTTCTGAGTATGCTAGGGACTTTGAAGGAAAAAGAAAGCACACTGGCATGATTTTGTGAAACCATTAGTCCATGCCTATAACTGCACGAGGAATGAGGTGACTGGATTCTCGCCATATGAACTGATGTTGGAAGAAGACAGCCCAGGTTGCCCATTGACATCGTTTGGCCTACAGCCAAGAGGAGTGGAACCCAAGTCACACTCGCGGTATGTTAAAAATCTGAGATCATATTTGGAAGAAAGCTACCACATTGCCACAGAGAATGCTTTGAAATCAGCCAAAACGAACAAGAAAAGATTTGATAAACTAGTCCGAGTCTACTTTGCAAGTAGGAGATAGGATCCTGGTCCGTAATGTCAGTTTACGTGGAAAACAAAAAAAGATTGCAGACAGATGGGAGCTGACATCCATGTTGTTGTAAAACAAATGGGTGAATTACCGTGTATGTGGTTCGACCAGAGAATAAAGGCAGGCCTCTCGAACTCTTCACAGAGATCTTCTGCTACCCTGTGGGTTTTGCCTGCACTAGAAGAAAAGAAACCACCTCTGGGAAGACACGGTTAGACGACCAAGGACGCGGCAGAATCCTTTCCAGGATGGAGAATATGAGCCGCTACATGTGGAATCTGAGGCTGAAGATGAATACCCATTGTATTTGCACAAAATCCCTCAATGAGAGATACAAGAATCATTCAAGTTCATGATTTCTATGACCCAGATAGACCTACAGCTGTGCCGATCTCTAGAGAAGAACAAAGCATGCTGCGGACTCGGATGACCCGTTGCCCTGTACAGGTTCAAGTTTAAACCCGTATGCTGAAAGCTTTCATCCAAATGCTGCTGAAGAGAGAGAAGACATTGGAGACTTACCTGAAGTGAACCCAACTTCTGCTGAAGAGAAAGAAGATGACACTGGAAACTTGCCTGATATGAATCAACTAATGATGAGGAGCAAGAAGTTACAGGAAACTTACTGGAAGGCAACTGATGTGAATCAAGTGATGATGATAAAAGAGAAGAGTTTAATGGAACAAGAAACATAGCCATAGAAATTGAGACAAAAGAATACAGAAGAGATAATCCACCTTGCTGGGACGTTAATGACACTTCTGTACGTCGATCCACAGTTACAGACAGAGATGTATACCAAGAACTAGGGAATCCCTTTCCTCAGTCATACAGTGTTTATTTCATGGATTGAGCACAGATATTATAAACTCATTAAATGGGTCCGAACATCCTACACTTATAAAGAATCTGATTCCTGATGCCTACCAGGTTGTTTAGGTAATTGCCATGTGAAAATGTGAAGGACTCACATATATTCAAGAGGGGAGGATGTAACCCTGTTACAATTCTTATGTACAGAAGGCAATGGGATTAGAAATGAGTGTTAACAGGAAGTCCCGCCTTGATTGACGGTAGACACCCTGAGAAGGAGATGAGGCGTCCATTTTGTAAAAGTCGCATGGGAACTCGAGATTCTTGATTGCTGGACCAACTAAAGTTTATCTCACTCTAAAAAAGCTTTTGAAGAAGTCTTTAGACCAGAGACCGATGACGATTTTCTTTTAAAGAGAAAAAAACCCTGTTGAATTCTCCTGCAAAGGAGTGGTGAGCCTAACTTATTGAAGATACACTGAAGATTTCTACCCTGGAATTTATTATTTTTTTTTTTTTCCTTTTTCTGGAATTTCTTTTGGATTTCAAAGGACTGTTTTCATTCTTCTCGAAGTTCTACAGAGTGGTAGGAATATCGACTCACACTACATACACACCAACAAGGACATTGGTTTTAATTAGAACTTCTTATTTCAAACTAACTGTATTATTTTAGACAAGAGGTACTGAATTTATGTTTATATGGTACACCTTTCTGTCTTAATAAATGTATGCTAGCTGTTAAAAAAAACCACACTTAACATTCTTTTGTTAATTTCTCGTTATACTAACCGTTCATACGAATCTAGAATTATAAGTAGCCAAAGGTGGGTTACATAAGCAATGTTGGGCTTGGTTAGTACTTGGATGGGAGACCACCTGGGAATATCAAGTGCTGCAGGCATTACATTTTACAATTGAAATTTGTGGAGGACAAAGGAAATTTCGGAGGAATCACCCCAGCTCACAGAACATAAAAGTCATGAAAGCAGAACTGCAATAAGCCTGCTTGGCCACACCACCTTGAATAAGCCTGGTGCATTGTGGGCTTGGTCAGGTGATCAGAGGAGTAATGAGTACACTGCTTGTTAGAGAGAGAGTAAGTTTTTTTTTTTTTTTTTCTTTACTATTTATATTGTATTTTTTGTTGTTTTATTGTTTGTTTGGCTATTAATTTTGACTGAGTTGGCTCCCCTGCAGCTTTGTGCTGTTCAGGGGAAGCCTTTGAAACTATGGAATCAGTAAAATGCAGGCTCGTGTACAGAGGCCTGCTTTTGGAAAAAATTATACAGCAAAGAAGCAACAGTTATTATTGATGTTTCCAGTTTAGAAAAAGTTTCTGCAATGGAAATAGTAGAGGCTGTTCATGTCCTTTGTGGTGGGGGTGTTTGTTTAGCCTGCAGACTGCGTGGTAATCAAGAATTTGAACTTACCATGGAAACTAAAGAGCAGGCTGCTCTCTTGCAAGATGGTTTGGATATTAAAGGAGATCATTGTTCCTGTCGGTGGTTATATGCACAAGATGTGGTTGTTTCCTTTTTACATTTGCCAGCATATATTGCTGATGGTGACATTATTTCCAAACTGGAGAGTTGGGGAGTAAATATTGTTTCGGATATTAAACGCCGTGTTTATCCTAATACTTCAGTGGCTGATGGAACAGCGATTTGTTCGTTCAAGTTCCCTAGAACTGTTATGTCTTTGCCATATAGCACAAAGTTTGATACAGTGGAAGGTCTAAATATTTTCGGGTGTTGCATGACAGACAGGAAGCGGGTTTGTCACATGTGACTTCTGCCAGGACATGTGGTGTCATCATGCCCTTCATTCACGTGCTTTGAGTGCGGACAACAGGGCGTTCGGCTCGGTCCTGTAGAGCAGTGCAGCTGCGATGACTGCCACCATGCTCTGTTGAGCTGCATTTGTCTGGATGCGGAGGATGGTGCTGCTGGGAACAGGGCATGGAGGGGCATGGTGGCAGTTGTGCTTTCACAGCAGGGTGAAGGGGGAGTTGAAAGAGCAGCCAGAGGAAGGGGAGGCTGCAGCTGAGCTAATGGAGATGGCGTTGAGGATGAGCGATTGGAGGCGGTGCCTGGCCTTGAAGGACATGCATCATGTGGAGGGAGAGCTGGGCACGGCTGCGGAGGAGCAGTGGAGAGTGTGTCTGCTGTAGCAGTACAGTGGGGAGGAAGCAGTGGATGAAGGTGGTGGAGGGAAGCTTACAAGAAGAGGATAGGGAGGAGGTGGAGTCGTGTACACGTGATCCGAATGTTAGACTGGCCAAGATAAGCAGAAGAGCAGGACCAGGCCAAAATTAATAAACATTGGGAACATTTCAACAAAGGTGGTGAGTAAAAGTAAAATGTATCTGGTGTGAGGGGAATTATTTAAAAGGGAATGGAGGAATATGTGGGCGGGAGAAGATTCCATGTCTTATCTGAAGAGGAAGCGTAATGGCTGTGACTCTGTTCATTTACTTTTTCTTTTGCAGTTATGATCTCAATAGTGTCTTTAAATGTTAATGGGTTGCGGGACATTGTTAAGTTCAAAATATTATTTTGAATGTACCAGCTGCTGATGTAATTTGTTTCAAGAAACATTTTGGGATGATAATATTGTTAATGTTATTAGGAGTGAATGGGATGGGGATGTTTATTGTAGTAATGCTGTTACTTGTAGGAGGGTGGCAACTTTAGTGAGGAGGGTTTTGTGATCGGGTTATGTTTTTGGGAAAGGACATTGAAGGGAGGAGTTTAACAGTTCAGATCAAATTGGTGAATACAATCATAGATTTGGTCAATATTTATGCTCCCAATGAAGTAAAGATAGGGAGCGTTTTCTTAAAAAAGGGTTGCGGGGCATCTTACTTCTGACAATAGAATTGTGGTAGGGGATTTTAATGTTATGTTAAGCAGAATAGATCTTGCACAGGGGATGGTATATAAGGCTGACACTTCTAGGAAATCACTGGTCCACCTTATGGATGAGTTTCATTATGTTGATTTCTGGAGGTGCAGACATGGTGCTAAGAGATTTTTTCCGGCGACAGATGGTTGAAGGGTTTTTGAAGCAGAGTCGCATAGATTTTGGGTTGTGCCATGTTGATTTTATTGCCAATATAGGAAGGGTTTTTATAAGTACAATTCATTTAGTGATCATGCTGCATTTCACTTTCAAATTCACACTGAGAAATTGAATAAGGGACTGGGGGTGTGGTGTTTTAATGTGCAATATCTGAAAGAGCTCTCGTTTTGTGAAAGTATAAAAGAGCTCATTAGAGTTGGAATGCAGTGTCCCTTTTTAATCTGGATAAGAGAGTTTGGTGGGATAATCTGAAGTATGATTTGAAATTATTTTGCATTTCATATGGCATTGAGAGGCAGAGAGTGAATTTTAGTAGAGAGAGGGGCTTCGAGACTCTGACACATGAGTTCAATAAGGCAGCAGAGAGTGGGGGGGGAACAGCAACAGAATATTAGAAATCCAGGAGCTGTTGAGGGATTTTGAACAGGAGAAGTGTATGGGGCCATTGTCAGGAGTAGGGCTAGGTATGTGGTCGAAGGAGAAGTAGTACTAAGTTTTTCTTTGGTTTGGAGTCCTTTTACATGCGATCCTCTTATATTGGGGAACTGTTAACATCGACGGGCGAAAGGATCAGTGATACAGTGAAAATATTGGATGAAGTATGCACTTTTTATAAAAGTCTCTTTCAATCACAGGGCACAGTCAGGACAGAGAGAGACATTGCTATCCTATATAGATAAAACAGTTAGTGACAGTGATAGGGTGAAGTGTGATAGGTAGGAATCACTTTGTCAGAGATTGAGGAGGCTTTAGCAGGCATGAAGACTAATAAAGCCCAGGTTCGGATGGGTTCCCAATTGAATTTTATAGGGCTTTAAAGAGATGCTGGGGGCCAATTTTAGTGAAGGTGTACAAGGAGATTCAGGAGGATGGGTTGTTGAGTCCCACAATGAGGAGGAGTATTATTACTTTAATTTACAAAAAGCAGGGTGACCCTGCTCTTCTTAAGAATTATAGGCCTTTAAGCTTGCTTAATTGTGACTATAAGATCTTGACACAGTTTTTTGCCAATAGGTTGAAGGGGGGTAATGCCTACAATCATTTCACACTCTCAGACGTATTGTGTAGCAGGTGAGGGATATAGCAGACACGGTCTGTTCCCTCAGGGATGTGGTGGGATTTCTTGTGGGGCAGAAAGCAGATGGATACATCTTGAAACTAGATCAAGAGAAGGCATTTGATCGAGTGGAGCATGACTATTTATTGGCTGTTCTTTAAAGGGTTTGGGTTTGGGGATGGATTTGTCTCTTGGGTCCGGACGTTTTATACAGACATTTTTAGCTGTGTCAAGTGTAATGGGTTTCTTACTGGGTATTTTTCTGTAGAAAGGTCAGTGCAACAGGGTTGCCCCTCTGTCTGCACTATTATATTCTATTATTTCAGAG
>CM072708.1:8863115-8968009 GCA_036884735.1 Huso huso | reverse complement strand
TTTTTTGTTTTAAATTATGTCTCATAGGTAATGCAAAATCTTTAGTGAGGTGGTGGAGCGCTGCCTATACTAAAAGAGGAAGTCACCACCTCTCTCTCTCTCTCTCTCTCTCTCTCTCTCTCTCTCTCTCAAATAAAGTCACTGTTACTGATAACGCATCTCTCACTCTACTTCCGTGCACCCGAACCTGGCCTGCTGTCTTTAAACTCCATAGAGGTAGGAACGGCTGTCTTTATTAGCATGTGTGTCAGAGACCATTGATTTTAATCATAGGCTCGAATAAGCAGGAGCCCACAAGCTTCATTACTGACAAGGCTGGTCTGTGATACTAATAGTGTGCAGTGAAGCAGGTTGCCTTGCTAAACTGTATATTTTTTTTAAAGATTACAGTAAATAAATGATTATTATTATTACTATTATTCTTATTCAGTTCGCTAGCTTGGTGTGAAACAACACATGCAAAATAATCAAGGCTGTCATTTTCTATATGGTATTCATTTTGTGGAAACTGTACATCTGGAAAATAAGAATCAGTGTATTTCAGGTTGAAGCCTCTCAGTTATCAGTGCAATGAAATGGTTTCTTGTAAAGACTAGCTCGTTCCCGACTACATACATCTAAAAAGGTTATTAGAAAGATGAACAAAAACACACAGAAATTACGTCGCAGAAAATAATTCTGGTGCAACTTTACGCTACCAGAACCAGTTTCATAGATGTTTGTGTATTAGTTTACTTATTTGTACAGATATATATATATATATATATATATATATATATATATATATATATATATATATATATATATATATATATATCCATAGTAGCAACACATATTCTAAAAGAGGAAACAGAGAAGGCGGGAGACCGTTAGGAAGTTATTTCACATACAATGTCAGTGTTTCCTGTAAAGAGCCTACCAGTATGATTATATAATAATTGCATTTTTTCTGCTTTAATTTGTCATCAGGTAGTACCAGGGAGATGATTCTATTGTGTTGCATTCCGATTCCATTCTATTCTATTGTATTGTGTTGCATTCCAATTTCATTCTATTATATTCTATTGTGTTGCATTCCATTTCATTTGATTCTATTCGACTCACAGAGATATATATATATATATATATATATATATATATATATATATATATATATATATATATATATATAGGCCTTCATACTGAACTTTTTATCTTAAAACAAAGTTTCACTCTATACTGAAATGTGTTCAAACTTCATGAACCTGCGCACTGCCTGCATTGGGTGTGTGAAGTTCACTGTGGTCTGCCAGTAACAAAGCACAGCAAAATTGAAATGAGCTGTAAACCAGAGGTTAAAAAACAGGAAGCTACCCTACCACATCCTGTACTGTCTAGAATAGTATTCTTATTAAAGTGCCCCAAAAGCACAGCAACATGCAATAAAGCAAAAAGCATGATAAAGCACAGAGAGGTCTGGTAAAGCATAGGGAAGCATTGTAAAGCACAGAGAGGTCTGGTAAAGCATAGGGAAGCATTGTAAAGCACAGATTGGTCTGGTAAAGCATAGGGAAGCATTGTAAAGCACAGAGAGGTCTGGTAAAGCATAGGGAAGCATTGTAAAGCACAGATTGGTCTGGTAAAGCATAGGGAAGCATTGTAAAGCACAGAGAGGTCTGGTAAAGCATAGGGAAGCATTGTAAAAGCACAGAGAGGTCTGGTAAAGCATAGGGAAGCATTGTAAAGCACAGAGAGGTATGGTAAAGCATAGGAAGCATTGTAAAGCATAGGGAAGCATTGTAAAGCACAGAGAGGTATGGTAAAGCATAGGGAAGCATTGTAAAGCACAGAGGGGTGTGGTAACGCATTTTACAAAAACATAGCAAAACAAGGTACACTACGGTAAATAGTATAATAATGTCCTTAATACTAAAGGAGGCTTTACATTGACATCAGTAGGAGCAAATCAGCACTGTAAAAAAAAGTGGCTCTCAAAGTAGGTGTGTATTTAGGGTTAGGGTTAGGGTTAGGGTTAGGGTTAGGTAACTCTACCGTATTTAGTCTTATTGACCTGTTTTAATTTTTTGAAATGACCCCACCCTGGACTGGATTAGGCAGCAACGGATAATCTTTTTGACTCCGGAAATAGGAGGTGTGACGCTGGTGTCAGATTATGTCCTTATAAGTCATTTTCTCTCCTCTCTCTCTCTCTCTCTCTCTCTCTCTCTCTCCCCTTGGCGGTTGCGTTGGCAGTTTCTCTCTGCAGTGACAGAGTCTGAGAAATGCTCAGCTCACAGGAAGGCTTGAGGTTGAGTCGAGTCTCTTCTGGTTTATCGGTTTCAGATCTAACATAGTCCTGCAGAGATACTTCCTGTTTTATTTCATGTTGAATTTCTAAACACGCAAAAGCTAAAAAATAAAAATGCCGCTTCAGTAGTCGAACAGTCCCTGGTATAGTGTATAGGGTAGCCAGTATTCAGTCTGTCTGTCATCATAAGAACATAAGAACATAAGAAAGTTTACAAACGAGAGGAGGCCATTCAGCCCATCTTGCTCGTTTGGTTGTTAGTAGCTTATTGATCCCAGAATCTCATCAAGCAGCTTCTTGAAGGATCCCAGGGTGTCAGCTTCAACAACATTACTGGGGAGTTGGTTCCAGACCCTCACAAATCACTGCCCTCCCCAACCCAGATTAGAACCCAGGTCCCCAGAGAAAGGTGCAAGGCAGGAATGAGAGGCTGGTGAATTTACTCGCTGTATATATTACTACCTTTAGCATCCCTCTCCCAGTCTCTCCCAGTATCTAATGTGTTTCCCTCCCAGTCCGAACTGGGCAGACACACGGCAAATGGCATTTATAAATAAAGAAAAGTGTAAGGTACTGCACACAGGCAATAAAAATGTCCATTATAAATATCATATGGGAGATACTGAAATTGAAGAAAGAATCTATGAAAAAGACCTATGAGTTTATGTTGACTCAGAAATGTCTTCATCTAGACAATGTGGGGAAGCTATAAAAAAAGGCCAACAAGATGCTCGGATATATTGCGAAAAGTGTTGAATTTAAATCAAGGGAAGTAATGTTAAAACTTTACAATGCATTAGTAAGACCTCACCTAGAATATTGTGTTCAGTTCTGGTCACCTCGTTACAAAAAGGATATTGCTGCTCTAGAAAGAGTGCAAAGAAGAGCAACCAGAAATATCCCGGGGTTAAAAGACATGTCGTATGCAGACAGGCTAAAAGAATTTAATCTGTTCAGTCTTGAACAAAGAAGACTACGCGGTGATCTGATTCAAGCATTCAAAATCCCAAAAGGTTTAGACAATGTCGACCCAGGGGACTTTTTTGACCTGAAAAAAGGACCAGGAGTCACAAGTGGAGATTAGATAAAGGGGCATTCAGAACAGAAAATAGGAGCCACTTTTTTTACACAGAGAATTGTGAGGGTCTGGAACCAACTCTCCAGTAATGTTGTTGAAGCTGACACCCTGGGATCCTTCAAGAAGCTGCTTGATGAGATTCTGGGATCAATAAGATACTAACAACCAAACAAGCAAGATGGGCTGAATGGCCACCCCTCGTTTGTAAACTTTCTTATGTTTTTATGTTCTTATGTTCTCCCAGTCCCTAATGTGTTCCTCTCCCAGTCTAGAACAGTCCCTGATGTGTTCCGCTGTGTGTTTCTCTCCCAGTTCTCTCAGTACGATGGCTCCGAAGGTGGTGCGCTCCAGTAAGTTCCGTCATGTGTTTGGCCAGGCAGTGAAATCTGATCAGTGCTACGATGATGTCCGCATCTCTCAGATGACGTGGGACAGCAACTTCTGCACCGTCAACCCCAAATACGTGGCCATGATCGTGGAGGCCAGTGGGGGCGGAGCTTTCATGGTGCTGCCACTGGGCAAGGTGAGAGAGGAATACACTCTGCATACACAATACAGAATACACTCTGCATACACAATGAATATAGAATACAGAATACACTCTGCATACACAATACATATAGAATACACTGCATACATGCTTTACCACACATTGCTTTATAATGCTTCACCGTACCTCTCTGTGCTTTACAATGCGTCCCTATGCTTTACCAGACCTCTCTGTGCTTTACAATGCTTCCCTATGCTTTACCAGACCTCTCTGTGCTTTACAATGCTTCACTATGCTTTACCATACCTCTCTGTGCTTTACAATGCTTCCCTGTGCTTTACCAGACCTCTCTGTGCTTTATAATGCTTTCTTATGCTTTACCAGACCGCTCTGTGGTTGACCATGCTTTCACTGTGCTTTATCACACAGTGCTGTTGGGAGACTCTATAAGGGGTAAACACGCTGTGTAAAAGGGATTCAGTTGCACAGCTGTAGTCTGCTTTGTTAGTTTGTATTTAAAACTATTTCATTCATTCTCTGTTTGACTAAATTGGGATATGTAAAAATTCTCCAAAATCTTTTTTTTTTTTTTTAGTAATTTGTTTTTTGACCTTAAAAGGTGATGTGCTTGTCGTGAGTCTGGCACAGTAAGTGGTAATCTTGAAAACAGGAAGTGGTTTTCGTTAGCTGTGTGATGCTGAGTAGATGCTCCCCCATCTGTGTCTCTGTGTGTCTGTGTGTCTGCATGTGTGTGTGTGTGTGTATGTCTGTGTCTGAGTGTCTGTCTGTGTGTGTGTGTGTGTGTGTGTCTGTCTGTCTGTCTGAGTGTCTGTGTGTGTGTGTGTGTGTGTCTGTCTGTCTGAGTGTCTGTGTGTGTGTGTCTGTCTCTGTTTGTGTGTGTGTCTGTGTGTGTGTGTGTGTGTGTGTGTGTGTGTCTGTCTCTCTGTTTGTGTGTGTGTCTGTCTGAGTGTGTGTGTGTGTGTCTCTGTTTGTGTGTGTGTTTGTCTTTGTGCCACAGTTTAATAATGAATTGCTCAAACATGTTTCAACTTAATCTGTGCATCAACACGGCCTGAGTGTGTATCTGTTTCTGTCTCTCTGCTTCTTTCTCTCTGTCTCAGTGTGTTTGACCCTGTCCCTCTCCTCTCTCTCTCTGTCTCTCTGAGTTTAACC
Source organism: Huso huso (assembly GCA_036884735.1). Classification (NCBI taxonomy): domain Eukaryota; kingdom Metazoa; phylum Chordata; class Actinopteri; order Acipenseriformes; family Acipenseridae; genus Huso; species Huso huso. The sequence goes on along the minus strand of CM072708.1, from coordinate 8,962,981 downwards.
CTCTCTCCTCTCTTCTCTCCTTTCTCATCTCTCTATGTCTCTCTGTGTTTATCCCTGTCTCTCCTCTCTCCTCTCTCTCTCTGTGTCTCTCTGTGTTTATCCCTGTCTCTCCTCTCTCCTCTCTCAGACAGGGCGTGTTGATATGTCTCAGCCGCTGGTCTGCGGTCACACCGGTCCTGTTCTTGATATCGAGTGGTGTCCGCACAACGATGACATCATCGCCAGCGGCTCAGAGGACTGCACTGTCATGGTGAGACCCTACAGACATACCCTATAGACCCTATGCATCCCTATATGTTCATATAGACCCCTATAGACACCATAAACAACCCTTATAGACAGCCCTTAGAACCTTTAGACCCTATAGATACCATACACTCCCCTATAGATACCACACACACCTTTATAGACCCTTTCGACATTCCCTATAAACCCACCCTATAGAATCTATGATGAATACTGAATAACAGAGCCTACCTGTCCATCTGTCTGTCTCTTCAGATCTGGGAGATCCCGGATGGGGGTCTGACTCAACCAATCACAGAGCCTGTGGTCACCCTGGAGGGGCACTCTAAGCGAGTGGGGATCCTGAACTGGCACCCCACCGCTCACAACGTGCTTCTGAGTGCAGGTACCCCGAGATACACAGAGACACCCCGAGATATATATATATATATATACTGAGAGACACACTGATACACACTGAGACATACTGAGATGCACAGAGACACACACTGAGATGCACAGAGACACACACTGAGATGCACAGAGACACACACTGAGATGCACTGAGATACACTGAAAGATACACACTGAGACACACTGAGAGATACACAGAGATACACACTGAGACACACTGATACACACTGAGAGATACACAGAGATACACACTGAGACACACTGAGATGCACAGAGACACACACTGAGATGCACAGAGACGCACACTGAGATGCACTGAGATACACTGAAAGATACACACTGAGACACACTGAGAGATACACAGAGATACACACTGAGATGCACATTGAGTGTTCCAGGCTGTGACTCTGTCAGTGTGTGTGTGTGTGTGTGTGTGTGTGTGTTCCAGGCTGTAACTCTGTCAGTGTGTGTGTGTGTGTGTTCCAGGCTGTGACTCTGTCAGTGTGTGTGTGTGTGTGTGTTCCAGGCTGTGACTCTGTCAGTGTGTGTGTTCCAGGATGTGATAACGTGGTGATCATCTGGAACGTGGCTCGTGGTGAGCCGGTCATCACGCTGGACTCCATGCACACCGATATGATCTACAGCGCCTGCTGGAATGCCACGGGCAGCCAGATCATCACGTCCTGCAAGGACAAGAAGATCCGAGTCATCGATCCACGCCAAGGGAGCGTGGTGCTGGTGAGTGAGTGGAGACACAGCATGATTCACACTGAGGGAGCGTGAGTGAGTGGAGACACAGCATGACTCACACTGAGGGAGCGTGAGTGAGTGGAGACACAGCATGACTCACACTGAGGGAGCGTGAGTGAGTGGAGACACAGCATGACTCACACTGAGGGGCGTGAGGAGTGGTGGAACACAGCATGACTCACACTGAGGGGCGTGAGTGGTGGAGACAGCATGACTCACACTGAGGGAGCGTGAGTGAGTGGAGACACAGCATGACTCACACTGAGGGAGCGTGAGTGAGTGGAGACACAGCATGACTCACACTGAGGGAGCGTGAGAGTGGAGACACAGCATGACTCACACTGAGGGAGCGTGAGTGAGTGGAGACACAGCATGACTCACACTGAGGGAGCGTGAGTGAGTGGAGACACAGCATGACTCACACTGAGGGAGCGTGGGAGTGGACACAGCATGACTCACACTGAGGGAGCGTGAGTGAGTGGAGACACAGCATGACTCACACTGAGGGAGCGTGGTGCAGGTGAGGGAGACAACCTGACACTCACAGTGTGGTGCTGGTGAGAGATACACAGCCCAATACCAAATCCACTGCACAGATAGGGTCGTCTGAAACAGCCTCTGAAACAATCGTGGAGTGTTTATGAACAAGCGCAGTGTGAGTGAGAGAGAGAGAGAGCGGGACAGAGAGAGCGAGAGAAAGAGAGAGTGAGAGAGTGAAAGCGAGAGAGAGAGAGAGAGCATGTTAATTAGGCAGCTCAGTTCGGTGGAATAACCTTTCTCTCCATCTCCCTCTCCTCCTCTCCAGGAGAAAGACAAGCCCCATGAAGGGAGTCGTCCGGTGCGCGCGATCTTCGTGTCGGAGGGGAAGATCCTGACCACTGGCTTCAGTCGCATGAGTGAAAGACAGGTGGCGCTGTGGGACCCGGTGAGTGCTGAGCTCCACACACTGGACTGTATTGCACTGAACTGTATTGCACTGGACTGTTTAATGAATGCTTTTTGTTCTTGCTCAGAAAAGCTTGGAGGAGCCTCTGACTCTGCAGGAGCTGGACACCAGCAGTGGAGTGTTGCTGCCGTTCTTCGACCCCGACACCGGCATCGTGTATCTGTGTGGCAAGGTAGGGTTAAAAACACACTCACTGAGACACATACACACACACACACATACACTGAGACACACACACACACACACACACACACACACACACACTCACTGAGACACACACACACACACACACACACCTACACTCACTGAGACACACACACACACACACACACACACACCGACACTCACTGAGACACACACACACACACACACACACACTGAGACACACACACACACACACACCGACACTGAGACACACACACACACACACACACACACCGACACTCACTGAGACACACACACACACACACACACACACACCGACACTCACTGAGACAACACACACACACACACACTCACTGAGACACACACACACACACACACACCGACACTCACTGAGACACACACACACACACACGACACTCACTGAGACACACACACACACACACACACACACACACACAGACACTCACTGAGTCACACACACACACACACTGAGACTGACACACACACACACACACACACTGAGACAGACACACACACACACACACACACACACACACACTGAGACTGACACACACACACACACACACACACACACTCACTGAGACTGACACACACACACCCCGACACTCATTGAGACTGACACACACAAACACACACACACACAGACACACACACACATCGACACACACACACACACAAACACACTCGCACTCACTGAGATACGCTGAGACTTACACACATATACACACACACACACACTCAGAAACCCACACTGACAGACACACAGATTAAGCTTGGTGTCTCACTCCCTCCTCGCAGGGCGACAGCAGTATCCGGTACTTTGAGATCACTGACGAGCAGCCCTACGTTCACTACCTCTCCATGTACACCAGCAAGGAGTCCCAGAGAGGCCTGGGATACATGCCCAAGAGAGGGCTGGAGGTCAACAAGTGTGAGATCGCCAGGTGAGGGAGGGGAGGGGAGGAGCAGAGGGAGGGGCAGTGTGAGATCATTAGGTGAGGGGGGGGGAGGGGCAGTGAGAGTTTTGAATGTGTTTTTGTGTTCAATCTCATATCATTTCCAGTTCAATCTCTTTTCTCTCTGCAGGTTTTACAAACTCCATGAGAGAAAGTGTGAGCCCATTGTGATGACCGTCCCTCGCAAGGTAAGTGTAGCGCCTCAGTATTGATCCTGTATGGATTGTGTATTGACTCTGTGTTGACTGTGTATTGATCCCATATTGACTCTGTGTGGATCGTCCCGTTCCAGTCGGACATGTTCCAGGAGGACCTCTATCCCGACACGGTCGGGCCGGAGCCCTCGGTCGAGGCCGATGATTGGTTCGCTGGGCGGGACGGGGAACTGATTCTCATCTCGCTGAAGGACGGCTTCGTAGCGACGAAAACGCGAGAGTTCAAAGTGAACAAGACGCTGCTCGCCAAAACCACGGCTACCGCCCGGCCGAGCACCAAGGCCAGCGTGAGTACCGCCAGTATAAACCAGTACAAACCAGCAACACAACCAGTGTAAACCAGTAACACAACCAGTATAAACCAGTATAAACCAGTAACACAACCAGTGTAAACCAGTAACACAATCAGTAACACAACCAGTATAAACCAGTAAAACCCATTAACACGCCGGTCAACAAGACCCCAGCCTCTGCCTCTATCTGACCCTGCCTAACCTCTGCCTCTATCTGACCCTGCCTGACCTCTGCCTCTATCTGACGCTGTCTGACCTCTGCTTCTATCTGACCCTGTCTGACCTCTGCCTCTATCTGACCCTGTCTGACCTCTGCCTCTATCTGACGCTGTCTGACCTCTGCTTCTATCTGACCCTGTCTGACCTCTGTCTCTATCTGACCCTGTCTGACCTCTGCCTCTATCTGACCCTGTCTGACCTCTGTCTCTATCTGACCCTGTCTGACCTCTGCCTCTGTTCCAGGACTTGCAGAGTGTGCTTGATGAAGTGAAGAAGCTGAAGGCGACCGTGGAGGAACAGAACAAGCGAATCTGTGAACTGGAGAAGAAAGTGGGGAAATAGAGATAGAGAGAGGGGAAGAGGCAGGGGAGAGGAGAGAGAGAGAGAGGAGAGGAGAGGAAGGAGAGGGGAGAGGAGAGGAGAGGAAAGAGAAAAGCTCTTCACAATTGTGCTACTAAACTTCTACTGGGTTTCTGTCTCAAACGATCCAGCGAATGGCTCTTTGGAGTCCCATTGAGCTCCAGTCTAAAGCAAGTCCAGTCTAAACACAGCTCAATTCATAATGAAAACTACTAGAGATGTGGTGTCTCAGTGCAGCTCTAATCCAATTCAGATCTATCCAGAAACATCAAACATGCAAAGTGCTGAATTCAGAAATGTTCAAAGAAACCGAATTAATTCTATGACACGTCTTTTTCAATGCGTATTTTCTGGACATTGAGAAAGACTTCTAGTCGAAACATTTGCCATTGAATCTAGTGCTTTCTTTTTTATTTTGTATCTCTAAATTGTAAATTCGAACAAAATTTCTTAGACAGATCACAAGATGCAATACTACAGTAACCGTGTAGCCAAGTGCGGGTAACTCAGTTGGAGAAGTAGAGCAGCTATGTTATAAATAATGCAGTATTTCAAGATCATTTTATTGGATTGTTTTTTATTTTAATTGCGTTAAAGTATTGTACCGATGTCTCCACTAATTCTCTTGGGTCAAATGCACTGGAATCAAAGCTAGGGTTACCATATGGCTCCAGATTAATCGGACGCTTTGAGACAGACCGGGATTTCAAAATTCCCCCTAAATTGAAAGTAATTCACGTATAAATGAGCTCCACCTTTGCTGAGATTAATCCTGCTGTGGTGGAATTGCTTGGGCGCAGCAAACAATTCACACTGATCAGCTGCTTCTGATCAGATCTTAATGAACGAATAGCTAATTTATCGATAGAGCAACGAGATGATGATGCGATTGTATTTGCAGAATAATATGGGCGATTGAATTTTAAGAAACAGAAAAAAATAGCGACTGGCTGCAATTCATTCTTGGTATAATACAATTATTTGACGCGCCTGCGGGTATTTAAGCACCATTATTAATTGTAGCTAACGATGGTTCATTTACACCTTCATTTATTTCAATTTAGGGGCAAGTTTGAAATCCCGTTCTGTCTCACAGCGTCCGGTTAATCAGGAGCCACATGGTAACCCTAATCAAAGCTAACCAAAGATCACATTGAACTGATACAGAACAGAAAGCAGCGAGGACTTCTTCAGGGACCAGGGGATTAAAAATACATCCCCTTTAAGAAAAACATTCCCTTTAAATGCGACAACTGCGCAGTAACAGTATTTAACCAGAAGGAGGTGCTAATGCTATATATAGGAGAAAAAAAATGTGTTTGGAAAGTTTCAGCTGAGTATTAGCCTTGTTTTTAACCATTAACCTCAAAACTTGAAAATATCAAAAATTCATTAAAAAAAAATTAGGACCAAAAGATTTGATTTTGTGTGTGTGTGTTTTTTAGGTTTATACAGAACAAAATTACTTTGGTACGTTAAATAAAAAACATTTTTGCTTGTTTGCTTTGAGAAAAAAAAAATGGTTTTATGAAAAAATATATAAAAATGTGTCGGCTCTTTTTACACAAATAAATAAAAGGTGCCTTGTTTAAACAAAAACAGTGTCGCTTAATTTGATTCTATCCCTCCTCCATCTCTATCCCCACTTTATATGTTTTCAACATCTAAGGTAGAACTGGAAGAAACAAACTGAGTCAAGCAGACCAGCGTTTGAGCTCTAGTGCCTTCATCAGTGTGATTGAAACTAAACTGAGTCAAGCAGACCAGCGTTTGGGCTTTAGTGCCTTCATCAGTGTGATTGAAACTAAACTGAGTCAAGCAGACCAGCGTTTGGGCTCTAGTGCCTTCATCAGTGTGATTGAAACTAAACTGAGTCAAGCAGACCAGCGTTTGGGCTCTAGTGCCTTATTTTTTCCTGAATATTATATGAGCTGCAGCTGCTGTTTTAAGAGAGAAACTCAAGTCTAGGCTTGTCAGAGCAGATCAGTCAAAGCAAAAAACACCAGACTAGAGAAGAGAAGGAAGGCAAGAGGAGGAGACAGGAAGAGGGATGGGGAGATGGAAGAGGGGGAGTCTCTCTCCTCTCTCTCCCCCTCTCCTGATTTGTCTGCAGTGTCATGGATAAAGGTGCATCACCAGAGTTTATCCTCTCTGGGAACCCTATCTGTGCTGATGCTCCCATTGCACCACACATTGAGAAAGAGGTTATGAAACCAGTGACTGTGTGTGCTGTTAACCAACCTGAGCATTTCACAAACAATGAAAGAGTAGACTCCCTACTTCCCTGTGTGTGTGTGTGTGTGTGTGTCAACACCAACCCCCCACACTACACAACAACAGCTGCCATCCCCGCTTCAATTCAAAATCAAACCGTGACGTACATCAACAGCATGTACAGAATACAATAACTAGCAAGGAATAGTTTGATCAGATCATCAGATCAGTGGTATGGAAGTCCTAGATGTCTTTTGGTAAGCAAATTAGCTGTTAGTATCATGATGTATTAAGTTTACTGCTTTGGTATCCCCCTGGTAAAAGCACAGCACAGCGTAGTAAAGCACAGAGAAGATAATGAACCAGCAAAGTATGAGATCACTAAACTGTAACACCATGCCAACTAAAGTCTGATATTAGTGAAACATTTGGTCTTTGCTCACAGGTTTGGGCATGTGGTCCTAACTATAGAATTACTGTGGGAGAGACAGGGAGGGGAGGGAGGGAGAGGGAGAGGGAGAGGGAGATATGGAAAAACAGAGAGAGGAGAGGGAGAGGGCCAGAGAGAGAGATCAGAGAGAGAGAGAGAGGAGAGAGGAGAGGGAGAGAGCAAGCAAAACAGAGAGAGAGAGAGAGAGAGAGATGAGAGGGAGAGAGCAAGCAAAACAGAGAGAGAGAGATGAGAGGGAGAGAGCAAGCAAAAGAGAGAGAGAGAGACGAGAGAGAAAATGTTACATATTTCTGTACATTTGTTGCATTGTGCTTGTATGACTTGTCATGCCAATAAAAAGGGGGGAGGAGAAAGGCAGAAAAAGAGGAATGTAAAAGAAGAAAGAGAAAGAAAGGGTGGAATATAAAGAAAACTTACTGGGGAACTCTGAATACAGGTCAGAGTTCTAGATCGTTAGTTATATTTAAAAAAGAGAAGGTGCGTGTCAGTGTGTGTGCGTGTGTGTGTGTGGGGGGGGCATTCCTTTTATTTTATTTTGGGGTTGATTGTGTGATGGTCTGGTTAAGCAATTCCTCTCCCCTTCAATAATAGTGCAGTGATTCATTCAAGAGGGATTGCAAAATGTTTACATGCAGACTTGATACAGTTTAACTGCTGTCGACCGTCGACATTGTCTGTCTTCTGCGCTATAAATTCCATTCTCTCTCTGTCTCACACACACACACACACATACATCCAAAAAAAAAAAACCTTTGTGAACATAATTTTAATCTTTTATTTATCAAATCACCAAAAGAAACTACAAAATGATATCCCCCCAAAAAATTAATAATAATAATAATAATAAAGTCTACCAGAAGGCATAATAGTACAGGGAGTATTTTGTGTTTGATTTCAAAATGTCCAGTTATCAGGTTTTCGTAAACTGTGTAATTCTATATGTTAACGTAACATTATTCAGCAGGTTTCATGCACGCTTATGAATAGTTCATTCTATAGGGTGATCATCGCTGTATGACTGGGTGACAGTCTGGAGGAGATCCGTCCTCAGTGTTTACACTGATCTGTGAAGCCTGACGCCTCCATTGGAGCTCTGTTGGTTTTTTTCTTATGTGGTTTTAATTCTATGTAGGCCCACTTGTGCAACTTTAAGGTCATTTTTCCAACTTCGCATCCATCAGCCAACTGTAAACAACTCAGCAGCTTTACCACACCTTTACTGTGCTTTATTACAAAGGGTTAGTTTTACCACGGTTTATTATTTTATTTTTTTTAAGATGCTTCCCTTTGCTCTCACTGTGCTTTATTAGTTTGCTGTGGGGAACTTCTAGAAGGTGTAGTTCCATTACATAAGAACATAAGAAAGTTTACAGACGAGAGGAGGCCATTTGGCCCATCTTGCTCGTTTGGTTGTTAGTAGCTTATTGATCCCAGAATCTCATCAAGCAGCTTCTTGAAGGATCCCAGGGTGTCAGCTTCAACAACATTACTGGGGAGTTGGTTCCAGATCATCACGATTCTCTGTGTAAAAAAGTGCCTCCTATTTTCTGTTCTGAATGCCCCTTTATCTAATCTCCATTTGTGACCCCTGGTCCTTGTTTCTTTTTTCAGGTCGAAAAAGTCCCCAGGGTCGACATTGTCTATACCTTTTAGGATTTTGAATGCTTGAATCAGATCGCCACGTAGTCTTCTTTGTTCAAGAGTGAATAGATTCAATTCTTTGAGCCTGTCTGCATACGACATGCCTTTTAAACCCGGGATAATTCTGATTGCTCTTCATTGCACTCATTAAAGGTGAAACAGGTTCCCAAGTAAATATCTGGCCCTAGAAAGGCACTAGAGCCCAAATGCTTTGTCTGCTTGACAGTCTTGTGTTGTGGAGGGAGGGAGGAGGGGGGGGGAATGTGTGTGAGTATGAGATGTTCTTGTATTGGGAGGGAGGGAGGGAGAAGGGGAGGAATGTGTGTGTGTGTGGTGTTCTTGTTTTGAGAGGGAGGTGGGGGGAGGAATGTGTGTTCTTGTGTTGGGAGGGAGGGAAGAAGAGATGGAGGAGGGGAGGAATGTGTGTGTGAGGTGTTGGGGAGAGAGGGGTGTGTGGGAGGAAGCTTTCGTTCAGGGCGATGATGATGATACGACTGGGGAAACAAGCCCTCTCTTGCTGAGTTTCTGTGTGTCATTTTCTCCAAACCCCTCCTTCCCTCCATCATTGAAAAGCCCAGTCTACTCCAAGAGAACTCAGACACTGAGGAGAGAGACACACCTTGACCTTCCTGGGAAGCAAGTTACAGAGGAAATAACTAAAAAAGAAATCTAAAGAAGGTATGTAGAAGTTTTTAACATATTTAATTGAAATGTTTACTTCAGAGATAATGTGTGTGTGTAGAACTGTCTGAATTTATGTTTATATACAAGACATTTTATATAAAAAGAAAACTAACCGCTTCACATTTCTTAACTATGTACAGAATCATGTGTAACAATTGAATATTTGATCTGAATTAATTGTGAAGAAAAAAAACAGAAAAAAAAATTCTAGTCCAAACCTTTGTGGTTTTAATGCAAGTTTATTTGAATATTTTTAAATGTAGCTCTACTGAGCATTTAATAGTCATGGGATGCGAAATTCAGATATGACGTACTATACCGCATGGTTCTAAAACAGAACACTCGGTGTATCAGAACGCTTTTTTTTTAAGAACTTTACTAAACATTCTAAAGTTCCATACAGAACGCCGCGGATCTCTGAGGGAGGTGTGAAAGAAAGAGCTTAATCAGAAAAGAAACAAACGGGCACCTTGAGTTAGACAATTATTATTATTATTATTACTACTACTACTGCTATTGTTAAACGTGTCGTTAGTACATTACACAGCCCAGGGGACATGAAAATCACTCGCGATTGCGACAGCGCTAAGTATACGCTGCAGGGCGACTGATGTTAAATAAATAAACTGATGACATTTGCAAGTTACATCAATAATATTCAGAATATATAATCTTACTATTAAAAACATCTAGATAAGTATTTATTTTAACTCGTGTTAATAAACGTATTTTTTTTTAAAATGTAGTTATTTCAAATAGTGAAAATACATTAAAAAATAAACGCATTACAAAATTGAAAAATAACCTTAAAAACCCGCCACCTGTAAATGATACAGCCCTTAAAATAAACAAATACAGCCTATTTGAGTTCATTTATTAAAATGATTTTGAGTTCAAATGCAAATATATATATATATATATATATAAATTCCAATTAAAATACTTAATAACATGTATTTGAGGGAGGTTCCCGTTCTGAGTTATAAACCCTCGGGTTGACTCAGGTACTTACTGGGGAGAAACAAATTCAAAACCTGCCGAGACTCGCCTCCAACTATCCCCATCCCTCCCTCCCTCTTCAAAACACCCAGCTAACTGTCCCGCTGGCTGCAGGCGGCCCCGCCTCTCACACCCGCGGACCTGCCGCTGCCTGCCAGCTGCCTTTCCTTGGGGCTGCAGAGTCACGGGGGTATTTATACAGTGTGGTCGCTGCTGGATTAAAATTGGCTTCACCGCCAAATTAAAGAAGTTGGCGAAACCACTGTGACGTCAGTGACCGTTGAAGGAAATTATATATAAAAAACATCTTGGAAGCGACAGGGTTGCGAGTTAGGACGCGTGATAACTGTATGGCACCTCCTCACAGCACTGTTGAAGTTACACAGACACACACACACAAATAATAATAAATAACGGACACAATTCCCTACAAATCTATGCAGCGTAATCCGATAATAAATGTCGTGTTTCTCTCCCTCTCTCTCTCTCTCAGTATGGGATACGCCGGCGTTCAGATCGTGGCCGTGGCGCTCACGGTGATCGGACTCGTCGGCTCCATAGTGTGCTGCGCTCTGCCCAAGTGGAGAGAGAGCTCCTTCACGGGCAGCAACATCGTGACTGCGCAGGTGCAGCAGGAGGGGCTGTGGATGAGCTGCGTGGTGCAGAGCACCGGCCAGATGCAGTGCAAGAGGTACGAATCCATGCTGGTGCTGGACACCGACCTGCAGGCGGCCCGGGCCATGGTGGTGATCAGCTGCATGCTGTCGGTCTTGGGGATGCTGGTCGCTTTCGCCGGCTCTGATTTCACCACCTGCGTGCAGAACGAGTCGGCCAAGGGGAAGATAATCCTGACAGCCGGCATCGTGATCATCGTGTCCGGCTTGTTGATGCTCATCCCGGTCAGCTGGTCCGCCAACACGGCCATCCGCGCCTTCTACAACCCGCTGGTGCCTCAGAAGATGGAGCTGGGAGCGAGCATCTTCATCGGCTGGGGCGCGGCGCTGCTCCTCATCGTCGGCGGCGGGCTGCTGTGCTGCTTCCGCTCCAAAGGAGGCGACGGAAATTACGCGGCTCAGTATTACTCCAAGAATCAGCCGGCCTCCGCGCCCAGCAAGAATTACGTGTAATATTGAAAGAATCGATTACTTCCTGTGCGCGTTTAAATTTACTTACCTAATACATTAAAATGAGTTTTTTTTTTAAATGGTAATATTAACATGTCAATAAAGTAACGGGTGAATTCAGGGTGTTTATGTAATGACGTTCTGGAATATGATATTCTTTTCTGTTATGCATTTTTAGTCCGTTACCTGCAGTGCCGTCTAGAGGCGCTGTGCGGTATTACACACTACATTTAACACTCTTAAAATGGCATTCGTAATAACTATTATTCCAGGATCTCAATATATCTAACAGAATGATGTTATTATTTTTTTTTTTTTTTGTTTTTTTTTTGTAATTTTATTATTACTGTAACGGTCCTGTATAAACATTTCTTTTTTTTGTTTTTATATAAGTTTTATTCTTGGTTACGTATTCATGGTGTATTTACTAGTAAACTTCAGTATATTCTTTTGTGTTTTTAAATAAAACAAAAATGAAAAATACTCTTTCTTGAAATTTCTTTCTACACAATATCCCCTAAGCGTTCTCGGAAAGAATGCAGACCTTGCCGAGTGTTCTGAAGCGCCGTCATTACAAACACATAAATCAGCACACAGGCGACACCTGGTGGCCACAACTAGTACTGTATCCCCCCCTCTCCTTTCTCATTCGGAACTGGGAAACCACTGGAAATCAGAATCGGCATTACAGCGGATCGCTCCAGAAACTTAAATGAAGATTAAGAATGTATTGTGCACTGTAAATGCAAAGTAGAGCATTGGATTCAAATATAAAATAGCTATCAAATGTCTCTACAGATATTGTGCATTATTTCAATAGATAACACATACTCCTTGGTTATCCATGCAGATTAAAAGTCTTCTAATCAGCAGGTCACCCATCACACATTTTTCTATAAATCTGGAATACTGTTTATCCAATTTCGATGAAACTTGCTAGTCATTTATTTTGTTTATTGATTGGTCGGTTTTTTTTTTTTTTTTTTTAAATCTACTTCTCCTGAACTTTTAAAACTTACATTTGTGTGAACTCTGTAGGGTTTGAGATGTAGCGATGCCAAAACTTTGGGGGGAAAAAAATAATTATGCATTATAAAAATTAAAAAACAGGAGATCTCCTTATATGCATGTATTCTGTCACTGCATTCCTGCCCATCTATCACATACAGAACACCTTTCTATGGCCATTCTTTAGCACAGGAACGAGGCAAAATTTCACACAGGAGGCAGCTTTGAATCATTCTGGGGTCCCGAGTGGCTCACCTGGTAACGGCACGGCCACGTGGGGAGTCATACAGCGCGGGTTCAGGTCCTGGCTGTGCAAAATCACCGTACAGCTTCCCTGGGGACAGCTGCTGTGTGGGTTGAAGGGAGAGTCGCATTGGCTCCAGCGCGAACGTGGGTTAGGGAGGTAAAACCAGCAGGGTCTGTTTCTCCTCATCACGCTACAGTGGCCAGGGGTCCCAGCGAGCTCACAGCGGACAGCTGCAGGGCTTGTCTTCCAGGGGGCTGACATCCTCTCAGGAGTTCCTGGGTGCTGAAGAGGAAGCTGGCTCGGTCGTGCGATCGGAGGATGCCCCTGAACCTTCAGATCCCCTGAGCAGCTATGTGGGGAACCTCTGTTCCTAGCAGCTGATTGATCTGAAAGGATCCCTGTGATTCAGCATCAACAGTGTGGCCCGGTAACCCTCGGCAACCCATTCCATCCCCCACCCCCCACAAACTCACAATGAAAAAGGCAAAAAGCAGTGAGAGTTCAGTTTGGGTTTTTAGTAAGTTTAAAACTTATTTTATATATTTTTTTATTTTTTTTTTGTCCTTTTTTGTAATTTTTTGTATTTCTTATTTTTAATAAACAAAAAGTAAAAGTCCTTCCCCTGACCCCACCCCAAGTTTGTGTGTCGGTTTCCTTCGGTCTGTCGGTCGTCTGATGGCCGGGGTGCAGTGTTCACGCTGGAGGAGGAGGAGAGGAAGAGAAGGGAAGGGAAGGGAAGGGAAGGGGGTAGGTGATCGGAGCAGGATAGGAAAGGGGAGGGGAGGGGGGAGTCTGAACTTTATAAATAATATTTAAGAAGTCGTCGGTGTCTCAAACTGCTTTGAAAAAGTTTCACAGCTCAGCGCAGTCCGTCTCCCAGCCTCTCTCTCTCACTCTGGAGACTGGCTGGTCCTAAAGTGGGTCTCTGGGCAGGCAGGCAGGCTGTGGAGGGGCGGGGGTTCACCTCGTCAGTTCCCCTCCACCGCTCCCCCTGCCCCCGCCCCTCGCTTCTTAACTCTTCAGTTCCCAGGGGGGTGGAAGGACAGCTGCTGTGTGGGGTGGGGCTGCACTGGAACTGTGAGGGAGGGGAGAAGCAACGACAAAAACAAACACAAATTAAATCAGGAACTGAAAATAAATCCCACTTGAATCTGTGAAACCGTCCTGTGAAAAGGTGCAAGACGACACACTCAGCATTATAAAATATTTGTGTCCAATGTATTGTATTGGGACTCTGCTCCGCTCTGTACTGTATGGAAAAGGTTCTCTTACCCTGGTGCATGTAGGTGTAGTGTGTGCCACTCTGTTGCCCCCCCTGTCCGGGGTGGTTGGGGTGGTTTGGGGGGCCCCCGTGCCCTTGCTGAGGGGGAGCGTGGAGCAGCATGACCTGGGGGGGCCCATGGGAGCCGTTGGGGTGAGGATGACCCTGGGAGAGAGCGCCCTGAACATGAGCCTGGAACAAAACAAGGAGAACAGAGAGTGAGAGAGAGGATAAAACTTAGCGTTTGGGCTCTAGTGCCTTCATCGGTGCACCCAGGCTAGTTGCCCCAGGCCAGGGTAGTAACCGGCGCTACATGCCCCAGTGGGGGGGTAGTTACCTGCGTTAGTTGCCCCAGGCCGGGGTAGCCGTGCTGCAGCTGTGTGTGGATGGCATAGACCTGCTGCTGGCTGTAGCCGCTCTGGGGGGACTGGGAGTTGGGTCCGGGGGTGATGGAGGGGGGTGTGGGGGTCAGAGCCCCCGTGTGATACAGACCCTGCTGGGGGGGCTGCCCTGAACCCAGGCCAGGCTGGTGCTGCAAAGACAGGAGAGAAGTATTAGAAACAAAGATATAGACATGTATACACACGCACGCTGCAGTTCCAAGGACTGGTCGATGCCACACAGGGACCCTCCCTCCCTCTCTCCCTCTCTCTCTCTCACCTGCACTGGGCTGGGAGCTGGGTGCTGGCCCCCTTGCTGGTTTCCAGTGGGGGTGCTGGCTGGCTGGGGCTGGTGTGGGTGCAGGGGGTTGCTGTGGTGAGGGTAAGGCTGTGGGACTGTGGCTGTGGAAGAGGAGACAACAAAATCAATGGAGTTTCAGACCACGGAGAGAAAAGCTTCGTTTCCAATACAAGGCTGCGCCGGGGAAAGCCGAGATCTCCACTTGCTGCTCCCTTACCGTACATGGCCTGGTCTGCAGAGGGGTACTGCGGGGTGCTGGAGGACACGAGGGTTTGGGGGTGCCCACCTGACGTCAGCATGCGGGGGTTCCCTCCCTGGAGCATGGGATACATCGGCTGAAAACAGGGAGGGGAGCAGAGGAGTCAAAGAACAGCCAAGCCAGGCTTTAAATACAGGAGAATCTTCATCGCTGACTATCTTCCCTCTTATTAGCTTTATTAACACGATCACTGGCCCCTCCCTTTAAAAGAAGCGCGGACCAGCTTTAAAATTTTTTTTTTAAAAAAACAACCTGAGACTGGTAGTGCTGGATGGCCTGCATCACTGCCTGCTGCCCGGCGTATTGCTGGGGGTACTGAAGGTAGGAGGAGGGGTAGGGAGAAGTCGCCACCAGGGGGGGCCCTGCTGCTGTGGTTGCCTGCATCATGGGCGGGGCAGAGGCTGTGTGGTGCTGATCAGAGCGCTGAGGACCCATGGAGCCTGCAGGGGGCAGGAGAGAGGCATTTACACCGCAGTGCATTACAGAGGAACCGAGACAATATTACACTACCAGAGTGCATTACACCAATACAGAGTTATTAAAGAGAGAGAGAGAGAGAGAGAGAGAGAGAGACTAACACTGCAGTCTATTACACAGCAACACTGAGCAAACACAGCAGCAATACTGAGCTAGCATCACAGCAGCAACATAGAGCTAGCATCACACAGCAGAAACACAGAGCTAGCATCACACAGCAGAAACACAGAGCTAGCATCACACAGCAGAAACACAGAGCTAGCATCACACAGCAAACACAGCAGCAATACTGAGCTAGCACCCCAGAGCAGACACAGCAGCTGGTTCATTGCACCAACACTTTACCTTTGGCTCGTTGGTATTTCCCCTGACTCATTGCAGACACGGTGTACTGGTACATCTGGGGACCCTGCGACACAGACAAGAGGAGGAGAGGGGGGGGGGGGGGTTAGAGGGACACAGTCATAGCCTGTCTCTGTCTATCAAACCAAAACACTGGACTGGGTGCAGCAGCAGCAGGGCTAGTGTGAGCTTCTAACCCTGCTCAAACTCCTGGCTCCTGATCATTTCAATATAATAATACTAGACTTCATTGAGGGGAGTTCTGAACCCCAGGGCTAACCCTGCTCACACACTCTGTCTCAGCGTCTCACCTGTACCGCAGGTCCCATGTGAATCTGGTAGACATTGGAGATGTAGGGGGGGTTGTAGATGCCTCCCTGGTTTTGGGGGGGCAGGACAGTGATCGAGGGGCTGGGCAGAGTTTGGGGTCGAGGGGGAGTTGGAGTGCTTGTCTGCTTCGACTGGAATCAGAAAAAAATAAAATAAAAAAGAAAGACACGTCAAAATGTACGTTAACAACAAAGCCTTCAGCCTGTACAGCGGGCATTGAAGCGAAGCAAACTCTGCTTCAGCGCACCGTTACAAAATTTACTGCAGCCAGGTATCTAGCAAGATATTAATATTAATAAAAAGGACTGACCACAGGGAGGATGGTTTTGTTGGGGTTGAACTCCTTGGCATTTGGGTTCAGTGTGGATTTCTTCACTTGGCTGAAAACAGGAGAGAGAGAGGGAGAGGAGAGAGAGAGAGAGATGCATTAGCAGGTGAATGGCTTCTCCACTGCAAAGTGCACGCATGACTAACTACAGCCAAAAGTTTTGCAACCCCCACCCCATGTAAATGTAATTGTATGTAAAAAAATAATGTGGATAAGGGCGTCTGCTAAATAAATAAAAATTAATAAAAATAAAAATTAATAATAATAATAATAATAATAATAATAATAATAGAATGAACTCATTTTTGCTTTATAAAGTCAAATGAAACCTGCTGAATAATGTTATGTTAACATATTGCATTACATACCACCGCTGTGTAGTTTTCCATATACGTGACAAATTGAAAAAAAAAGTGACATTTCAAAATCTAACATGAAATACTTCATTGAGGGGAGCTCTGAACCCCAGGACTGGGTGCAGCAGCAGCAGCAGGGCTAGTGTGAGTTTCAAACTCCTGGCTCCTGATCATTTCAATATTAATAGACTTCATTGAGGGGAGTTCTGAACCCCAGGACCGGGTGCAGCAGCAACGTGGTTCATGTGGGAGTTTCAAGCGGTGCTATTCTGTAACCCCCCCCCTCACTCACTCTGGCAGGCCTTCTGGTCTCTCGTCACCCTCGCTCGGGGTCCTGGCTGCTGCAGGTGTCCCTGGAGATTGCCTGTCTGCAGATGACTCTGCCTGTGGGTCAGATTGCTGCTGTTTATCAGCTGTCTGGACCGGTACCGACTCCACAGAACCACAGCTCTCCCTCTGCTGCTTCGGGTCAGCAGAACCACTGCCAACGTCCTTCGAGCCAGGCTCAGGATCCACAGCGCCACCGCTGGACTGCAGCTGGAATTACAGCAGCAATTCAGATGCAATTCCAAAAGAGAGTCTCTAGCTATATGCAAACTTGAAATGCATTCAGTTGCAAATCCATGTTTGCATTCATATATTAGAACAGAATTCATAAGATCCAATGCCAAGGAAAACCAATGCATAAATAAAAGTCTGAAACACACACTGTAGGGCTTCTTTCTTAAATAAGGATTTTGATGGATTACTGGGTACATTTACTGCAATGCAATACAAATTCTACTTTTGTTTTCTCTTTAATTCAAAATAAAATACTCAAAAGATGAAAAAAGAATTTCTTGGCATTTAAAAATGAACACATTTATTAAAACAGCGGTAGACTGTAGTGACACAACTTGCTACCCCAATACATCAACATACCAGCTTACAATTACCATGCAATTATCATGCCTATAAAAAGTGACGGCGAAAAAACGACACGTTTCCAATGGAAGTTGGCACACCTCCAATGAAACTGCCATTTGGGGCGCATCTGATATCTAAAGGCGGGGCGACACTGCTTCCCCCAGGGGCATTTACTTCAAACTTACCCGGAATTCTTTGCCGAATTTCCTGAGCTCTTCCAGCTGGTTCCGCTGGTGCTCCGTCGGAACTGGAGAAAGAAAATATAAATAAATTAATAAATATAATAAATCCCTCTCCTACACAGCATTACTGGCCAGGGATGATAATAAAGACTCCGGTTGCACAGCAGTGTGATCCATTCCCTGGTTTTGCTGGGAGTTTAACAATAAGACACACCTGAGCTTGTTACCTAGACACACTGGGGGCTGATCAAGCTGGTAGTAAAACCTGGAATGGGTGACACTGCTGTGCAATAGGAGTCTCGTCTGAGAACCGTCTGATTCTCAGGTATTGCTAGGATTTGAATGGTTCTGCTCCAGACACTAACATGACATTTCTCCTGTTAGAATTGATCGCAATATAGGCGCTTGCAGGGAGATGAAGGACTCTGGTATTGCTGTGAGCTCAATAGCAGGTAGGGCTGTTTGTAGCCTTGGTGTTTGCACGGAGGAGATGAAGGACTCTGGTATTGCTGTGAGCTCAATAGCAGGTAGGGCTGTGCTCCCACTCACCTTTCACGCAGGGCTTTGCAGGTTCAACGGCATTTCCAGGGCTTTCCAGAGCTCGGTCGCTGCCTCCAGAATTGATAATTTCGTTAACTGCAGAGACATGGAAACAGTTGTGAGACTCGAAGTTGCAAGAAACTTTAGTTTAAAGACCTCTTCATTTTGACTAGGAATATCACTTGTAATTTTCACTGAAAGGTTAGTTTAGGAATGTTGTGTCTGAGTTAGTTTGCTTTTTTAAAAAAAAAAAAAAAAAAAATTAGACTTTGTTTTACCGTCAACATTGAAGGTGGGGGCTGGGCCAGAGGGCTTGCTGGTTGCCGTGGAGACGGGAGTGTTGTCAAGGTAGGGAGGGGTCGAAGGTGAATCCTGGGAGGAGCCGCCAGACTTCGGGGTAAAGGAAGCACGAGCCACACCTGGGGGAAGGAAAAAGATTTTAAACACTGTCCGCTCACAGAATTAATTCTTATCTTCACTCAAGCTGAAACTACAAAGCAAGGTTGATTTCAATTCAAAATCAATTCCCAGTCCCTTTTAAATCAATCCCAGCACATCATTGATAAATTGCAGGTCGGCAGGATTCTGTTAAAATGAGCTTCACAACACTGGCAACAAATCACTTCCATTGAAGTCACTGTTCGTCTTCAAATGAAAGCAGTTAAACAATTAACAAACAACAACAACAATAATAATAATAACAACAACAACAACAACAACAACAACAACAACAACAACAACAACAACAAAACAACAAACAACAACAAGTGCAACAGGTGCAACAACAACAACAAAACAACAACAACAACAACAACAACAACAACAAAACAACTTCCAACAACAACAACAACAACAACAACAACAGCAACAACAACAACAACAACAACCCTGGTGAACCAACATCCCTAAGTCTCTGTACCTGCACTGGAAGATGGAAATGCTGCCCACAAGAAACAACCAAAAATACTTCCAATGGATGCTTTTCACCCTCTGGGGTGCTACTTGATGGATTCCCTACTGAACCCCATCCCCCCTCTGGCTCTTGGGAGACATTCGAGAGGCACCTGTGAAGAGAACCCAAACCCTGCTTGGGAACCTTACAAGGCACCTGTGAAGAGAACCCAAACCCTGCTGAGGAACCTTACAAACACACCTCCACCCCAAACCCTGCTGAGGAACCTTACAAACACACCTCCACCCCAAACCCTGCTGAGGAACCTTACAAACACCTCCACCCCAAACCCTGCTGAGGAACCTTACAAACACACCTCCACCCCAAACCCTGCTGAGGAACCTACAAACACACCTCCACCCCAAACCCTGCTGAGGAACCTTACAAACACACCTCCACCCCAAACCCTGCTGAGGAACCTTACAAACACACCTCCACCCCAAACCCTGCTGAGGAACCTTACAAACACACCTCCACCCCAAACCCCCAAACCCTGCTGAGGAACCTTACAAACTCACCTCCACCCCAAACCCTGCTGAGGAACCTTACAAAACACACCTCCACCCCAAACCCTGCTGAGGAACCTTACAAACACACCTCCACCCCAAACCCTGCTGAGGAACCTTACAAACACACCTCCACCCCAAACCCTGCTGAGGAACCTTACAAACACACCTCCACCCCAAACCCTGCTGAGGAACCTTACAAACCCACCTCCACCCCAAACCCTGCTGAGGAACCTTACAAACCCACCTCCACCCCCAAACCCTGCTGAGGAACAGCACAAACCCACCTCCACCCCAAACCCTGCTGAGGAACCTACAAACCCACCTCCACCCCAAACCCTGCTGAGGAACCTTACAAACCCACCTCCACCCCAAACCCTGCTGAGGAACCTTACAAACCCACCTCCACCCCAAACCCTGCTGAGGAACCTTACAAACCCACCTCCACCCCAAACCCTGCTGAGGAACCTTACAAACCCACCTCCACCCCAAACCCTGGAGAGGAACCTTACAAACACACCTCCACCCCAAACCCTGCTGAGGAACCTTACAAACACACCTCCACCCCAAACCCTGCTGAGGAACATTACAAACACACCTCCACCCCAAACCCTGGAGAGGGCTGCACCTGCCTCCTCACCTCCATTCAGTACTCTCTGCTGCTCCTGCCCTCCCGGGCTGCCTGCAGTGTTCCCAGTGGAGGACTGGTTACTCTGTGGCTGTCCCGTGGACTGGGGAGCCACGGTCTCTGTGCTGGGGGCACCGGAGAGGGGGGGCAGGTCCGAGGGGCTGCCAGCCACCGAGAGAGGGGTAGCACCAGCTCCACTTTCCACTGCAGAGCCACGGAGGCTGGGGCTGGCGGCTGGGTCCGTGGCCCCACGTGGCTCGCCGTGGTGGGATTGGAAGCCCGAAGCGTGGTGGTGGTGGTGGTGGTGATGGGGGTGGCCGGTGTAGGAGCCACGTGAGGCCTGGTTGGTGTCAGTCAGGGAGGAGGGGTGAGCCGAGCCTGACCGGGGTGGCAGGGCTGTCCTGCTGCTCAGAGAACCCCTTGGGGACGGGGAGCCTCCCCTCACACCCCCCCGGACCCCCCCGCTCTCCCGGGCACGCTGAGGCAGCGGGATGTATTTACCCTCCCTGGAAAAAAAAATTAACACAAGTTAGAATTTAGCTGTAGAATAAATTGATATTTTGCAGATGATAGATAGGCAGATAGTTAAGAGACAGATATACATATATAAATACACCACTGTTGTCTAATGTATTCTGCAAGTGTGTAAACACAAGTGAAGAAACAGCTGCTTGGGTTTGTGTGGATCGCAGAGTCTCAAGAAAAGCAGCGATCGATCATCAAACCCAAGTATCACTTCCTTCGATCAATTCAAATTCTTCCTTCGAAAGAATTTGAATTGATATTTTAGAGACATAACTACCTGCCGAAGCTGGGGCTGTCCCTGTCCCTGTCTCTGGGACAGTCTCTGTCCCGCACCACAGAGCTATACTTGTCTTCCTCCGAGCGGCCCTCGTCGTTCTCCACGGAAACCCTCTGTCTGTACTGAGGGCTGGACTCTATCTCACTGGCCAGCTTCGCCGCGCGGGCCTCCCTCTGCCTGAACTGCTCGGAGGTGCCCTTCTCCAGAGGAACACTGCGGGGAAACAGAGAGGGGATGAGAGAGGGAGAGAGAGAGGAGAGCTCTGTTTGAGCACAGTGTTCTCCAGTGCGCTCTCAATGTTTGTCTGACCTTCCCTGCCCCCCTCGTGTCTGTGAAGACCCTGCTGTTACTCACGTGTAGAGAGACAGGCTGGAGTCGTAGGTGGACTTGATGCCATAGTTCTCCTCGTTGTAGCGGAACATCTCATTAGGATCCCAGCCATTCGCCTAGCAGGGAAACAAGGGGAGAGGAATAAACAGCAGGGCGAGGGTGGGAATACTACGCTGTAAAGGGTGTAGTGAATGACGGATGGGAATCAGACTCCCGTTGCACAGCAGTGTGATCCAGTCCCTGGTTTCACTAGTTTAAATCACAAGACACACCCAAGCTTGTCACCTAGTCACACTGGGGGCTAATCAAGCTGGCAGTGAAACCTGGAATGGGTGACAGTGCTGTGCAATAGGAGTCTCGTCTCCAGCGTTGTTTACCGCGTCGCTCTCCAGGTCGTAGCTTTCCCCGTTGCTGTCTCCGCCCTCCCAGCGCTGCAGCACCTTCTCCTTGTGATCTCCGTTCACTTTGGAGCCGCTGATAGCAGAGTCTGTGAACTTGTCTGGAGGGAAAGGAGAGAAAAACAACACACACAAAATCAGAATGGCATCTTTCAATGGACAATCAGGGCTTGAAACTCCCTCAATGAAGTCTATTATTATTATTGAAATGATCAGGAGCTAGGAGTTTGAGCAGGGTTAGAAACTCACACTAGCCCTGCTGCTGCTGCTCCCAGTCCTGGGGTTCAGAGCTCCCCTCAATGAAGTCTAGTATTATTATTATTAATATTGAAATGATCAGGAGCCAGGAGTTTGAGCAGGGTTAGAAACTCACACTAGCCCTGCTGCTGCCATCACAACAATCTGAGTAAATGTGCTACTGAAAGGATCTCTGTGTACCTTTGGCTGCGTAGTTCAGGTCCACATTTTTGAAGTGCATGGTGACCAGGTCCGTGGGTTTGAAGATCATGGTGTCCACGATGTCCTCTCTCTTGGGGGGCACCCCCGACCCCACCCCCGGAGAGACCTGCTCAGAGGGCTTCTTGTGAACTGCGTCCACTGCCAGCTCACACTGAGGAGAGAGACAGAGACAAAGAGAGACAGAGAGTTACATTGGTTTATTTCCTGAAATGTTTGAACGTTGGTTGATATTAGACCTGTTTTAAAAGTTGGGCACCCCCCCATAGAATTAACTAATTTAGCTTCATAAAGTCGAATGAAAGCTGCTGAATAATGTTACGTTAACATACAGAATTACATACCAGCGCTTAGTAGTTTTCCACATAATGAAAAACTGACCAATTAAAAAATGTGACATTTCTAAATCTAACAGGAAATACTCCCTTCACTGCTATTATGGCTTCCGGTAGACTAAGATAACTAACCATTTCTTACCCAAAATGTTTGCAAGGCGAATGCAGAGTTGCGTTATTTATTTTTTTGGTGTTGAATACAACTTCTATTAGTGCAGAGCGGTCTCTTACCTTGGAGCTGAGAGTTTTAAATATCCCCTCGTAAACACTGCCATTCTTCACACTAACATCACACGTGGAGCCCTGTGAGGGGGGGGGGGGGGGGAGAGAGAGAGAGGGGGAGAGAGGTAGAGGGGGGTGAGGCAGAGAGGGGAAAGAGAGAGAGAGGTAGGGGAGAGAGGTAGAGAGAAAGGGGGAGAGAGGGGAGGGAGAGAAATGGAGAGAGAGAGAGAGAGAGAGATACAGAAGGAGACTCGTGAGGGAGAGGATGCAGACCAGACATTTATCTTCGAGGGTGATGCAATTAAACTAGCATCAATGGTAATTAATCAGGATGCCTCCCCACCTTCCTCTCTCGGAATTACACACGGACATACACAGAACACCCAACAGACCCTGAGAGACGGGTTCCCACAGTAAAAACGACAGTAACACTACATTTCAAGTGCTTTCCTCCTAGGGGACACAGGCCCTGTCCACACACTAACTTCAAACCGTCTTAAAAGGTGCTCAGTCCGATGCGCGTCCACACTACGCAGTGTTTACTACTGGACTCCAGACCACCTCGGGGGGCAGCGTCGAGTCCGCTTCTACGTTCCATCGCACCACGCAGTGCGGCTTCTCAGAAGTGCGGGTGCTGTAATACCGAGCCACGTTCCTGGAGCATCCTCCAATATCCCCAAATGCTTTCCGATACACAAACACAGCACTCGCAGTGCATGGTGGGATACTGTCGTGTTCAGTGCCACAGTCCATGCTTTCCGATTCACAAACACAGCACTCGCAGTGCATGGTGGGATACTGTCGTGTTCAGTGCCACAGTCCATGCTTTTCGATACGTTTCACAAACACAGCACTCGCAGTGCATGGTGGGATACTGTCGTGTTCAGTGCCACAGTCCACTCCGCTGCTGGGAACTGGAACCAGACTATTTTGATTTGTAAGCATTCAGCCTGACTAAACACTAAATACTTCAGCGTGGACGCTCCGAGCTGCATTGATTCAAGCATTTTGAGTGCGGTTCGACATCAGCGATGCAGTGCAGACAGGACCGAAACCTCCAGTCAAGGCAGTAGATATTTATTCATAGCTATAAAAAAAGGTTTGCTGTCGATTCCTGTTTTCTCAAATTTAAAAATTTCCAAATCTCTTAAAATCAATCCCAACACATCGAAATGTATCAATTGCAATGGTGGCAACAAATCACTTGAATCCTTTGTTAGGCAATTAAAAATCGGCTTCAAAATGGAAGCAGTTGAACCATCAGAACAATTATTATTATTCTTACTACCTCTCTCAAATACCAACGCCTTCCAAAAGGAATTGGTTTTAAAACAGGAATTGGAACTGAAAAGCAGGAACTGCCCCCGACGAAGAAATGTCTTCTAGGGCAGCGGTGTGGAGTAGTGGTTAAGGCTCTGGACTCTTGACCGGGGATTCGTGGGTTCAATCCCAGGTGGGGGACACTGCTGCTGTACCCTTGAGCAAGGTACTTTACCTAGATTGCTCCAGTAAAAAAACCCAACTGTATAAATGGGGAATTGTATGTAAAAATAATGTGATATCTTGTAACAATTGTAAGTCGCCCTGGATAAGAGTGTCTGCTAAGAAATAGCTGGTGCGCTGCCTTAGAGAAGAAGTGTGACCTCGTCACCAAAACTGTCTTTGTGATCAAACCACGTCACATACATGATTAGGGTTAGTCTTATTAATTACATTGCAAGCCAGTCACTCACCACTACAGCAGTAAGAAAGTGCAGCATTCTGGAGTTGTTGTAAACTCCCTCAAAGACCTGGCAACACAAAAACACACAAACCTCATTTAAAAATATACAGGTATCAAAACATGAACCCCTTTGAAATCGCCCCTAAATTCATGCAGACTCTGTAATAATAAACTAGGAGAACATTACTGGGAAACCTAGTACAGAAATACCACGAAAAACTAGGAATCAACATGGCGTTTGTCAGGGAACTTATTCCACCTAGATACTGTGCAATGCAGTGTGCTCGAGCTGTGCTTGAAACCTCTTAACAGGAGGGTGAACGTGGTTCTCTCGTACTCTCTATGAAAACCAGAGGAACGAGCATTGCAGCGCTGCTGCGGGTTTAACCCATCGAGTGCCATCGTCCTCATTTGAAGGACAGGCTAGTGTTATTTTATTTTTATTTATTTTAAACTGACATCTATTATTAATATTGAAATGATCAGGAGCCGGGAGTTTGAGCAGGGTTACAAACTCACACTAGCCCTGCTGCTGCTGCACCCAGTCCTGGGGTTCAGAGCTCCCCTCAATGAAGTCTATTATTATTATTATTATTATTATTATTATTATTATTATTATTATTATTATTATTATTGAAATGATCAGGAGCCAGGAGTTTGAGCAGGGTTAGAAACTCACACTAGACCTACTGCTGCTGCACCGAGTCCTGGGGTTCAGAGCTCTATACCTATTATTGAAATTCTCTTCATAACTCTACTGTTATGATAACTGGCACTAATTTTGTTAGCCCGCCAAAGTGTAAATGTGAACATATCAAAATTAGATAAATAAAGCTTGTGGTCTGATTTTTATTTCCTAAAGAAATGAATTAGGGTAGTGAATGGGTTGAAGCCCTTGCTTGTTTACAACAGTGCAGGTTAGAGTTTGGGAGGTTAAGAGTTGGGCTTTGCTGTAAATCAAGCACTGCAGCAAATCACAAGATCATCCAGAGATATTAAACATTAGGGCCGAATCCTCAGCCATTACACTACAATACTCACTGGAGAGGACTGGGGGGGCCCCTTGCCAGAGTTTCTGCCCCTAGGAAGAAAAATAAAAAAGAAATTAATATAAGCAACACACGTTACCTGCAAAAATATGCAATAAACATAATACAGCATTGTAACATCCACTCAACAAGCGTGTGTCTCCCTCACCCCCTCTCCTGATGAAGGCATCAGTCCAACTGCTTTTGTGATTGATTTTTTAAATTTCTTTAGGAAGCGTCGATTTGAAAACTCACAGCTTTCTCCCATCAGCGTTATAGATAAACAGGTCTGGGTGCAGCGCGGGGTGAAGAGATTCTCAGCTTGTTCTGAACTGGTTACACTCACACGATCCCTGCTGCTGCACCCGGTCCTGGGGTTCAGAGCTCCCCTCAATGAAGTCTAGTATTATTATTAATATTGAAATGATCAGGAGCCAGGAGGTTGAGCAGGGTTAGAAACTCACACTAGCCCTCCTGCTGCTGCTGCTGCACCCAGTCCTGGGGTTCAGAGCTCCCCTCAATGAAGTCTAGTATTATTATTAATATTGAAATGATCAGGAGCCAGGAGGTTGAGCAGGGTTAGAAACTCACACTAGCCCTCCTGCTGCTGCTGCTGCACCGGGTCTTGGGGTTCAGAGCTCCCCTCAATGAAGTCTAGTATTATTAATATTGAAATGATCAGGAGCCAGGAGTTTGAGCAGGGTTAGAAACTCACACTAGCCCTGCTGCTGCTGCTGCTGCACCCAGTCCTGGGGTTCAGAGCTCCCCTCAATGAAGTCTAGTATTATTAATATTGAAATGATCAGGAGCCAGAAGTTTGAGCAGGGTTAGAAACTCACACTAGCCCTCCTGCTGCTGCTGCACCCGGTCCTGGGGTTCAGAGCTCCCCTCAATGAAGTCTAGTATTATTATTAATATTGAAATGATCAGGAGCCAGGAGTTTGAGCAGGGTTAGAAACTCACACTAGCCCTCCTGCTGCTGCTGCACCCGGTCCTGGGGTTCAGAGCTCCCCTCAATGAGTCTAGTATTATTATTAATATTGAAATGATCAGGGCGGGAGTTTGAGCAGGGTTAGAAACTCACACTAGCCCTCCTGCTGCTGCTGCACCCGGTCCTGGCTCGTGTGAGTTTCTAACCCTGCTCAAACTCCTGGCCCTGATCATTTCAATATTAATAATACTAGACTTCATTGAGGGGGAGCTCTGTTTAGCAGCAGCAGCAGCAGGGCTAGTGTGAGTTTCTAACGCGGGCTCTGCTTTAATAATAACAAACCAGACTTCATTGAGGGGAGCTCTGAACCCCAGGACCGGGTGCAGCAGCAGCAGCAGCAGCAGGGCTAGTGTGAGTTTCTAACGCGGGCATGTATAATACGCAGTGTGTAGGTATGAGGATGACGGTAACCGAGTTTACAGCCCTTGGACTTGTTATCTATTACGATTCAGAAATGCTGTGTCAGAAACCGTTTCCGTGTTACGTGACTTTCGGTGTTAGAAAAAAAAAATTCTGACTTAATCATTCAAAGTATGAGACGTAAGCTATTAAATAACTAAAATAAATAAAAGGTATGTGTTCGTGGACGAGCAATACGTTAAGAGAATGTTTCGTGTGCTTTAAAAAAAAAAAAAAGTGATTACAAATAAATAGGTTTTTAGATCGATACAAACGAGACATTTTAACAGCACAGTTCGATAAGTCTCAATACTAGATGTAGGTTGAACGTGTTAAAACATTGATTATTTTATCAATAACAAAATAACTACAAGTTTTTTGGGTTTTTTTTTTTCGGTTTGTGTTGTTGAGCAAATAAAATGTCCG
Organism: Huso huso; assembly: GCA_036884735.1. NCBI lineage: Eukaryota > Metazoa > Chordata > Actinopteri > Acipenseriformes > Acipenseridae > Huso > Huso huso. The sequence goes on along the minus strand of CM072708.1, from coordinate 8,935,191 downwards.
TGATCTCGACTATATAGAAAAAGCCATTTTCTCTAAAGCAACACTAACAACCACGAACTAAAACTATCATATATTTTTAGTTTTATTTTTTTTAATGTATTTTTAAACTTGTTTCGACACCCTGTATCGGTGCCACAGAATAAATACGAGTTAAAAAGCGAATATAAGACAAAGAAAGAAAATGCCGGCTTATTTACACAACTCCGGCAGAACGCGATTAAGAGGCCTAAACAGGTTAAAACAAACAAAAAACACGCCCCCGTGGGTAACTGATTGGAGGAAAAACTTGTCATTTAACTTAAACTTGCGCTCTCATTGGCTGACTCGCTTTTCAATCACATTGCAAAATCACGTCAATCTCACAAAACCAGCCCGTCCAGGGCAAGCATTGGCTCAGGCGAATATCCATCACACAACCGCTCTTCAATTGGTTAGCTGCACATCGCAGTACACGCCCTCCATACTACCCACTGGCACGTAGGCCGCGGGAAGCCGTTGACTTTCCCGTATGTTTTTGCGGGCTTTAACTCACCTTCCAGCGGCCGGCCGGCTGCTGCTGCTCCCGGTGCTAGCGGAGGATGTCGATCCCGCCGTGACGGTGGTCCCGTTAGCGGCTTTTCGGCCGCCAACGCTCGGCTGTTGCTTCAACATCGGAGGACGTTAACCTTTTTAGATGAAATTAAACTTTAAAATATATATATAGAGATATATATATATATATAAAATAAAGAAAATAATTGCCTCCCGTCCGCTAAGAAAATAAAAAAATAATAATACTAAAACCCTAGGCGTATTTTTCTACAACTAAACATAAAAAATGACCACACGTGTAGAAGGATCTGTTCTGAAATCACTCGTTTTTTCAATTTTTTTTTTTTTTTTTTCTTCGTTATTTTTTATTTTTATTTTATTTTATTTTTTTGTCTGCTGACTGAACCGCCGCCGCGTCTCGAGATTCTCTGCTCAGCGCGCGACTGTGGCAATTCCGACGTCTCGCGAGACCTCGCAGTTGATACCTGCGGTGGCGCGCACGTCACGGTGAAGAGGGAGGGGGGAGCGCGTCAGAGACGCGAACCCGCACGCAGGGTTTGGATTGAAAAACAAAAACAATTCTTGTGGCGTCTGTAATGTCCCACAATTATTATTGACAATGGGAATGCGGTCACTTGTTGATTTTTTGACAAAAGAGCTCAAAGCTGCTGTATAACAGTGCAAAGTATTTACAAAGGAGAATAATAGGGATATAACAGTAGAAATTACAACAGCAGCAGCAACAACAACAAACCCCCAACCCTGGTTTTTATTTATTTTTATTTATTTATTTATTTATTTTCCCAGTTTAATAAAGTTTTCCAGTTCAATCCCGGATTACCCAACCCCTTCTCGCGAGAGAGCGACGGATCCATCATCACAGCGACATTAATAGATAATACAGAGAAATCTCGGAACCCTTTCGCCGAATAAACAGTGGGCAAAAAAAAAAAAAACCGAAACAGAACACAGTAAGCGGGGCCGAGCCGAGTGGAACCGAGTCGGGCCGAGCCGAGCCGAACTCAGCGCCGCTCGCGCAGAAGTACATTTCACTGGCCGTGATCATAATACGACTAATAATACTACTACTACTAATAATAATAATATTGAGTAAGGGCCTTTCCAAAATCACTAACAGATATTGAGTGTATTGCTCGTCATTTTTTTATTTTTTTATAGAAACAAGCGAATTTTAAACCCAAACCCTACCACATCTGGACCCGTATCGCATCGTGGCTTTTAATTATTATTATATAAATAATTGCGAAGGATGGGTCAGCGAGCGCTCGTTAAAAAGGTAGGTATTAATGTTACTGGTTTCGACCATTCTGAAGTCGATGGCGGTAGTTTTTTTGTTGTTGTTTTTTTCATTAAAAACCGTGGGATAATAATAAATACTACTACTAATAATATCGCAGCATTTCCAATGTGTAACATATAATCGCAGATTGTTGACCCAGCAGAACGCTGTTCACACATAGTGGGTGCGTTAAGTTCTGAGCTGGTCAGACTGGGCGAGAATTGGTCCTCTCACTGGAATAGCCGATGAAACCCGCTCTGCGGGCATCACTGAGCGGCTGGCTTACTTAATTTAAACCAGTATTCATATCATATATTGAGGGTCAATGAAGGGTTATTATTATTTATTTTCTTAGCAGACGCCCTTTTCCAGGGCGACTTACAATTGTTACAAGATATCACATTATTTTTACATACAGTGACCCATTTATACAGTTGGGTTTTTACTGGAGCAATCTAGGTAAAGTACCTTGCTCAAGGGTACAGCAGCAGTGTCCCCCACCTGGGATTGAACCCACGACCCTGCGGTCAAGAGTCCAGAGCCCTAAACACTACTCCACACAGCTGCAACGATGTATTTGTTTGTGATCTGCGGATATGATGCCGAACACGACTCCCACACGTGATGTATCTCGAGACTAGACTCGTGAAATCGTCATTACTGAGATTAAAACGTCACAGATAGTACACTCGGTGACGTGTATTCGATGCTTCTAGTACTGTTGTCAGTGATTATTATTATTATTATTATTATTATTATTATTATTTCTTAACAGACTTACAGTTGTTACAAAATATCAAAATACAAAATATCACATTACAGATAAGATCATTCAAATGACAGAAAAAAAACACAGTAAATAATTACGTTTGCGAGTGATTTGACAAAGAGCAGTTAAACTTAAAAATATTTGGTTACAGTATGCTTACAACTGTTCAGTTTGACACTACAATATAATCCCTTGGTGTCTGTGTTAGTTTACTACATTCTGGAAAGAGTTTAGTTTCATTAAAGCTGCAGACAGACAGACAGACAGACACACAGACTAGTTGTATAAATGTTTGCTCAATAAAGCTTGTGTGTCGTAAAAGGACTTGGAATTAATTAAAAGAGAATTGGATTAGGGCCCTGACTACAATCACTCTAAAACCTTTCCATCTCTCTCTCCCTCCCTCTGTCTCTCTCTCCCTCTCTCTGTCTCCCTCCCTCTCACTCTGTTTCTCTCCCCCTCTCTCTCCGTCTCCCTCTCTCTCCATCTCCCCCTCTCTCCCTCTGTCTCTCTCTCCCTCTCTCTCACAGACACTCAGACACCACGGTGGTTCACAGGCAGCTCATCCCTAAAGAATCAAGAGAGAAGAACTCACTGTGAGGACAGACCCTCTCCCCTCTCCCCCTCCCCTCTCCTTGTGAAAGACCATGAATGGAACAGCCTTCCCCAGTCCAGACGATGACCTGGATCCCAGTGACTGCCGCCCTGCCCCCTCCCCCCCTCCGTCCCCGTCGCTGCCCTGTCCCAGCTGGAAGGAGTTCTGTGAGATTCACGCTCACGCAGCTGCTATGGAGTTCGCTCGCCGCTTCAGGCTCTATCTCGAGGACCACCCGCAGTACCTCTCCCTGCCTGGTGGGGCAGGCTCCACCTTCTCCAGGCGCTTCGCGGACAGGTTCATGCACCACTTCCAGGGCGAGTTCGGGGGAGGGGATGCCGTTTCCGTGGAGACCTGCTGCTCCATCGAGGAAGACTCCTCCTCCCTCACCTCCCCCCAGCAGCCCCCTGAAGGAGGAGGACCCATGCTATCCCAGGGTGCACCTGAACTAGACGTCATCCCTCTGGACCCTCCCCACCCCCCAGCCCAGCCGATCTCCATCAGCCGCCAGTCACGGAGCTCGGAGGACGTTTCATTCTCCTCCCTCGCCTCCTATAACGCCGCCGCTGTGTCTCTGGCTCCCCCTAGTGGCCCCAGCTCTGCCACTACACCCTACCGGCCCGGGGCTGCCTCTCTAGCCCCCTCTGGTGGCCAGCAGGCTTCGCGCGGCATCAGTCCGAACGTGAACGCGGCCAACAGCTCCAATCCCGGGAAAGCCAAGCTGCGGAAACGCTTCTCCCTTCGGAGCGTAAGCCGCAGCGTGAGGGGGATCCTGCAGTGGAGGAGCGCTGGCAGCGAGGCCAGCTCTCCTGCCGGAGAGGAGGAGGAGGAGAGGGAGAGGGAGAGGGAGAGGGAGGGGCTGGGAACAGGAGGGCTGAGTGGCAGCTACAGCTACAGCGGGGGGAGCGTGGAGGAGGGGCTCCCCCTCCCCCTGTCCGCCCCCTCCTCCCTCCCGCCCTCCTCCTCCAGCTCCTCCTCCTCCTTCTCGGAGCAGCTGGAACGGCGGCAGAGCTCCGGGAATAACAGCTGGGACCGGGACAGGGAGAAGTGGACGCACAGGTTTGAGAGACTGCGGCTCTCTCGCACACCCGCCCCCTCCCTTTCACCCTCCCCTTCCCTCGGCGTGCACAGGGAGGGGCTGATCAGCTACATGGTGGCCGAGGGGCTGCTGCAGACTGGGAGCTCTGGAGGGCAGACTGAGAGCTTTGGAGGGCAGACTGGTAGCTCTGGAGGGCGGACTGGGAGCTCTGGTGGGCAGACTGGGTCCAAGGCTCGCTGGCAGAAGTGCCGGCTGATTCTCAGGAGCGATGGCAGGGCAGGGGCTACGTCTCCCATCCCCACCCTCGGACCCCAGGGGTGCCTGCTGGAGTTCTTCGTCCCTCCAAAGGTAAGAGGAGTCGGGGGGGCGAGTGAGAGGGGAGAGGGGAGAGAGATGGAAAGAGGGGAGAGGGCGGGGAGGGGGGGGGGAGGGGGTGTAATGTGTGTGTGTGTGCGTGCGTGCGTGCGTGTGTGTGTGTGTTTTTCACCCTCCTCTCTCTCGTTATTTTCACTCAGGCCTCAAAGCCGCGCGTCACCATTTTCTGTTCCTCAATCGTGGATGCGAGAACGACGACCCCCCTGGAGATGCCAGACAAGGAGAACACCTTCGTACTGAAGGTGAGTGAGTGCCATGGAAGCCAGCGCCCCCTAGCACTCAGGAGGGGAATAGCAACTACACACGCTACGGAACTAAAATAATAATAATAATATTATTTATTTCTTAGCAGACGCCCTTATCCAGGGCGACTTACAATTGTTACAAGATATCACATTATTTTTACATACAATTACCCATTTATACAGTTGGCTTTTTACTGGAGCAATCTAGGTAAAGTACCTTGCTCAAGGGTACAGCAGCAGTGTCCCCCCACCTGGGATTGAACCCACGACCCTCCGGTCAAGAGTCCAGAACCCTAACCACTACTCCACACTGCTGCCCAATAATAATAATAATAATAATAATAATAATAATAATAATAATAATAACAAAGACCACAGCTTCATACTGAAGTGAGTGACACTGTCTGTGTGTTTATCTGATCCCTATCTGTGAGTGTCTCTCTCTCTGTCTCTCGTCAATCTCTCTCGTCTCTCTCTGTCATCTCTGTTGTCTCTCTCTCTCTCTCTCGTCTCTCTCTCATCTCTCTCATCTCTGTCGTCTCTCTCTCTCTCTCGTCTCTCTCATCTCTCATCTCTGTCGTCTCTCTCTCTCTCTCTCTCTCTCTGTTGTCTCTCTCTCTCGTCTCTCTCTCTGTTGTCTCTCTCTGTCTCTCTTGTCTCTCTCTCTCTCTCTGTTTATGTTGTTCTTATTTTTTTGAGTTTTATTTCTGTTTTGATGGTGTAGATGCAGAGCTCAGTGGAGTATATCTTGGAGACAGCTGATTCCCTGCAGATGAAGTCCTGGCTGGCTGATATTCAGCAGTGCATCATTCGCAGGTCAGAGAGGGTCCCGCTTATTGTATATTTATAACACAGTGACAGGATATCATGAAATACAGTAAGGTATAAATATTATTAACCTTGTGTTGAGAAACTGAGTCAAGCAGACAAGCGTTTTGGGCTCTAGGGTCAGGGTTGACCTGACATTGACCCTGCAATGACCCCTGACCTGTCGTTACAGTGAGCATGATGACAGTCTGGACGCTCCGTGCCTCTCTGAGAGTCTGCCCAGCCGAGAGCTCCCCATCACCCCCGGGGAGACCAGCGACCCCCGAACACAGGGTGAGTAACTCCAACCCCAAACGCAACTATAACCCCAAACCCAACCCCAACCCACAAACCCAACACCCAAACCCATCCCCAACCCTAACCCCAACTGTAACCCCAAAGCCAACCCCAAAGCCAACCCCAAACCCCAAACCCCGACCCTAACCCCAACTGTAACCCCAAACCCAAACCCCCAACTCCATCCCCCAACCCCATCCCCAATTCTAACCCCAACCCCATCCCCCAACCCAACCCCCACTCTTCACACAACCTATTAACTTCTACGATATTCTCTCCCCTCTGTTCCTCTCTCTCTAGTGGGGTATGGGGGTCTCGGTGGCCCCAACTCTGAGATGCACCCCGAGCTGCCCCCCCGGGCCCCCCTCGACGAATCAGAGAGCCGACTGCAAGGAGGGGGCGGGGCCAATGCGGTGACACCCTTCCGCGAGAGCCCAGACGGGACAGGTAAGCTGTCAATCACACAGACTCTCTCTCTCTCTCTCTCTCTCTCCCGCCTCCGTAACCCTCTCCCCTCCTCCCCTCCCCCCCCAGGCCCGTTCCTCTTCTCGGACCCCCCAGAGGTGCTGGATCACCTCCTGTCGGACTGCCCCTGGTTCCACGGGACGCTGTCGCGGTTGAAGGCTGCCCAGCTGTGCCTGGCAGGGGGCATGGGCAGCCACGGCGTGTTCCTGGTGAGGCAGAGCGAGACTCGAAGAGGAGAGTACGTGCTGACCTTCAACTTCCAGGGCAAGGCAAAGGTCAGTGCAGATACACTGCATATACTGTACACTGCAGTGCAATATACCTCATATACACTGCATTGCAATATACTTCATATACACTGCAATGTAATATCTCTGTGACACTCGCTCTCTCTCCCCCTCTCTCACACTCTCTCCCTCTCCCCCCCTTCCCTCTCACCCCTCTCAAAGTCTCTCTCCCCCCCCTCTCTCCCCCCCTCTCTCACACTCTCTCTCTCTCTCTCTCTCTCTAATGTTGTTGAAGCTGACACCCTGGGATCCTTCAAGAAGCTGCTTGATGAGATTCTGGGATCAATCAGCTACTAACAACCAAACGAGCAAGATGGGCTGAATGGGACCTCCTCTCGTTTGTAAGCTTTCTCATGCTCTTGTGTCCTCTCTCTCAGCACCTGCGTCTCTCTCTCAATGAGGATGGACAGTGCCGGGTGCAGCACCTCTGGTTCCAGTCGATCTTCGACATGCTGGAACATTTCAGAGTCCATCCGATCCCGCTGGAGTCGGGCGGGGCCAGTGACGTCACGCTCATCAGCTTCGTGGTCTCGGCCAATCGGCAGCACGGTAAGAGACACACCCACGCCCACCCCTCCCAACCCCACCCATCACACTCTTCATGGTCTCATATCGCCCCAACTCAATGTGGCCGGCTCATAGCTTCAGCTTGGCTTTTGAAGTTATAGTTTGTTCCCCAATTCAGTATGGCTGCTAAAGGCTCCGGTTTCAGATTCATGCCTCCGCTTTAGACATTGCTGCCTTTGGTAAATGTGACTTACCTCAACCAACATGGCCACCGGGTGGCTTCACTGTGCATTGAGTCTATTGATTTTCGCCCTCGTCCTCTGTGGCCCCTTCACTGATGCTTTGCCCTCACCCAGCATGGCCCCTGTATGGCTTCAGTGTGCTTCAGGTCTGTAGAGTTTTGCCCCTCCCCCCCCTCCCCCCGTGTTCTGGGCTCTGATTGGCTGTTTGTTGTTTTGTCGTTGGGTCATCTCCACAGGCCGGGACAGGTCAGGCAGCCGGTCAGCAGTGTGTGATGTCATCACCCCACGCCACCCCGAATCTCCATCAACCCCCATCCATCTCTGACTGTGTGTAAGTGAGCCCAGGCTGCCATAGAGTGTGAGAGAGAGAGAGACACTGGCTACCATAGAGTCTGTGAGAGAGACTAGCTACCATAGAGTGTCTGTGAGAGAGAGATTGGCTACCATAGAGTCTGTGAGAGAGAGACTAGCTCTGTCTGTATCCATGGAAACATGCATTGAAATGAGTTTAAAAAGCCCCTCGCGTTTGAGATGCCTCTCGCAGGTACGCTGTGTTCAGTTCAGCTTCTCTTTCCAATTAAACCTTCTGTTTTTCATCTTGTCGTTTTCCAGACTTGACCAGCCGATGTCATAGCCCCGCCTCCCTACCTCCACCCCCTCCCCCAATCCCCCCTCTTCCGCCCCCACGACCCCCCCTGCCCAGTCCATCCCAGGAGAGAGAGAGAGAGCGCGAGAGGGAGCGCGAGAGAGAGAGGGAGCGCGAGAGAGAAGGGGAGGAGAGGGAGAGAGAGAGGGGGAGCGAGGGAGAGGGGGAGGAGTGTGAGGAGAGGGAGAGGGAGAGGGGGAGGGGGGGGGGAGTGACACTCAGACAGCTGGCCCCCCTCTGAATCGGAGGAGAGAGAGAGTGTGAGAACGAGAGCGGTCGATAATCAATACTCTTTCTTCTGAGAGGAAGAGGGGGATGAGAGAGGGAGGGATGTTTGTATTAATTGAGAGTGCTTCATTTTTTTTATTTTTACATTTAACTACTAAAAACTCGATAGCGCTGAATAAATCCTACGACAAACGTTTCCACTAGAAGTCTCTCTCAGTGTCTTCCATTGAATCTCGTGGAAACATTTGTCATTTGAATTGAATAAGTTTCTTTTAGTATTTCAATTTTAAAAATATTCCTCTGGTGAGAGAGAGAGAGAGAGAGAGAGAGAGAGAGAGAGAGAGAGAGATGCTAGCCTTTACCCTTTGCTCTGACGAGACTGAAGCTGCATGGATGGAGAGAAGGAGGAAAGGACCGAAGACCCACAGGAGGAGAGAAAGGCCATTGTGTGCGTTTCGTTTTAAATTTGTATTTTTTTTTTTTCATTTCATGATACTTTATTATTTAAAGAAAATATACAACTGATGATGCTAATAATTGTAAAGCTATTTCTCCTTTTCCTCTCCCTTTCGCTCCCCCTCTCTACTAAGATGGCTTTCTGTACTGTTCAGTGTGTAGCATGTGCAGAGACACGCACGCAGACGCTGACAGACACATTAAGATGCTGCTAGAACACCCTATCTTGTTTTTTTTCATGTTTATTATATATATTTTTTTAATTTAATTTGTTTAAATTTTAATGTGTTTTTATTTTCGATACGGTACAATATGATTACTGAAATTAGTATCTGCTCGCTCCTACAAAAATAAGCCAAATATTACCCCTGTGCCTGCCAAATAATGCGCCCCATTAAAATACCTGCACCTCAGTTTGCATGCTAATTCTCGTCCTACCAGATAGTGTCCCTTAGTCACTCTGTACAAAACGGTACTTAATATTGCAAAATATCGCCCTGCCTGCTTAATAATGCGACCACCCAAGAATTCTTTAAAATCCATTCTCTAACCTCTTATTAGCTTTATTAACATGATCACCGGTCCCTCCCTTTAAAGGAGCGCTGACCATCTTTAAAATCCATTCTCTCACCTCTTATTAGCTTTATTAACATGATCACTGGTCCCTCCCTTTAAAGGAGCGCTGACCATCTTTAAAATCCATTCTCTCACCTCTTATTAGCTTTATTAACATGATCACCCCCTCCCTTTAAAGGAGCGCTGACCATCTTTAAAATCCATTCTAACCTCTTATTAGCTTTATTAACATGATCACCGCCCTCCCTTTAAAGGAGCGCTGACCATCTTTAAAATCCATTCTCTAACCTCTTATTAGCTTTATTAACATGATCACCGCCCTCCCTTTAAAGGAGCTGACCATCTTTAAAATCCACTAACCTCTTATTCTTTATTAACATGATCACCCCCCCCCTTTAAAGGAGCGCTGACCATCTTTAAAATCCATTCTCTAACCTCTTATTAGCTTTATTAACATGATCACCGGCCCCTCCCTTTAAAGGAGCGCTGACCATCTTTAAAATCCATTCCCTCACCTCTTATTAGCTTTTATTAACATGATCACCGGCCCCTCCCTTTAAAGGAGCGCTGACCATCTTTAAAATCCATTCTCTCACCTCTTATTAGCTTTATTAACAGGATCACCGGCCCCTCCCTTTAAAGGAGCGCTGACCATCTTTAAAATCCATTCTCTCACCTCTTATTAGCTTTATTAACATGATCACCGTCCCTCCCTTTAAAGGGAGCTGACCATCTTTAAAATCCATTCTCTCACCTCTTATTAGTTTTATTAACATGATCACCGGCCCCTCCCTTTAAAAGGCGCTGACCATCTTTAAAAATCCATTCTCTCACCTCTTATTAGCTTTATTAACATGATCACCGGCCCCTCCCTTTAAAGGGCGCTGACCATCTTTAAAATCCATTCTCTCACCTCTTATTAGCTTTTATTAACATGATCACCGCCCCCCCTGACCCTTTAAATTAGCTTTATTAACATGATCACCGACCCCTCCCTTTGACCATCTTTAAAATCCATTCTCTCACCTCTTATTAGCTTTATTAACATGATCACCGCCCCTCCCTTTAAAGGAGCGCTGACCATCTTTAAAATCCATTCTCTCACCTCTTATTAGCTTTATTAACATGATCACCGGCCCTCCCTTTAAAGGAGCGCTGACCATCTTTAAAATCCATTCTCTCACCTCTTATTAGCTTTATTAACAGGATCACCGGCCCCTCCCTTTAAAGGAGCGCTGACCATCTTTAAAATCCATTCTCTCACCTCTTATTAGCTTTATTAACAGGATCACCGGCCCCTCCCTTTAAAGGAGCTGACCATCTTTAAAATCCATTCTCTCACCTCTTATTAGCTTTATTAACATGATCACCGGCCCCTCCCTTTAAAGGAGCGCTGACCATCTTTAAAATCCATTCTCTCACCTCTTATTAGCTTTATTAACAGGATCGCCGGCCCCTCCCTTTAAAGGAGCGCTGACCATCTTTAAAATCCATTCTCTCACCTCTTATTAGCTTTATTAACACGATCACCGGCCCCTCCCTTTTGACCATCTTTAAAATCCATTCTCTCACCTCTTATTAGCTTTATTAACACGATCACCGGCCCCTCCCTTTAAAGGAGCGCTGACCATCTTTAAAATCCATTCTCTCACCTCTTATTAGCTTTATTAACATGATCACCGGCCCCTCCCTTTAAAGGAGCGCTGACCATCTTTAAAATCCATTCTCTCACCTCTTATTAGCTTTATTAACATGATCACGGCCCCTCCCTTTAAAGGAGCGCTGACCATCTTTAAAATCCATTCTCTCACCTCTTATTAGCTTTATTAACATGATCACCGGCCCCTCCCTTTAAAGGAGCGCTGACCATCTTTAAAATCCATTCTCTAACCTCTTATTAGCTTTTATTAACAGGATCACCGCCCCTCCCTTTAAAGGAGCTGACCATCTTTAAAATCCATTCTCTCACCTCTTATTAGCTTTATTAACATGATCACCGGCCCCTCCCTTTAAAGGAGCGCTGACCATCTTTAAAATCCATTCTCACCTCTTATTAGCTTTATTAACAGGATCACGGCCCCTCCCTTTAAAGGGCGATGACCATCTTTAAAATCCATTCTCTCACCTCTTATTAGCTTTATTAACAGGATCACCGGCCCCTCCCTTTAAAGGAGCGCTGACCATCTTTAAAATCCATTCTCTCACCTCTTATTAGCTTTATTAACATGATCACCGGTCCCTCCCTTTAAAGGAGCGCTGACCATCTTTAAAATCCATTCTCTCACCTCTTATTAGCTTTATTAACATGATCACCGGCCCCTCCCTTTAAAGGAGCGCTGACCATCTTTAAAATCCATTCTCACCTCTTATTAGCTTTATTAACATGATCACCGGCCCCTCCCTTTAAAGGAGCGCTGACCATCTTTAAAATCCATTCTCTCACCTCTTATTAGCTTTATTAACATGATCACCGGCCCCTCCCTTTAAAGGAGCGCTGACCATCTTTAAAATCCATTCTCTCACCTCTTATTAGCTTTTTATTAACATGATCACCGCCCCTCCCTTTAAAGGGCGCTGACCATCTTTAAAATCCATTCTCTCACCTCTTATTAGCTTTATTAACATGATCGCCCCTCCCTTTAAAGGAGCGCTGACCATCTTTAAAATCCATTCTCTCACCTCTTATTAGCTTTATTAACAGGATCACCGCCCCTCCTTTAAAGGAGCACTGACCATCTTTAAAATCCATTTCTCACCTCTTATTAGCTTTATTAACCGGATTATTAAAGGAGCACTGACCATCTTTAAAATCCATTTTATTATTACTTTATGATCACTGGCCCCCCTCCCTTTAAAGGAGCGCTGACCATCTTTAAAATCCATTCTCTCACCTCTTATTAGCTTTATTAACAGGATCACCGCCCTCCCTTTAAAGGAGCACTGACCATCTTTAAAAATCCATTCTCTCACCTCTTATTAGCTTTATTAACAGGATCACCGGCCCTCCCTTTAAAGGAGCACTGACCATCTTTAAAATCCATTCTCTCACCTCTTATTAGCTTTATTAACATGATCACTGGCCCCTCCCTTTAAAGGAGCACTGACCATCTTTAAAATCCATTCTCACCTCTTATTTAGCTTTATTATGATGATCGCCCTCTCCTTTAAAGGAGCGCTGACCATCTTTAAAATCCATTCTCTCACCTCTTATTAGCTTTATTAACATGATCACCGGCCCCTCCCTTTAAAGGAGCGCTGACCATCTTTAAAATCCATTCTCTCACCTCTTATTAGCTTTATTAACAGGATCACCAGCCCCCTCCTTTTAAAGGATGACCATCTTTAAAATCCATTCTCTCACCTCTTATTAGCTTTAAAGGATCACCGGTCCCCCTCCCTTTAAAGGAGCGCTGACCATCTTTAAAATCCATTCTCACACCTCTTATTAGCTTTATTAACATGATCACCGGCCCCTCCCTTTAAAGGAGCGCCGACCATCTTTAAAATCCATTCTCTCACCTCTTATTATTTTTATTAACATGATCACCGCCCCTCCCTTTAAAGGAGCGCTGACCATCTTTAAAATCCATTCTCTCACCTCTTATTAGCTTTATTAACATGATCACCGCCCCCCTTTAAAGGAGCGCTGACCATCTTTAAAATCCATAACATGATCAAGCTGACCATCTTTAAAATCCATTCTCTCACCTCTTATTTTTATTAACAGGATGGCCCTTTTAAAGGAGCGTTGACCATCTTTAAAATCCATTTTCACCTCTTATTAGCTTTATTAACAGGAACCGCCCCTCCCTTTAAAGGAGCGTGACCATCTTTAAAATCCATTCTCTCACCTCTTGTTTTTTATTAACATGATCACCGCCCCTCCCTTTAAAGGATGACCATTTTAAAATCCATTCTCTCACCTCTTATTAGCTTTTATTAACATGATCACCGGCCCCTCCCTTTAAAAAGTGACCATCTTTAAATCCATTCTCTCACCTCTTATTAGCTTTATTAACAGGATCACGGCCCCCTCCCTTTAAAGGAGCGCTGACCATCTTTAAAATCCATTCTCTCACCTCTTATTAGCTTTATTAACATGATCACCGCCCTCCCTTTAAATTTGACCATCTTTAAAATCCATTCTCTCACCTCTTATTAGCTTTATTAACATGATCACCGGCCCCTCCCTTTAAAGGAGCGCTGACCATCTTTAAAATCCATTCTCTCACCTCTTATTAGCTTTATTAACAGGATCACCGGCCCCTCCCTTTAAAGGAGCGCTGACCATCTTTAAAATCCATTCTCTCACCTCTTATTAGCTTTATTAACAGGATCACCGCCCTCCCTTTAAAGGAGCGCTGACCATCTTTAAAATCCATTCTCTCACCTCTTATTATTTTTTTATTAACAGGATCACCGCCCCTCCCTTTAAAGGAGCGCTGACCATCTTTAAAATCCATTCTCTATTTTATTAACATGATCACCGCCCCTCCCTTTAAAGGGCGCTGACCATCTTTAAAATCCATTCTCTCACCTCTTATTAGCTTTATTAACATGATCACCGGCCTCCCTTTAAAGGAGCGCTGACCATCTTTAAAATCCATTCTCTCACCTCTTATTAGCTTTATTAACAGGATCACCGGCCCCTCCCTTTAAAGGAGCGCTTGACCATCTTTAAAATCCATTCTCTCACCTCTTATTAGCTTTATTAACATGATCACCGGCCCTCCCTTTAAAGGAGCGCTGACCATCTTTAAAATCCATTCTCTCACCTCTTATTAGCTTTATTAACAGGATCACCCGCCCCTCCCTTTAAAGGAGCGCTTTGACCATCTTTAAAATCCATTCTCTCACCTCTTATTAGCTTTTATTAACATGATCACCGCCCCTCCCTTTTGACCATCTTTAAAATCCATTCTCTCACCTCTTATTAGCTTTATTAACATGATCACCGGCCCCTCCTTTAAAGGAGCACTGACCATCTTTAAAATCCATTCTCTCACCTCTTATTAGCTTTATTAACATGATCACCGCCCTCCCTTTAAAGGAGCGCTGACCATCTTTAAAATCCATTCTCTCACCTCTTATTAGCTTTATTAACAGGATCACCGGCCCCTCCCTTTAAAGGAGCCTGACCATCTTTAAAATCCATTCTCTCACCTCTTATTAGCTTTATTAACAGGATCACGGCCCCTCCCTTTAAAGGGCGCTGACCATCTTTAAAATCCATTCTCTCACCTCTTATTAGCTTTATTAACATGATCACCGCCCCTCCCTTTAAGGGGCGCTGACCATCTTTAAAATCCATTCTCTCACCTCTTATTAGCTTTATTAACAGGATCACGGCCCCTCCCTTTAAAGGAGCGCTGACCATCTTTAAAATCCATTCTCTCACCTCTTATTAGCTTTATTAACTTGGGATCACCGGCCCCTCCCTTTAAAGGAGCACTGACCATCTTTAAAAAATCCAGCTTTATGCAGGATCACCGCCCCTCCTTTTATCTTTAAACCTTTATTAACAGGATCACCGCCCCTCCCTTTAAAGGAGCGCTGACCATCTTTAAAATCCATTCTCTCACCTCTTATTAGCTTTATTAACATGATCGGCCCCTCCCTTTAAAGGAGCGCTGACCATCTTTAAAATCCATTCTCTCACCTCTTATTAGCTTTATTAACAGGATCACCGGCCCCTCCCTTTAAAGGAGCGCTGACCATCTTTAAAATCCATTCTCTCACCTCTTATTAGCTTTATTAACAGGATCACCGGCCCCTCCCTTTAAAGGGACTGACCATCTTTAAAATCCATTCTCTCACCTCTTATTAGCTTTATTAACATGATCACCGCCCCTCCCTTTAAAGGGCGCTGACCATCTTTAAAATCCATTCTCTCACCTCTTATTAGCTTTATTAACATGATCACGGCCCTCCCCTGACCATCTTTAAAATCCATTCTCTCACCTCTTATTAGCTTTATTAACAGGATCACTGGCCCCTCCCTTTAAAGGATGACCATCTTTAAATCCATTCTCTCACCTCTTATTAGCTTTATTAACAGGATCACCGTCCCCTCCCTTTAAAGGAGCGCTGACCATCTTTAAAATCCATTCTCTCACCTCTTATTAACTTTTATTAACGGGATCACCTGACCCCTTTAAAATCCATTCCTCTCACCCTTTAAATGGGTCCTCCTTTGACCATCTTTAAAATCCATTCTCTCACCTCTTATTAGCTTTTATTAACATGATCACCGGCCCTCCCTTTAAAAAATCGCTGACCATCTTTAAAATCCATTCTCTCACCTCTTATTAGCTTTATTAACATGATCACCGGCCCCTCCCTTTAAAAAAGCTTTAAATCATTCTTTCTTATTAGCTTTATTAACAGGATCACCAGCCCCTCCCTTTAAAGGATGACCATCTTTTAAAATCCATTCTACACCTCTTATTAGCTTTATTAACAGGATCACCGCCCCTCCCTTTAAAGGATGACCATCTTTAAAATCCATTTTCTTTTGCTTTTTTAAAATGATCACGGGTCCCCTCCCTTTAAAGGTTTTCTGACCATCTTTAAAATCCATTCTCTCACCTTTTTAGTTTTTTTAACATGATACAGATGGGTTTTAAAAAGGAGCGCTGACCATCTTTAAAACCATTCTCTGAATGTCTTTCTGTTCCTAAAACAAAATCACCGATTTTTATTTTAATAAACATAAATTAACAGGGATCATCGCCCTCCCGGCTTTGTTTTCCATTCTCACATACAGCTTTATTAACATGATCACCGGCCCCTCCCTTTAGCATAAGTGGTTTAAAACCAATATCACCCTTATTAGCTTTATTAACATGGGCCGGTCCTCCCCAAAAAGGAGCGCTGATCATCTTTAAAACCATTCTCCACCTCTTAGTTTTTATTAACATGATCACCGCCCTCCCTTTAAAGGTTTGGACCATCTTTAAAATCCATTCATTTCACCTCTTATTAGCTTTTATTAACATGATCACTGACCCTCCCTTTAAAGGCTTGACCATCTTTAAAATCCATTCTTCGCCTCTTATTACCTTTTTTATTAACATGATCACTGGCCCCTCCCTTTTTAAAAATCAGTTATTTTCAAATGAATAAGCAGATGAAAAATATGACACTACTGGCATCATAATTAACCTGCCATAGCAATAATGTCAATGTCAGATTTTATTTTGGTTTTTAAAATGTTAATTTTGTTTTTCTTTTATATATAAATGTATAGCAGGACAGATTACAGATGGGTTTTAAAAAAAAAATAAAACAGAAGGACGGATTCACCTGCCAAAGCACTGTCAATAGCACATCACCTTTTTTTATTTTAATAAACATAAATTTGCCTGTTTTCCATTCACACACACACGTTACATTAATAATTATATATATATATATATATAAGTGGTTTACCAGTGCCATAGCACTTTCAGTGCCACAGGAGGCCTCCCCAGGATTCAAACTGGGGGAGACTGTCAATAAAAAACCTATTTTTGTTGATATTGTATTAACCGCGTTTTAGAAGATGTCAAATAAACAGTATCGTTAGCATGGGACGGATTCACACCAAATGAAATGAATAAAAATAAATAACATTACAAAAGCACCTTTTCATGCTTGGATATATTTAAATTAAAAACCTGCCATAGCACTGTCAATAGCACAGCACGGGACAGATTCACCTGCCATAGCACTGTCAATAGCACAGCACGGGACGGATTCACCTGCCATAGCACTGTCAATAGCACAGGACGGATTCACCTGCCATAGCACTGTCAATAGGGGATTCACCTGCCATAGCACTGTCAATAGCACAGCACGGGACAGATTCACCTGCCATAGCACTGTCAATAGCACAGCACGGGACGGATTCACCTGCCATAGCACTGTCAATAGCACAGGACGGATTCACCTGCCATAGCACTGTCAATAGCACAGGACGGATTCACCTGCCATAGCACTGTCAATAGCACAGCACGGGACGGATTCACCTGCCATAGCACTGTCAATAGCACAGGGCCGGGATAGCACTGTCAGACATGGGACGGATTCACCTGCCATAGCACTGTCAAAGCACAGCACGGGGGATTCACCTGCCATAGCACTGTCAATAGCACAGAGGACGGATTCACCCGCCATAGCACTGTCAATAGCACAGCACGGGACGGATTCACCTGCCATAGCACTGTCAATAGCACAGCACGGGACGGATTCACCTGCCATAGCACTGTCAATAGCACAGGACGGATTCACCTGCCATAGCACTGTCAACAGGGATACCATGGGACGGATTCACCTGCCATAGCACTGTCAATAGGGATACCATGGGACGGATTCACCTGCCATAGCACTGTCAATAGGGATACCATGGGACGGATTCACCTGCCATAGCACTGAGCACCAGGACTGATTCACCTGCCATAGCACTGTCAATAGGGATACCAGGAGACGGATTCACCTGCCATAGCACTGTCAATAGGGATACCAGGAGACTGATTCACCTGCCATAGCACTGTCAATAGGGATACCAGGGGACTGATTCACCTGCCATAGCACTGTCAATAGCACAGCACGGGACAGATTCACCTGCCATAGCACTGTCAATAGGGATACCATGGGACGGATTCACCTGCCATAGCACTGTCAATAGGGATTCACCTGATTCACCTGCCATAGCACTGTCAATAGGATCACAGCATGGACCGGATTGATTCACCTGCCATAGCACTGTCAATAGGGATACCAGGGGACTGATTCACCTGCCATAGCACTGTCAACAGGGTGAACATGTTTTTATTGTGTTTGTGAAATTGGGCAAATCTAGTTAAGGAAAAAACAACACTATATAAAACATCATTTAGATCATTGTATGCAGAGGGTGAACTTTTGGCCTACACTGTATCCTCTCTGGCAATTTCAACCATATAATATTAATAATAATAATAATAATAATAATAATAAGGTAGATTGTATAAAGTTTTTATTCAGTAGCCATGTCATTTTGGATTGTAACACACAGACAGACAGACAGACACATTCTCTCAGCACAAAGAAAACATCAAATGTAAAATTAAAACAGGAATAAAAACAGTTTTCTTCAAGTCTTTGTCAAAAAAAGAAAATACATGTTGTTGCTACAATAAAGTCTGTAAAAAACTCAAAAAGGTGAGGTCTCGTTATCCACAAAACATTCCAATAAAACACTAACGAAATCTAGTCTCGTTAATCTTAACAAATAAACATTAAAACTAGGGTTACCTTCCTTTAAAAAAAAAAATACAGGAAAAGGAAATGTTAGTTTTAAATAGATATTTATATATTCATTTTTCAGGAGGTTTGGGAAAGGTTGCCTTTTTAAAAAAAAATAATAATAAACTCTCTTGGAAATTGACAGAGAGAAAATGCAAAGTATTTTAAAAGAATTTTAAACCACTTCCAAAAAGAAAATAAATAAATCACTCAAATAAATCTTGCAAAGGCAGAAACCACCAAATACAGTAAAACACAGACTCAGTCCCTCCCAACCTCATCTGTCTCCAAATGCAATTTAAAAAACATGAAATAAAACAAATCGATGACAGCTGAACTCATCTCTGCAGTCAAATTATTAACAATTAAATAATAATAATAATAATAATAATAATAAAAGTCTGATTTCAGACTATATTAAAAAAAATTCTCACTAAAACTTGTCTGCCATAAAATTTACATCATCCAGCGTTACAAATTATTATTTATTTTTACATCCTATTTATTATAAATTACTTTTTTTTTTTTTTTTTTTTTTTTTTTTTTTACAGTATTTGATTCCCGAGGTGCTCACGTTATCCCCAGCGCTGCTATTGGTGGTTTGGTTTAATTTTTTATTTTTTCTACCCGGCAACAGCAGCTAGCAGCTCTTCCAATTGGTGGGAGAGAGGAGGACGGAAAAACGAACACATTTTGAAACATGTTCTACCCGGCAACAGCAGCTACCAAAGTCTCCGATTGGTTGTGGTGGTGGTGGTGATAGTGGGTGGGGCTCTGTGATGCATTCAGTATTATCCAATTGCGCGGTCCTCCTTGCAAGGTATTGCTTGCTATGCCAGATGGTTTTTGTTGTATTGGTGGGTATGGGGTGGGTTATTTTTTGGGTTTTGATTTTGCTGAATTTCTGGGCGGGGTCACCGGCCTGCCCGAGCCCATCGCCCCCCCTCCTCCGTAAGAGAAGAGCTTCTTATCTGCGGGTTTGAGGATCTGAGAGGAGAGACGAGAGAGAGAGAGAGAGAGAGAGAGAGAGAGAGAGAGAGAGAGAGAGAGAGAGACAGAGACAGAGCTACAGTGTACATCAATCACAAACATATCACTGAAATACATCAGAGAGCTACAGTGTATATCGACAGATACATATCACTGAAATATATCATTAGAGACTTAGCAGCATATTGAATTTGCAATATGTATATATTTACATCTAGAACTCAGACAGACAGACCCGCCCACGACGGTTCCTCACCTGGAATGAACACATGAGGGTCTCGTCGATGCTCATCATGGCGCCAGCGTTATCAAACTCCCCGCAGTAATTAGGAGCAGAGAACAGAGTGACCAGCTGCCTCTTAGCAAAGAACTCGTACCCATCCTCCACTACCTGAGAGAGGAGAGGAGAGAGGGAGTGTGAGAGAAGGAGAGGAAAGGGAGTGTGATAGTGGAGGAGAGGAGAGAGGGAGTGTGAGGAGAGAGGTTGTGTGAGAGGAGAGAGTGACCAGCTGCCTCTTAGCAAATAACTCGTACCCATCCTTCACTACCTGAGAGAGGAGAGGAGAGAGGGAGTGTGAGAGGAGGAGAGGGAGTGTGAGGAGAGAGGTTGTGTGAGAGGAGAGAGTGACCAGCTGCCTCTTAGCAAATAACTCGTACCCATCCTTCACTACCTGAGAGAGGAGAGGAGAGAGGGAGTGTGAGAGAGAAGGAGAGGAGGAGGGAAGAGAGAGGAGAGAAGAGGAGAGGGAGAGAGCTGGGAAAGAGGGCTGTGCAATAATAATAATAATAATAATAATAATAATAATAATAATAATAATAATGCTGGTTATCATCACAGGGATGGGAATCAGACTCCCGCTGCACAGCAGTGTGATCCAGTCCTGGTTTCACTAGGAGTTTAATTATAAGACACACCTGAGCTTGTCAGCTAGACACACTGGGGGCTGATCAAGCTGGTAGTAAAACCTGGAATGGATCACACTGATGTGCAATAGGAGTCTGATTCCCATCCCTGCAGCTCGTAGTTAACCCCTCGTTACCTGGTGCGCTCTGCAGATCAGGTCCATGTCGTGCTTGTGCAGGAATTTGGCCACGATGTCTGCACCGAACGTGAATGAGACGCCCCGGTCGTTCTCCCCCCAGCCCAGGACGTCCTTATCGGGGTCGGCCCACAGGAGGTCACACAGGAGCCCCTGATCAGGGACGTCAGTGGGGCGCATCACCCTGCGAACCTGCTCCATGGACTGAAGATCAGGAGAGAGGCCTGGGAGAGAGGGGAGAGAGAGAGGGGGTGAGAGGCAGAGTGAGAGAGAGAGAGAGAGATTGAGAGGAGGGAGGTGAGGAGAGAGAAGGAGGGGGTAGATTTAGGAGAGAGAAAAGAGAGACGGATTGAGAGGAGGGAGGTGAGGAGAGAGAAGGAGGGGGGTAGATTTAGAAGAGAGAGAGCGCGAGAGGAGAGGGGGTGAGAGGAGATAGGTGAGATTGAGGAGAAAGGGAGAGGAGATGAAAGTATTGAGAGGAGGGAGGTAGTGGGCGAGGGTAGATTGAGGAGAGATGGAGGGATGGCTGGCTGGATCTCACCTCCATGACAGCAGAAGATCTTCTCGTCGACGATGGCTGCGATGGGCAGGCAGTTGAAGCAGTCAGTGAACGTCTTCCACAGCTTGATGTTGTACCGCCTCTTACCTGTAGGGGGAGACAGAGACACAGGTCACAGAGCAATCCTCTGTCACTCATCGTAGAAGCCGTAGATCCGGTTTATCGAGGCGCGTACCCCCCCCCCCCCCCCCCCGCCCCCGCCCCCGCCCCCGTCCCCCTCCCCTCTCACTCACACTCATCGTAGAAGCCGTAGATCCGGTTTATCGAGGCGCACTCGTGGTTTCCGCGCAGCAGGAAGAAGTTCTCGGGGTACTTCACCTTGTAGGCCAGCAGGAGGCAGATGGTTTCCAGGGACTGCTTCCCGCGGTCCACGTAATCCCCCAGGAACAGGTAGTTACTCTCGGGGGGGAAGCCACCGTACTCAAAGAGACGCAGGAGGTCATAGTACTGCCCGTGAACATCCCCTGGAGAGAGGGAGGGAGGAGAGGAGAGGAGGAGTTAATACAGGAGAGGAGAGGAGAGGAGAGGAGAGGAGAGGAGAGGAGAGACCCCCCCCCACTCCGGAAGACCGATACAGGGAAAAATCGCTATAGCCTCGACTGACTACAGCTCCCAGCATGCCTCCACACCAGCGGCAATGGATGCTGGGAGCTGTAGTTCTTTAACTACAATTCACTATTTCTGCTGTGGGGTCTTGTACCACAAACAATACATGTAAAAGATGGCATCGTGATTCAACATTAGTGAATCGGTCCAGTCCTGGCTATAGGACTACAGCTCCCAGCATGCCTCTGCACCTGCGGTAACAGTTGAGGATTCTGGGAGCTGTAGTTCTTTATGCTGTGGTCTCGTATCACTAACGCTACAGACCTCTATTAGGATGCATCAGGTAAAGAAATCCCTGGCTATAGAGAGAGATATATAAACAGTTTTTTTTTTAATGACATTATAAAACACAGTAAATTAACTGAAATCACAAGTCCTGTTTTTCAGTGACTCACCGCAAATTTTCAGTGGAGCCTCCAGCTCCAGCAGGATTGGCTGGCTGAGGAAGATCTCGCGGGATTTCAGGCAGAGCCCGCGGATCTCGCTCTCCGTGAGCTGGACGTTCTTTCCAGGGCGGGAACCTTTCACTGCGGGGGAGAGAGGCGCAGGGGGGACACATTTCAGTGCGACACAGGAACTTGTAAAACAGCATTTGAATTACATGAAAAATATATTATTTATTATTATTATTATTTTATTATTATTATTTAAAAGTTTCAAAAACATGTAAATAAATAGCTTAAGCAAGGCTGAATTAATTGTTTATTTTCCCTTACATTGAATTCACATGCATCACCGCCTTCCTAACACTATCAAAATGAACCAAGCTGTGTGGTAGGGTTGTGTTGAGTTAGCAATTAATTCACACACAAAACAAACACATTCAGGGATGGGAATCAGACTCCAGTTGCGCAGCAGCGTGATCCAGTCCCTGGTTTCACTGGGAGTTTTTCATGGACGTTCCAAGCGCACTTGATTTGGAATTCCAAATTCCAAATCAATTCCAAATTCTACTGCATTTTTATGGCAGGTTATGTTTATCATCAGGTTACAAGCTGAAAAGTGAATTTGTAAGGAGGCTGTGTGCTCCAGTGGTTAAAGAAAAGGGCTTGTAACCAGGAGGTCCCCGGTTCAAATCCCACCTCAGCCACTGACTCATTGTGTGACCCTGAGCAAGTCACTTCACCTCCGTGTGCTCCGTCTTTCGGGTGAGACGTAGTTGTAAGTGACTCTGCAGCTGATGCATAGTTCACACACCCTAGTCTCTGTAAGTCGCCTTGGATAAAGGCGTCTGCTAAATAAACTAATAATAATAATGCAGTATTTGTTTGCAAAAAAAAACATTGTTGTAAAATGAATAGGAATCGATTGAAGGGAATTGAAATAGAAAAAAAAAATCTAAACTGACACCAGCTCTACACTGCATTACTAATTCTAACATGTTTTGGGACAGCAGTGTGGTGCAGTGGTTAGGGGCTCTGGACTCTTGACCGGAGGGTCGTGGGTTCAATCCCATGTGGGGGGGACACTGCTGCTGTACCCTTGAGCAAGGTACTTTACCTAGATTGCTCCAGTAAAAACCCAACTGGATAAATGTGGAATTATATGTAAAAATAATGTGATATCTTGTAACAATTGTAAGTTGCCCTGGATAAGGGCGTCTGCTAAGAAATAAATAATAATAATATTAGGGATTACAAAGGAGAGGGGATTATAGCCGCGGCAGGAGTGGTTACAATCTTTCTGTTTCCACGGCGACGGAGACTTCCCCCGCAACACAACAGCATCAGCCATCAACACCTAGTTACAGGCCTTTAAATAAAAACATTGTGTAGGTGGAGAGACTTCAGTTACCGAGAACACAGAGTCACAACCTGAACTCAGTACAACACAAACCGCCAGAGGATCATCCACGACTTCAAAAACACAGAAACGATTTCTCAAGTAGCAAACATTCAGGAGGAGAACTCATTCTCCACCGACACTGTACGCAAACGGAGAGAGAAGGAGAGAGAGAGAGAGATTTGTATATTATTTGTAATTATTTTAGAACAATTTGTAGATTCTATTTTTCACTTTGACATTATGGACTTTTTTGGTGTTGATCAGTGGCAAAAACTCCTAATTAAATCCATTTTGATTCCATGTTGTAACACAATAAAATGTGTATAAGTCCAAGGGGGTGAATACTTTTGAGAGCCACTGTGTGTGTGTGTGTGTATATAATATATATTTGTTTTATTTCTTAGCAGACGCCCTTATCCAAGGCGACTTAAAATTGTTACAAGATATCCCATTATACAGATCACATTATTTTTACATGTTGCACTTTCTTACTGCTGTAGTGGTGAGTGACTGGCTTGCAATGTAATTAATAAGACTAACCCTAATCATGTATGTGACGTGGTTTGATCACAAAGACAGTTTTGGTGACGAGGTCACACTTCTTCTCTAAGGCAGCGCACCAGCTATTTCTTAGCAGACACCCTTATCCAGGGCGACTTACAATTGTTACAAGATATCACATTATTTTTACATACAATGACCCATTTATGCAGTTGGGTTTTTACTGGAGCAATCTAGGTAAAGTACCTTGCTGAAGGGTACAGCAGCAGTGTCCCCCCCACCTGGGATTGAACCCAGGACCCTCCGGTCAAGAGTCCAGAGCCCTAACCACTACTCCACACTGCTGCCGTGATATATATATATATATATATATATATATATATATATATATATATATATATATATATATATTATATATATATATATATATATGCTATATGTAAATATGTTTGCATACGTAAAATAGGTAAACTATAGTTCAGTTCAATGCATTTTGGGTTCGACTAACTTAGTCCCGCACTTAGTATCCTCTAGAGGGCAGCAGCAGCAGTTATTTGGGGTTCGTTGCAGTAGAGATCACGTGCGTGGTAGTTTAGTACGCAGCTCGTGCGGATCAGTGCGCTGCTTTTGGTTCGTTGCAATTAACCCATTTTCATCACTCCACGATTTAACTGGATTCCATTTAAAAAAACTTCAAAAAATGACTTCATACATACGCATCACTGAACTGTCCAGTGTGCTCACCGATGTAATTAAATCTCTTTGCAAGCAGCGTATGTATTTATATTTTACAGCACTGGCGTAACCGGGGTTCAAACCGTATAACCCGCTGAATGCAATTATTACAATAAATTATATGGACTCGTTGTGTACCCACTTTTTTTTTTGCAAGTAGTATCTCATTATTAAGCGATCTGTATTATTATTATAAATTCGCATTTTTATACTTTACGTGCAATTAATGGTTTTAAAAACGTGCTCCAAATCGCCCATCAATCTCGCAGTTTCTCTCTTTCTGACACACAGATTACAGCACGCTTTTCTTACACCTCCATTTTGAACTTCTAGTTACAATCCCCGAGCAGTTCAGTTTTTTCCTCTTACCTTCCAGCAATCTCTGAATGATCGAGTCGATGTTCAACTTGTCAGGTTCGGCCATTCTGTTTCTCTTCGTCCTTTTACAGATATTCCGGGGGGGGGGGTGTTAAATGTATTTTTGGGTGTAGTATTTGACTTTATTTCTCTAATTTAATCCCGTTTACCTCTGTCTTCCGCCCCTTTGTAGTTTAGCATCAAAAAAAGAAAGAAAAGCGACTCACGGCGCCTGCGCGGGAGCTCACTCTTTCTTATTTATATTTATGAATGGAAGGGGAGGCGGGGACTCGGAACCCTCGCCGCCGATTGGCCGTGGAGCGTTCTAAACATTCGAGTTCTGAGCCCCAGCAGTCTGATTGTTCTGAGAATTCGGGGCTATTTAACTACCGCGCCTCTATTCGGTGACGTCAGGATTCAGGAGCTGTAGGATTCGAGAGCGCGGTTTCGACACAAACCACACATAATAATAATAATAATAATAATAATAATAATAATAATAATAATAATAATAATAATACTCGAAACGCTTAAAAAATACAAAATGTCTATGTTTATTTATTTAGGCATTTTAATATACATTTTATAAATATTTTATTGGTCATTAGTATTGCCTTTTGTGATGTAAAAAGACTGAAATGAAATACCCATCATTTTAAGGGCGTGTAAAATATTACGTATTCGTTTGGATTAGAAATTTTAAAAATAATAAAAAACGACAACACCCACAATGCTTAGCGCAGATTGAAAAACGCACTGTGGAACTCGCGACACCTAGTGGCGTTATGTGAGGATTACCTTCCCCCCTCCATGAATGCGCTTTCATTGCATGATATTATAAATATACGTTTATATAAACTAATGTTAATTATAATTAATTCAGATTTAAAGATAGCAATAGAAATGATGCCACAATATGTATAGCACCATTAACAAACACCACCAATAATACTAATAATACTCTTGTACTCGCCTACAGATGCCTTGACCAGACTGCACCCAGCTACCTCCAGACCCTCATCTCTCCCTACACCCCCACTCGACCTCTCCGCTCCGCCTGCACTAGAAGACTGGCTCTACCTCCTCTACGCTCCCCTGCCTCCAGAGCCCGCTCCTTCTCCACCCTCGCTCCGCAGTGGTGGAATGACCTTCCTACAGATGTCAGGACTGCCCAGTCCCTGACCACCTTCCGGCGCCTCCTCAAGACTCACCTCTTCAAACAGCACCTGTAGAACTCCTCTTTGTATCCTGGGACACCATCACCCTTCATTTAAATGTGCTTTATTTGCTCTTATCTGCCCCCTATTTTACTGCATTTAATCCTGTACTTCAGAGTACTGTAATCTGCCAAGTGTTATTTAATCTGTAGTATTTTGTATTTAATCATATCCTGATGTAACTATCACTGTCACTGTTATCTGCTCCGTTATTGAATCGTATTTTGTCACACTCGTACTTGCTTGAACCAAAGTCATTGTATTTATCTTGCTCTTATTGTAGTACTTGTACTGTGATACTTGAAATGTATTTGCTTACGATTGTAAGTCGCCCTGGATAAGGGCGTCTGCTAAGAAATAAAAATAATAATAATAATAATAATAATAATAATAATAATAATAATAATAATAATAATACCAGCCTTTATAATTAGCGTGCTTAACCAAATTAGATATGTTTGCTGGAACTTTTTTTTCACAAATATTTATGATTTAAAAGAGGAATCAAACTTAAAAACTGAAGATGCAGATTTTTTTTTTTCGTGTCCCACGTGCGTTTTCACTTGTTTTAAGATTAGATAAACATCTGTAGCGATTTAATTGTTACTAAAATATACTGCAAAGTTATAGTCTCCTGCAGTTATTCACATGAGTTGAATAGCGATTCTTCACAGAAAGTGCATTGAACCACTCTGCAGGCATTTGGTTTTTGGGGATGATGTGTCCGAACACACTTTTTGTTTTCAGTGTCCTGACAATGCCACTAAAAGTGAAATAGAAAGGGTGCCAAAAATATGTGAAAATCAAACAGACATTTGAAAACTTAAGCTGCACAGAATTCCTACAGGGTGGTAAGTAGGACTGATGAATCGGGGATGCAAATGAGACTCCCATTATATAACAGGTTGATCCACTTCAAGGTTTTCCAACCTGCAGGCGCTTGTATTAATTGTACAGATGGAGCAGAAAACAAGAATTTGCAGCTCATGGAATCTAAAATGGCTCCAACTGCTATGCAATGGGAGTCATATTTCAAGCATTATATATCAGTACTCAAATGTTTAACATTGTAGATTCCACTGTAGATTTAAATTAGATTTAGATTTACATGCAATAATAATTTTATTATTATTATTATTTATTTCTTAGCAGACGCCCTTATCCAGGGCGATTTACAATCGTAAACAAAAATACATTTCAAGAATCACAGTACAAGTAATAATACAATTAAGAGCAAGATAAATACAATGACTTTGGTTCAAGCAAGCACAAGTATGACAAAATACGATTCAATAACGGAGCAGATAACAGTGTCAGTGATAGTTACATCAAGATATGATTAAATACAAAATACTACAGATTAAACACTTGGCAGATTACAGTACTCTGAAGTACAGGATTAAATGCAGTAAAATAGGGGGCAGATAAGAGCAAGTAAAGAGCATTTAAGGAAGAGTGATAAAGTGTCCAGAGGGAAAAACAGAGGAGTTCTACAGGTGCTGTCTGAAGAGGTGAGTCTTGAGGAGGCGCTGGAAGGTGGTCAGGGACTGGGATCCTGACATCTGTAGGAAGGTCATTCCACCACTGCGGGGGCGAGGGTGGAGAAGGAGCAGGCTCTGGAGGCAGGGGAGCGTAGAGGAGATAGAGCCAGTCTTCTAGTGCAGGCGGAGCGGAGATGTCGAGTGGGGGTGTAGGGAGAGATAATCAATGCCCAGTCTTATTTTTGCATTTTTTCACAGTCATGCATAAAGTAATAGAGTAGAAATCTCTCAAATTGTTTAATTGGAAGTGCAGAATGTCTTAACCAAATTGTATTGCAGTACACATTTTCATTAAATTTGCATGTTTTAACTTTTCAGAGTCACAATTTGCTATCAGTGCTCCAGTTTTAGAGTCTTCATTTTCATTTGATGATTTTGGATGCCATTCATTTTGGAGGTAAACGAAGGCTTAACATCATCTAAGCAAACGAGGCTCATAGATAAAAGCCTGTGGTGCTGAACATGCAAAACAAGTCGGCTTCACACCACTTAGAAACTGGTTTTGTGGCAGTATACCTTCAGTTTAACTACATGTACTATAACTGATATTAAAAAAAAAACAAATAGAATTTCATGTGCTTGATTCAAGGTTTAAAATGTTAATTTTGCATTTAGACATTATTTTTTTCAGGTGATTTAAGTCGCATACGTCAGTGTAAACCAGGTGGTGAATATGCAAAAACCAAGACTTTATTAGACAGCATCCAGAGGCAGATGCTTAACATAATGGTAGCAGGTATGATAGAAGTATACGGGTAATTTAGCTTCCAAAATAGCAAACCAAGTTAGATAATTTGTTAATGTTCCAAAATATACCCAGTGTATTATATTAAATACATGAATAGTTCACGGCTTCTATCCACGTGGGGTTTCTTTGTATATGATCTCTCATTATTCTTTAAAAGGAGAATTCCACCTCTAGATGTGCAGATCATGTTGCTTTAGGAATTAAGAACATAAGAAAGTTTACAAACGAGAGGAGGCCCCATTCGGCCCATCTTGCTCGTTTGGTTGTTAGTAGCTTATTGATCCCAGAATCTCATCAAGCAGCTTCTTGAAGGATCCCAGGGTGTCAGCTTCAACAACATTACTGGGGAGTTGGTTCCAGACCCTCACAATTCTCCGTGTGAAAAAGTGCCTCCTATTTTCTGTTCTGAATGCCCCTTTATCTAATCTCCATTTGTGACCCCTGGTCCTTATTTCTTTTTTTTCAGGTTGAAAAAGTCCCCTGGGTCGACATTGACTATACCTTTTAGTAAAGCATAGGGCAGCACTGTAAAGCACAGAGAGGTCTGGTAAAGCATAGGGAAGCATTGTAAAGCACAGAGAGGTCTGGTAAAGCATAGGGAAGCATTGTAAAGCACAGAGAGGTCTGGTAAAGCATAGGGAAGCATTGTAAAGCACAGAGAGGTCTGGTAAAGCATAGGGAAGCATTGTAAAGCACAGAGAGGTCTGGTAAAGCATAGGGAAGCATTGTAAAGCACAGAGAGGTGTGGTAAAGCACATTTTAAAACGGTAAACTATAGAAATTTCCGCGGTGAACTTCTGTAAGGGTTAGTTTAGTAAATATTAATCAGATTAATCAGAAATTAATCTATGAATCTGTTATACAGTCAATCGTTTATCCTTTGAGCGTTTAATATATAACAGAGAACTCAGTTTATTTATTTTATTTTATTTTTGTTTTAAATAAAATGAGTGTAAGAACTCTCCCCTCACCCCCCTTTCTCTCTCTCTCTTTCTCTCTCTCTCCTCTCTCCTCTCTCTAAGGGTCTCCTTTCTCCCCTCTCCCTCTCCTCTAATCTCTCCTCTCTCTCCCTCTATTCTCCCTCACCCCTCTCCTCTTTCCTCTTCTCTCTCCTCTCTCCTCTCTCCTTTCTCCCCTTCTTTCCTATTTTTCTCTCCTCTCTCCCTCTCTCTCCTCTCCCCTCTCCCTCACCCCTCTCCTCCTCCTCTTCTCTCTCTCTCTCCCTGTCTCCTCTCTCCTTTCTCCCCCTTCTCTCCTCTCTCCTCTCTCCTCTCTCCCCTCTCCCCTCTCCCCTCTCTCTTCTCAGTGCTGAAATGTCAGACAGAGGAGTTGGATTTGGGGGTGCAGCCTCACCTCCCTCTATACAGAGGGAGATGATGACTGAGATAGAGGGGGTCCCCATTGTAACCTCTGTCGCCCAGATTTGGGATCAAGTTCGAAACTTCAAAGCCAGACCAGATGATGTGCTTATAGCTACCTACCCAAAAGCAGGTAAGAGAGAAGGGGGCTGGTTCATTATCTTCACTGTGCTTTGAGAAGGGGGCTGGTTCATTATCTTCACTGTGCTTTGAGAAGGGGCTGGTTCATTATCTTCACTGTGCTTTGAGAAGGGGGCTGGTTCATTATCTTCACTGTGCTTTGAGAAGGGGGCTGGTTCATTATCTTCACTGTGCTTTGAGAAGGGGCTGGTTCATTATCTTCACTGTGCTTTGAGAAGGGGCTGGTCATTATCTTCACTGTGCTTTGAGAAGGGGCTGGTTCATTATCTTCACTGTGCTTTGAGAAGGGGGCTGGTTCATTATCTTCACTGTGCTTTGAGAAGGGGCTGGTTCATTATCTTCACTGTGCTTTGAGAAGGGGGCTGGTTCATTATCTTCACTGTGCTTTGAGAAGGGGGCTGGTTCATTATCTTCACTGTGCTTTGAGAAGGGGCTGGTTCATTATCTTCACTGTGCTTTGAGAAGGGGCTGGTTCATTATCTTCACTGTGCTTTGAGAAGGGGCTGGTTCATTATCTTCACTGTGCTTTGAGAAGGGGGCTGGTTCATTATCTTCTCTGTGCTTTGAGAAGGGGCTGGTTCATTATCTTCACTGTGCTTTGAGAAGGGGCTGGTTCATTATCTTCACTGTGCTTTGAGAAGGGGCTGGTTCATTATCTTCACTGTGCTTTGAGAAGGGGGGCTGGTTCATTATCTTCACTGTGCTTTGAGAAGGGGCTGGTTCATTATCTTCACTGTGCTTTGAGAAGGGGGCTGGTTCATTATCTTCACTGTGCTTTGAGAAGGGGGCTGGTTCATTTTCTTCACTGTGCTTTGAGAAGGGGGCTGGTTCATTTTCTTCACTGTGCTTTGAGAAGGGGGCTGGTTCATTATCTTCACTGTGCTTTGAGAAGGGGGCTGGTTCATTATCTTCACTGTGCTTTGAGAAGGGGGCTGGTTCATTATCTTCTCTGTCAGGTACCACGTGGATGATCGAGATCGTGGACTGCGTTATGAATGATGGCGACACGGAGCGCTGCAAGAGAAGCCCGACTCATGACCGAGCCCCGTTCATAGAGCGGAACTTCACAAAACTGTTGCCCTTGGGTCAGTGTGTGTGTGTGTCTCTGTCTGCTCCCCTCTCTCCTCTCCTCTTCCTCCCTCCCCTCTCTCTCTCTCTCTCTCTCTCTCTCAAATTCAAATTCGAATTGGCTTTATTGGCATGACAATAAAAAGAATTGTGTTGCCAAAGCACATACATGGCATAAGCGACTCAAAAGTTCTTAATTGGCTTGACTATATTACGTACAGTATTGCCAAAGCAATTTATAACACAACAAATAAACATTACTAAACACGACATTCTATGAAAAGAACTGCCCCCCCCCCCTCCCTCCCTCCGTCCCTCCATCACCCAGTCCCTCCGTCCCCCCATCCCCATTGACAGTAACACAGGTCCTGTGTGGCTCCACGCTGTCACACACTGTCTCTTAGGCTGTGGCAGGTGGACACATATCTGGCTGCTAGATTTGCAGTCCGCTCCTCCTCTCCCAGCAGGATGGGGACTTTCTGTGTATTTTGAGCAGGAAGGATAACAGGAAGTGGGTCTCTGTTTCAAGCGCATTGCATTGTGGGGGGTGTAGTATCAACACAGAGGTGCATTGTGGGGGGTGTAGTATCAACACAGAAGTGTATTGTGGGGGGTGTAGTATCAAGACAGAGGTGCATTGTGGGGGGTGTAGTATCAACACAGAGGTGCATTGTGGGGGCTGTAGTATCAACACAGAGGTGCATTGTGGGGGTGTAGTATCAACACAGAGGTGCATTGTGGGAGTTGTAGTCCTTTAACCCGGTGCTCTCTCTCAGTGCCGTGGGGCTCCTGGTTTGATCATGTGACTGGCTGGTGGGAATCGAAAGCAAAGCACAGAGTCCTCTACCTCTTCTATGAAGACCTGAAAGAGGTGAGGCTTCTTATCTTTCTCTTTCTCATCTCTCCCTCTCTCTCTACCTCTTCTATGAAGACTTGAAAGAGGTGAGGCTTCTTATCTTTCTCTTTCTCATCTCTCCCTCTCTCTCTACCTCTTCTATGAAGACCTGAAAGAGGTGAGGCTTCTTATCTTTCTCTTTCTCATCTCTCCCTCTCTCTCTACCTCTTCTATGAAGACCTGAAAGAGGTGAGGCTTCTTATCTTTTCTTTTCATCTCCCTCTCTCTACCTCTTCTATGAAGACTTGAAAGAGGTGAGGCTTCTTATCTTTCTCTTTTTCTCCCTCCCTCTCTCTTTCTCATCCCTCCCTCTCATCCCTCCCTCTCTCTTTCTCATCCCTCCCTCTCTCTTTCTCATCCCTCCCTCTCTCTCTCTCTCTCATCCCTCTCTCTTTCTCATCCCTCCCTCTCTCTCTTTCTCATCCCTCCCTCTCTCTTTCTCATCCCTCTCTCTCTCTCTCTCTCAGGACCCAGCTCGTGAGATTGACAGGGTGGCTCGTTTCCTGGGGAAGGGGCTGGACCAGGCAGTGATTGACAGGATCGCTGACCACACCTCCTTCCTCCAGATGAAAGAGAACCCCATGGCCAACTACAGCACAGTGCCCTCCTTCATATTCAACCAGGCCGTGTCTCCGTTCATGAGGAAGGGTAGGGCTGAGTGTGTCGGTCTGTCTGCGTGTCTGTCTGTCTGCGTGAGTGCCTGTCTGTCTGCCTGAGTGTCTGTCTGTCTGTCTGTCTGCCTGAGTGTCTGTCTGTCTGTCTGTCTGTGTGTCTGTCTGTCTGTCTGTCTGTGTGTCTGTCTGTGTGTCTGTGTGTCTGTCTGTCTGTCTGTCTGTGTGTCTGTGTGTGTGTGTCTGTCTGTCTGTCTGTCTGTCTGTCTGTCTGTCTGTCTGTCTGTCTGTGTGATTTATTTCTTTATTTCTTTATTTCTTTATTTCCTGTTCTCAGGGACGGTGGGCGACTGGAAGCAGCATTTCACCGTGTCTCAGAGCGAGCGATTCGACGAGGAGTACCGGCGCAGGCTGGCCGGCACGAGCCTCCGCTTCCGCACAGAGCTGTGAATGGAGAGAGCAGGAGGACTACAGCTCCCAGACTCCCTCGCTGCCGCTGGGAGAAAACCTGAAGAACTACAAACCCGCTCGTGTGACTCTGGGAAATGTAGTGTGATATTTTTTTTTTTTTTAAACTGAAGGTTTTTAATGGAGGATTTAGGACATAAATAAAGGGAAATAAAATACTGTACTTATATATATATATATATCAAATGTAACTCTGTTTTACCAGCAAAGTTAAATAAACTTCAACAAAATAATTACAATTTTTTGTAAAGTTTTTGTCTCGTTTTACATATCTGTCTGTCTGTCTGTCTGCCTGTATCTATCTGTGTCTGTATTTATCTGCATAGCTGTGTAATTAACGTGCAGATGAATAACAGAGGATTCCACAATAACTGCAATTTCCTGAGTGTACCACCAGAGGTCACTATTTCATTACATTTTATTTACAATACCGTTATTAGAAGTATTATTAAACTAACACAAACACCAAATAGAAGGAATCATATTGTTTGCGAGAGAAACGAAAACAATGCAGTCAAACACAAAATTAAAATTAACGGGTAGATGAAGGTCAGTTAAAAAAAAAAAAGTCCAACAAATTACAAAGTAGTCTTCAAGTGGCACAAAACTATTAACAACGCTGTTTAAAGTAAGTCCAATTCTGACCAATCAGTGTAGAGGACCAGCTACGCAGCAGGTTGCATTCTGACCAATCACATCCAACTGTGGAAAAAAAAATAAAAAATCAACCAATTCAAATTGAATAGAAGCGAAGCGGGTACGGAATTGTCCAATCAACGCCCGGGACGGGGAAGGGGCGTGCCGTGATCGTTCTCACCCCCAATCGGCGCCCGCAGCCTCATTAGAATATTCAGAAAAACACGCAGCCAATCGGGGCCCCCTCACGGTAGCGTTAGCCAATGAGAGCGCCGCTCCCGGAATCCCCGCCTCCGCCCCTGGAATGTTTGGAATGCAAGATGGCGTGGAGGAACAAGCCCAGAAAAAAAATGTGTTTCAGCGAACCGTCCAAAAAAAAAAATGAAAGAATTTATTTAGGTAAAAAAACTGATCGAAACCGGACCGGACCGGGTTATACCGGCGGAGGAAGAGACGAGCGAGCGGAGAAAAATGAAAAAAAAATACCAGGAGGTTTGGTTTGAAAAATAAATGTAACATTTTTGTTCCCCCTCAGCGTTTTCTTATCAGTTCACGGCCGATAGGACGTGTCGGGAGAAATGGGCGAATTTATTTAAAAGGAAAATGTGGACAGGTTTGAATGAAAGTGGTCGGAAAATGTAAGGGAGGGAAAGTAACACCGGTGTAAAATACGTGAAAATTACTACCGCTCGTTTTTAATTAAATAATTGTTTAAAAAATAAACGATCGCCCTTTTTTTTTGCGTGTGTTAACCTCATCGCTGCGATAATTGAAGTGGTCTTGATTTGAAATAATACAATTATCCACGAGTAAAGCTTGTTAAAATGCCTATTATATTTAAAATATTTAAATATATATATATATATATATTGTTTGAAAAAATTAGCAGCGTTCGCAAACTAATATTATTTTTTTTAAAATATTTTATTTTTGGAAAATATTCTAAGCACAGGATCAAGTTACAGCGTTTCGCGTTTTATTTTATTTTTAAATGTAACAAAGTATTTTAATATATACCTTTTAGAAATATATATATTTTTAAATAATTGTTAAACTTTTTTTTTTTTAAATTTAACAGATCAACCAGACTGCAGAAGTTAAAATTTTAATATCGGTTTATT
This sequence comes from Huso huso, assembly GCA_036884735.1. Lineage (NCBI taxonomy): Eukaryota > Metazoa > Chordata > Actinopteri > Acipenseriformes > Acipenseridae > Huso > Huso huso. The sequence goes on along the minus strand of CM072708.1, from coordinate 8,900,182 downwards.
ATTTTAAATTTAGTTTCGTAGTCCCTTTGTGCGTTTTTATAAAAACGAGTGTATGATTTTTAATATTAAAACTTTGTTTTCACTCGAACTGATTCAATGCGGTTTTTTTTTTTTTGTTTTTTAAATGTATTTAATCAAACAGAAAAAATGCGATCAATTAACTATACAATTGTATCGGTAACATTGTCCACTTAGTGACTGATTTGCTGTGTATTCACACTGCGGTCACTTTAGTGAATACCTGGGAGTTTACACAAAGTTACAATGTGATTATGCAGAGTTACGAATACTGTGGGAGTATTATTGCATGATTTTATATATATATATATATATATATATATATATATATGTTAGTTATTTCCAGCTTCCTAGCGTTCTGGTATGTTTACAAACCTTTAAACTAAAGTGTGTGTTCTAAATTATTCTTTCTATTAAATCTTTAGGCATCGCGGTATCGAGTCTTATTATTATTATTATTATTATTATTATTATTATTATTGTCTTCCATATTGTACATTATCCATTTTTTTCTTCTAAAACTCCGAATTTGAGGTCATTCCTGTTCTGCTTGTTCTTTGTAAAGCGCTGAACCACTGGTTCATTTACCTCTGTATTTCTGATGTTTGATAAGTGATTCTGTATGCGTTTTTATTTTATAATGCTGGACCTGTCTCGCCTACATATTGAATTTTATTACATTTATGGCAATATGTATACCATAAACAAGGTTGATATATATATGTGTGTGTGTGTGTGTGTGTGTGTGTAAATACACAATGGTTTCACAACAGGGGTAGGATGGGGGGTAGATTTCGAATTCTCTGTTTGTTTGAAATTAAAATGGCTTCAAACGAAAGCAGTTGTTGAATTATTATTATTATTATTATTATTATTATTATTATTATTATTTTTATTATTATTATTATTTGTCTCCTAAAGTATAAATTCCAATTCCTTTTTGAAGGGACCTGAAAAACGAGAAGCGTTCATAATAATTGCAAAAGATGAACTGGAGTGGATGCATAGGGTGCAGTACCCCCATTCCCCCACAAGATGGCACTGCAACGCAGATTCCCCTCATCGTGAATTTCCATCTCCTTCGTTCTCTGCGAGTGTGTTTTCGGATGGGAATCAGACTCCCGCTGCACAGCAGTGTGATCCAGTCCTGGTTTCACTAGGAGTTTAATAATAAGACACACCTGAGCTTGTTAGCTAGACACACTGGGGGCTGATCAAGCTGGTAGTAAAACCTGGAATGGGTGAAACTGCTGTGCAATAGGAGTCTGATTACCATCCCAATAATAATAATAATAATAATAATAATAATAATAATAATAATAATTAGTTGGTTATTATCACAGGGATGGAGTAAGACTCCCTTTGCACAGCAGTGTGATCCATTCCTTCTTAAATTTTCCCCTTGGTGATCTGTTAAACGCCTTTGTTTCTGCCAATGTAGAGTCTTGCATTTGTTGCAACGTGTGTGTTATCTATCTATCTATCTATCTATCTATCTATATCAAATGTGTGTGTGTGTGTATATTGTATGTATACACACTGTATGTAAATGACTACATATACACTGTATGTAAAGGAATATACACACACTCTAGTAAATTAATGCAACTTTCAGAGTATCGAAGCAGCCCAGCCGGCTCCTTCTGTCTGAAGAAGCCAAATTATTAAACCAGCGACTTCTCAGTTTATCGGTTTCTGTTTTCTTGTATTAAAGTGCGTGCGTGTGTGCGTGCGTGCGTGCGTGCGTGCGTGTGTGCGCGTGCGGCGCGTGTGGTAATGTCGCGTGTGCGTGGCGGCAATGCGTCGCGTGTGGCGTGCGTGTGTGCGTGCGTCGCGTGTGTGCGTCGCGTGTATGCGTCGCGCGTGTGGCGTAGCGTCGCGTCAATGCGTGCGTGCGTCGCGTGCGTCGCGTGTGCGCGGCGTCGCGGCGTGTCGGCGTGCGTGCGTGTGCATTATTGCGCGTGTGATGCGCGTGCGTGCGTGCGTGCGTGGCGTGCGTGCGTCGCGATTATTAATGCGTGCGTCTTTGCGTGTCTTGCGGCGTAATGTAGCGTGTAATGCGTATGCGTGTCTTGTCGCGTCGGCGTGTGTCGTGTCGCGTGTCGCGTCAGCGTGTGTGCGGAAATGTGTGCGTCGCGTGCGTGTCGTCGCGGCGTGCGTGCGTGTGCGTATGGCGGTCGCGTGTGCGTCGTGTGTGCGCTGGCGTGCGTGCGTGCGTGCGTGCGTGTGTGTCGCGGTGTAATGTGTGTCGCCTTTGGCGTGTGCGCGTGTGTGTTAAACGAAGGACTTGAAGTCCGAAACATCAAAACTGATATCATGATTTTTAATTGATTTTGTTTTTAAATCAATAATTCACGTTTTTGTGTCCCTGCATTCTATTATTTTATTTATTGATTTTTTTATTTTTATTTTTGTTATTATTATTATTTTGCACATTTTGGTACACTGCAGTTTTCCTTTTTCACATTCTTTATATTTCACATTCTAGATGATGTTTGTGGTGTTTTTTTGTGCTGACCTCCCCTGGACTGTGGACTGTGACCCGTGACCTGTGACCCCGGGTGCTGACCCCCTTTTTGTGTTGTACTACTGTGTGACTGCTGAGGGTCGAGCAGTGCAATATTAAAAAGGGCATCAGTCCCCGGACTGATCTCCAAGCAGATTCAATCACTCGTCAATAACGTGTGTGTGTGTGTGTGTGAGAGAGAGTCTGTCTCTGTGTGTGTGTGAGAGAGAGTCTGTCTCTGTGTGTGTGAGTGTGTGTGTCTGTCTGTGTGTGTGTGTGTGTGTCTGTCTGTGTGTGTGTGTGTGAGTCTGTGTCTGTGTGTGTGTGTGAGTCTGTCTCTGTGTGTGTGTGTGAGTCTGTCTCTGTGTGTGTGTGAGTCTGTCTCTGTGTGTGTGTGAGTCTGTCTCTGTGTGTGTGTGAGTCTGTCTCTCTGTGTGTGTGAGTCTGTCTCTGTGTGTGTGTGAGTCTGTCTCTGTGTGTGTGTGAGTCTGTCTCTGTGTGTGTGTGTGTCTGTCTCTGTGTGTGTGTGTGTGTGTCTGTGTGTGTGTGTCTGTGTGTGTGTGTGAGAGAGTGTGTGTGTGTGTGTGTGTGTGTGTGAGAGAGAGAGAGAGAGTCTGTCTCTGTGTGTGTGTGTGAGAGAGAGTCTGTCTCTGTGTGTGTGTGTGTGAGAGAGAGTCTGTCTCTGTGTGTGTGTGAGAGAGAGAGTCTGTCTGTGTGTGTGTGTGTGTCTGTCTCTGTGTGTGTGTGTCTGTCTCTGTGTGTGAGAGAGTGTCTCTGTGTGTGTGTGTGTGTGTGTGTGTGTGAGAGAGAGAGAGAGTCTGTCTCTGTGTGTGTGTGAGAGAGAGAGTCTGTCTCTGTGTGTGTGTTGAGAGAGTCTGTTTGTAAGAAGTCCCTCAAGAGAGAGATCAATGTCTCTGTGTGTAAAAAAAAAAAAATACAAATTAAAGTTTAATTGATTTGTTTTTTTAAGTCTGTCTATGTGTGTGTGTGAGGAGACAGAGTAGTCTTGTACCTGTGTGTGTGGGAAAAAGGAGAGAGTCTGTCCCTGTGTTGTGTTTAGTGAGAGAGAGACAGGTCTTTATGTGTGTGTGAGAGAGAGAGTCTGTCTGCATTGTGTGTATAAAAAACAGACAGCCAGGCTCTGTCTCTGTGTGTGTGTGACCAGAGACAAGTCTGTCTCTGTGTGTGTGTGTGTGTTCAGAGAGGGTTTTAGAGAGTTATATAGACTGTCTGGGTAGGTGTGTGTGTGTGAGGGTTTTGTCTCTGTGACTCGTCTGTGTGTGTGTGTGTGTGTGTGTGTGTGTGTTGGTCGGGCTGTTTTGTAAGAAGTCCCTCAATTGCTGGCATCAATATACTGTTTTGTAATAAAAAAAATAAAATACAAATTAAAGTTTAATTGATTTATTTTTTTAAATCTATAATATATAAAGTGTGAGGAGACAGACGGTAGTCTTGTACCATCAGCAACAGGGAAAAGGAGGTCGACTGGACCCTGCTGTTAGTTTAGTGAGGAGACAGACAGGGCTTTATATCAGTGTGATACAGTGCGGTCCCGCCAGCATTGCCCTGTATACAAAACAGCACAGCCAGGCTCTGCCCAGCACACAGAGGGCAATGCCAGCGCACCAGATTACAACTTCATATAGACACCACTGTGCTGGGTAGCTACTGTAGTTCAGCGCAGGGTTTTATATCAGTGTTATATAGACTGTGTTGGGTAGGTGTGTAGTTCTGCGCAGGGTTTTATATCAGTGTTATATAGACTCTGTGTTGGATAGGTGTGTAGTTCTGAGCAGGGTTTTATATCAGTGTTATATAGACTCTGTGTCGGGTAGGTGTGTCGTTCTGCGCAGGGTTTTATATCAGTGTTATATAGACTCTGTGTTGGGTAGGTGTGTCGTTCTGCGCAGGGTTTTATATCAGTGTTATATAGACTCTGTGTTGGGTAGGTGTGTCGTTCTGAGCAGGGTTTTATATCAGTGTTATATAGACTCTGTGTTGGGTAGGTGTGTCGTTCTGCGCAGGGTTTTATATCAGTGTTATATAGACTCTGTGTTGGGTAGGTGTGTCGTTCTGCGCAGGGTTTTATATCAGTGTTATATAGACTCTGTGTTGGGTAGGTGTGTAGTTCTGCGCAGGGTTTTATATCAGTGTTATATAGACTCTGTGTGGGTAGGTGTGTCGTTCTGCGCAGGGTTTTATATCAGTGTTATATAGACTCTGTGTTGGGTAGGTGTGTAGTTCTGCGCAGGGTTTTATATCAGTGTTATATAGACTCTGTGTTGGGTAGGTGTCTCGTTCTGCGCAGGGTTTTATATCAGTGTTTGTCTCAAAGAACCACACGGCATCGTAGTCTGTTATATATTTTTTATTTCATCACTTATTTTTGATACACCTTATCATGTAATATACTTCATATAGTTTAAGTTATTATTGCTGGTATCGTCACTTCTCCAACATTACTATTTAATAAAACCATTTCTGTTATTGCTATCGTTATTATTCTTAAATATTATTCGCCGGCGAGCTGCTGTCGCCGCTGGAGTGAGTGTCTCTCGACGCGCTCTCCATTTTTTTTTTTTTTTTTTTAGTTATTTGTTCTTTTTTTCTCAGGTTTGTCGTCTGTTTTTTTTTAAAGTTGATTTATTTTTCTCTTCTGCTTTTGTCTTTGCATTTGTTTTTCCTGTTTTTTTATTGCCATTTCTTCATCGCTAAATTCTCGTCTTTCTCTGCAAAAGGAGGAGGGAGAGAGAGTGAGTGAGCGAAATAGATAAAACACACACATATATACTTTTTTGTAACTATTTAATACAATAAATTAGTTATACCAGCATTAATTACATTAAGTCATTTTGTATAATACATCCCTGCATTGATGATCCTAAAGTCATTCTTGCAAATTATTACAAATAAAAAGCGCCCCTTTATATACAAAACGTTTGCCTCTCCTACATGCAGAATTAACTCATTTTCCTGGCTATGACTACAGCTCCCAGCATGCCTCTGCACCCGAAGCAATTGTGAGGGATGCTGGGAGCTGTAGTTCTTTATGCTGTGGTCGCGAATCACAAGCGATACAGACCTCTATTATGATACATCATGTACAGCTCTGGGTCAAAAGTTTTGCAGCATCACCTTCTATATAAAATTAACTATTCGTAAAGTGCAATGAAAGCTGCTGAATAATGTTCCCTTGTTAACATATTGAATTCCACACCCTCTATATAGAATGAACTCACTCAGCTTCATTGAGTCCAATGAAAACTGCTGAATAATGTCCCCTTGTTAACATATTGAATTCCACAACCTCTATATAGAATGAACTCCCTCAGCTTCATAGAGTCCAATGAAAGCTGCTGAATAATGTTCCCTTGTTAACATATTGAATTCCACACCCTCTATATAGAATGAACTCCCTCAGCTTCAGAGTCCAATGAAAGCTGCTGAATAATGTTCCCTTGTTAACATATTGAATTGCACACCCTCTATATAGAATGAACTCCCTCAGCTTCATAGAGTCCAATGAAAGCTGCTGAATAATGTTCCCTTGTTAACATATTGAATTGCACACCGCTTTGTAGTTTTTCCCAGATACTTAACAGTAAAACTGACTGAAAAAATGTCAAAATCTAACGTGAAATACTCACTACTGTACTACTATTGTGGCTTCTGGTAGATTCTTTTTTCGCGATGTGATTTTGTAGTTTCTCTTTGATTACACGATGTTAAATAAAATATCTGAATTATGTTCATATTGTTATTTATTTATTTTTTTAAAATTCTAGGTGATGCAAAACTTTTGGCCACAGCTCTATGTGTGTGTGTGTGTATATATATATATATATATATATATAGATAGATTTTTGTTATCAATTATTCAATTTTTATATGTACTAGAACTGTAGTGGAGCTTTTGAAGTACAGAAAATACATATGATAAAAATGAACCCGGAGATACTCCCGAGACTTACAGCACTCTCCTCTGAGCCAATCAGAGCACCCGGTTCCTCCACTCTTGCATTCTGATTGGCTGCCTGCTACACGCTGAGGGGCTGAGCCAAAACACTGAGCGGGCTTCACAAATCAGCTGTCTCATCATCATTATTATTATTATTATTATTATTATGATTATTCTTATGTGTGGGTGTCTCTTATAATATGTTTTTGAGTGTAGGGTGTGTCTCCCTCTGATTGTGTTGAGACTGTGTTTCATTCTCTTGCACTCTTTGTATGACAAACTCTCCTCTCCCCTTCTCTCCCCCCCCCCTCTCTCCCCTCTCCACTCCCTTCTCTCCTCTCTCCTCCCCTTTCTCTCCTCCCCTCTCCCCTCTCCTCCCCTCTCCCCTCTCCCTCAGTTTTGTATCAGCTAATCTGTGGTGTGTTGGTGTCTTTTATAATGTGTTTCTGGAATTGGAATCGAAAAATGGAATTGACCCAACCTTGGTCAATAAAACACAGACTCAAAACTTTATATATACACATACACAGTCGTGTTCAATTGATATCCTTTATGTTATAAACCTACCTGCATGAAAACCCCTCTGGGTGTGAGAATTTAAATTTCCGCTCAGCAATCAGCGATATAGAAACAACAGGCTATGTTAGACCGCTTTGTGCTTTAAATCAATTCATTTATTAATTAGGCATCTTAAACAAACTTCTAAAGAGTGTCCTGGTTTTTTTCTCGTGTTTGGCTCTGAGGTCCTTTTCTATTCACTGTTTTAAATGAATTGCTCGTGCAGTCAGTGCATTAAATAACAGACCGTCACTAACGTGCCCTGCTTTGAAAATGTTCCTCGATTTTCAGTTCCAGTGGTTTGATTTCGTCTGCAGACCACATCAAAACTACAGAAGCAATGGGCTGTTCTGAAACATTACACACTGCTGTGTGTGTGTGTGTGTGTGTGTGTGTTGTGTGTTTAATTGTGTTTGTGGAACATTTTGTATTTAAAATTTTGAACTTTTGAAAAGTTTGTCACACACTGAAAAATGTTAAAAAGTTGGTTGACAAACTTTTCAAAAGTTCCCTGCGACTTTATCCATGGCATTAATAGGGGGGGTTGATGACGTGAGTGGAACAGGGTTACACTGGCTAGAATCCAGGGGCTTGAAATTATTGCCATCTTTTAATTAACTCCTATGCTGTATGTATGTATGTGTGTGTGTGTGTATTGCAATTATATGTATATAATATATATATATATATATATATATATATATATATATATATATATATATATATATATATATATATATATATATATGTGTGTGTGTAATTGCATTAAGAAGCAATGAAAACTTTAAACAGTAGCCCTTATATGAAAGAGGACAAGACAGACAGACAGGCAGAGAAGATGGACATGAGCGTGGACAGGAAACAGGCAGAGGAAGCATGCCGCAGTAAGAAAGGAGTGAGACAGAGGAATGGAAGGTTATGGGGTACCTGTTTTTTAGACAGGGATGAGGAGAAGGCAAGGAGAGAGGTTTATGCTGAAATGGAAAAAAGGACAGAGGTTAGAGAGGGAGGGAGTTATGAATCAGGGTACCATGTATTGGGAAGGTTATTGGGGTACCAAGTTAGTGATTTTGGGGTACAGCGCAGACGTTCTGAGGGTGGGTGAGTCCTCCGATCTCGCCAGCCTGAAGCCAGAATCGCCAACCGTGCCTCTTATCCCCTGTGAATGTGCTCGGTGTCTGGCCAGTAGGGTGCGCTGTTGCGCAATGAGGAGTCATCGTCCCTGCCAGCTTCCCCCACCCACCCCACCCCACCCCCAGGAGCGTCGGAGCCAATGCTTCCCCAAAACTTCCCCAGTGAAGTTCCGTGTCTTTTCACAGGCTGGACGTGAACCAGCGCCTCCTCTTAGGAGCCACCCTGGGACCCCCTGTATTAAATACTGAGTGGAATAAGAGGGGTAGGGAGCCCAGTGTATTAGGGATCAGTTAGGGTCATAGATTATTGGGGTCTGGTCAGTATATACAGTATCACACTGGGGGTTTTGTTAAAAAAAAAAAAAAAAAGTTTTTTTCAGATACATCCCCCCCCCCCTTCAAACCCAGATCGATACTGACGTCCGTGGGCCCGTGGTACTTACGTTCCAGGTAGTTACGAGCCACGAATTTGAGCACCTCATCTAAGCCAATAACTGGCAGGGAAATCTTCAAAACCACAATCCACTGAGACAATGAGAGATCAGTCAGCTTGAAAATCATCTAGAGGAGAGAGAGAGAGAGGGAGGATCAGGGTACAGTGCTATCGGGACACAGGGGTGTTGGGGTACAGGGGTATTGGAGTGCTCTTACGGGCAGGGGGTCGACGTAGAGAATGAGGAAGTGCAGAGACATGGAGAGGCAGATCGAGCCCAACAGCCAGCAGTTAACCCAGGGAGGCATCCTGACCAGAGACTGGTTCTCAGAGAGGCTGTGAGAGGAGAGAGAAGAGGAGAGAGAGAAAGAGGGGAGGAGGAGGAGGAGGAGGAGGAGGAGGAGGAGGAGGAGGGAGAGGGGAGAGAGGGGAGGAGGGAGGGAGAGGGGGGAGAGAGGGGGAGGAGGGAGAGGGGTTACTTTATAACTGTGTGTACGGTTTTGAGTGTTTGACATCCTGTCTGCAATCTGAAACAGACAGACTTTATCTACACAACCTGGGCTACTGGGTTTGTTTTTAAGCGTGTTTTAAAGATGTTTTTAAGTGTGTCATAAACGTGTTTTTAAGCGTGCGACTTGCCTGTTGAGGGCGTTGCACATCTCGATGGTGACCAGCACAGACAGAGCCATCGTCATGGGAGCAGGAGACTCAAACACCTTGCACGTCACACCCTCGAAATCAGGGTTATCTTCCGTGCACTGCATGAAGTGAGACTGAGGAGAGAGAGAGGAGTGTGTCTCAGAGTGTATCTCAGAGTGTATCTGTGTGTGTATCAGTGTGTGTCTCAGAGTGTATCAGTGTGTCTCTCAGTGTGTGTCTCAGAGTGTGTATCTGTGTCTCTCAGTGTATCTCAGAGTGTATCAGTGTGTGTCTCAGTCTAAGAGTGTCTCTCAGGGTGTGTCTCTAAGTGTATCTCTGTGTGTATCAGTGTGTCTCTCGGGTGTGTCTCTCATTGTATCAGTGTGTTTCTGTGTGGATCAGTGTTTCTGTATGTTTCAGTGTGTCTCTTAGTGTGTCTCAGTGTATCTCAGTGTGTGTTTCAGTATGTCTCTCAGTGTGTGTATCAGTGTGTCTCTCAGTGTGTCTCTCAGTGTATCTCCGTGTGTGTTTTAGTGTGTGTTTCAGTGTGTATCTCAGTGTGTATCTCAGTGTGTCTCTCAGTGTATCTCAGTGTGTGTCTCAGTGTCTGTGTGTGTTTCAGTGTGTTTCTCAGTGTGTGTTTCAGTGTGTATCTCTGTCGTCTTCTCTGTCGGTTTCCTCACCAGCTGGTAGTAGGTGACTTCGGGGCCATCGTCAGAGTACATGAACCACCAGGCAGCGGCTCCAACAGTGGCAGCACCGACATAGGCTGAGAGAGAGAACGAGGGAACGAAGGAGGGGAGGAGAGAACGTCAACACAGTCATACTCGAGTTAGAATGAACAGACAGACAGACAGACAGACACACAGACAGAGGGACTCACCTCCAATGGCCAGGTATCTGAAGAACAGCCAGCCAGAGATGAGGGGCTCCTTGGCGCTGCGGGGGGGCTTGCCCATGATGTCCAGGTCGGGGGGGTTGAACCCGAGGGCCGTGGCGGGGAGGCCGTCCGTTACGAGGTTCACCCAGAGCAGCTGAACGGGGATCAGAGCCTCGGGGAGTCCGAGAGCAGCTGTGAGGAAGATACTGAGGGAGAGGAGGGAGAGAGAGGGGGGTTAGAGAGAGGTGACACCCTGCATACATGACCAGGGGTTACTGGTGATGAGGAGGGAGGGAGGGAGGGTGGAAAGAGGAGGAGGGAGGTAGTTATATTGTTCAAAGGGAAGGGAACAATGGTTTTTTGTGTTTGTTATGTTCTGTAATTGTATTTCTGTTTTATTATTTCTGTTTTGAATTATAAAAGCTTTGGCAATACCTGAGCGCTCTCGTCATGCCAATAAAGCATTTTTGAATTTTTGAATTTTGAATTTTGAATTTGAGAGGGGGAAGGGAGAAAAGATAGGAGGAGAGGGGTTAGAGAGAGGAGGGAGAGAGAGAGGGGTTAGAGAGAGGGGGGAGATGAGATAGGAGGAGAGGGGTTAGAGAGAGGAGGGAGAGAGAGAGGGGTTACAGAGAGGGGGAGGGGAGAAAAGATAGGTGGAGAGGGGTTAGAGAGAGGAGGGAGAGAGGGGTTAGAGAGAGGGGAATGGAGAAAAGATAGGTGGAGAGGGGTTAGAGAGAGGAGGGAGAGAGGGGTTAGAGAGAGGGAATGGAGAAAAGATAGGTGGAGAGGGGTTAGAGAGAGGAGAGAGAGAGGGGTTAGAGAGGGGGAGGGGAGAAAAGATAGGAGGAGAGGGGTTAGAGAGGAGGGAGAGAGAGGCGAGGGGAGAAAAGATAGGAGGAGAGGGGTTAGAGAGAGGAGGGAGAGAGAGGGGTTAGAGAGAGGGGGAGGGGAGAAGAGATAGGAGGAGAGGAGTTAGAGAGGGGAGGGGGAGAAGAGATAGGAGGGAGAGAGAGGAGACGGGGAGAGATGAGAGAGGTGTTGGAGAGAGGAGAGAGATCTAGGGGTTGGAATACACTGAGACACCCAGACAAAGACAGACAGACAGACAGCCTCTCTCACCACACCACCTCCCCCACGTTGGATGAGATGAGGTATCTGATGAATTGCTTCATGTTGTTGTAGATGGCTCTGCCTTCCTCCACGGCAGCCACGATGGAGGAGAAGTTATCATCGGCCAGCACCATCTCGGAGGCTGACTTCGCCACGGCTGTGCCGGAGCCCATCGCAATACCGATCTCAGCCTTCTTCAGAGCGGGGGCGTCGTTCACTCCATCACCCGTCTGAGAGAGAGGAGAGGAGGGGAGAGGGGGTTAGAGAGGAGGGGAGAGGACATTTCCTTTTTCGGACTGCAGGAACTCTGCTCTGATACAGATATTGATTGATATTGATATTTATTGATTCTGGCCTCTCACCATGGCGGTGATCTCGTCGAAGGACTGCAGGAACTCTACGATCTTGGATTTGTGGGACGGCTCCACTCTGGCGTAGCAGGACGCTCTCTTTACGGCCTCTCTCTGCTCCGCGGGGGGGAGGTCATCGAATTCGCGGCCCGTGTAGGCGCGGCCCGTTACCTCCTCATCCTCCCCAAAGATCCCGATACGGCGACAGATAGCCACCGCTGTGCCCTTGTTATCGCCTGAGAGAGAGATACAGAAATATTATTATTATTATTATTATTTATTTCTTAGCAGACGCCTTTATCCAGGGCGACTTACAATTGTTACAAGATATCACATTATTTTTACATGCAATTACCCATTTATACAAATGGATTTTTACTGGAGCAATCTAGGTAAAGTACCTTGCTCAAGGGTACAGCAGCAGTGTCCCCCACCTGGGATTGAACCCACGACCCTCCGGTCAAGAGTCCAGAGCCCTAACCACGACTCCACACTGCTGCCCTATACATTCTGTCCTGAGTCTCTCGGTGAGGATCTTGATATGGTCAGCAGGTTCTTCTCTTGTGACTTTGTTGCTGTGTGTGTGTGTTCTTTGCATGTGTCTGTGTGCGTGTTGTAAGCGTGTCGCTGGCGTGTTCCTCACCGGTGATCATGATGACACGGATGCCGGCAGCGCGGCACAGCTGGATGGATCCTGTCACTTCCTTGCGGGGAGGGTCCAGCATGCCAACACAGCCCACGAAGGTGAGGTCAGTCTGGGGGGAGAGAGAGGGGGGGAGCACCATTAATACACAGAGAGAAAGGAGAGGAGAGGAGGAGAGAGAGGGAGACAGACAGACACGCACACACACTCGCCTCGTATTCGGCGAACTTGGTGGAGTCCACAAGGTTCATGTCTTCCTTCTTGGGGGGCGAGTCGCGGGTGGCGAGGGCGAGGCAACGCAGGGTGTCTCTTCCCGTCCCCCACTCCTTGATAACGGTCATGATCTTCTCCTTTACGGGGTCGGTCAGGGGGACGCGGGTGGTCCCGACGCGGACGTAGGCACAGCGGTCAATCACGCCCTCGGGGGCACCCTGCGGGGAGAACGGAAGCATTGAACAGAATGCAGGATATTTAAAATTGCTGTGTGTGTGTGTGCACTGACGGGCTGAAATGAACGTTGATGACGGTTCTGCGTCGAAGAGGGATAGGCGATTACAGGTGGAGTACGTACATGCGATCCGGGAGGCAGGGAACCCGGCTGACAGGGAAGTTATGGGGCAAGATCACAAGCTCGTAAACCTTATTTATGATGGCTTAGTATCTGGTGCGCGGAAACTGGCAGGTGGAGCCGATTCGCCACGTAGGGAGAGGCATCTACAAACCGGGCCATGAGGCAGTTCTGTGGGCTGGTTCTGGACTGAGACCTCCACCTCCTGAGCTGCGGGACTGGGTCCCGGTTCAGGTAGCTTCTGATCTGTAAACCCATTTCAAACCAGCTGGCCCACAGTACTGCAAGCCCAGATCTTTTCACTGTGTTGTTTCTGTATTGGCGTGATAACCACATGGATATGAATCTTTGAATGCCTTTGTTCATTAATACAACGGTGCTTGGCGTGTGCTTGGTGTGTGAGGGCAGGGCTCACCTTGATGAACATCTTGTTCCCCACGGCTGCGCGGGACGCCTTGGCTGGGGAGCAGTACACAGACATGGACTTCCTGTCCCGAGAGAACTCCAGAGTGAACTCTTTCTTCATCAGCTGCTTGATCACCTGAGAGAGGAGGAGGGGAGAGGGGGTGTTTAGAGGGGGGTGTTTAGAGAGGGGCAGAGGGGTGCATTTGGGGACTCGGTACTCACGGAGCAGCAGGCGTTGGCTCGCTCCACCTTGGACAGGCTGCGGACGTCGGTGCTGAAAACGTTCATCTTCTCAACCAGGCAGGACAGAGCCGTCTCTGTGGCTTCACCGACCTTCTCATAGATACCCTTTGCCTGAGAGAGAAAGAGAGAGAGAGGGAGTGTGAGAGAGGGGGAGGGAGAGGGGGGGAGTGTGAGAGAGGGGGAGAGAGAGAGGGAGAGGAGAGTGAGAAGGGGAGGAGAGGGAGGGAGAGGAGGAGTGTGAGAGAGGGAGAGGGGAGGGAGAGTGTGAGAAGGAGAGGAGTGTGTGGTTTGTACCTCGTTGTAATCCAGGGAGGAGTCATTGCACAGAGCGCAGATTGTAGCCAATTCAACCAGGCCATCGTACTGACCAGATTTCACCTGCTTGTCATTCTTGGTCCTGAGAGAGAGAGAGAGAGAGAGACACACGTTAGCCTCAGTATCATAAAATTGTGGAGACTGAGAACAGAACTACAGCTCCCAGACTCCCCTGACACGCTGGACACTGGGTCCCGCTGAGCGGGGCATTGTGGGGGCTGTAGTTTTTTGAGGGCCAGTACTCACACGTCTCCCTCGGGAGTGTATTTGGAGCCGGAGATGTTGAACTCATTCAGGCTGCAGATGTCGCCTTCAACTTTATCGATGATGAACATCTAGAGAGGCAGGGAGGGAGAGAGAGAGGGGGTGTCAGACGGGATAATACTGTACTGCCTGTGAGTGTGAGACTGTGTTGTGTCTCATAAGAACATAAGAAAGTTTCCAAACGAGAGGAGGCCCCATTCGGCCCATCTTGCTCGTTTGGTTGTTAGTAGCTTATTGATCCCAGAATCTCATCAAGCAGCTTCTTGAAGGATCCCAGGGTGTCAGCTTCAACAACATTACTGGGGAGTTGGTTCCAGACCCTCACGATTCTCTGTGTGAAAAAGTGCCTCCTATTTTCTGTTCTGAATGCCCCTTTATCTAATCTCCATTTGTGACCCCTGGTCCTTGTTTCTTTTTTCAGGTCCCCTGGGTTGACATTGTCTATACCTTTTAGGATTTTGAATGTTTGAATCAGATCGCCGCGTAGTCTTTGTTCAAGACTGAATAGATTCAATTATTTTAGCCTGTCTGCCTACGACATGCCTTTTAAACCCGGGATAATTCTGGTCGCTCTTCTTTGCACTCTTTCTAGAGCAGCAATATCCTTTTTGTAACGAGGTGACCAGAACTGAACACAGTATTCTAGGCGAGGTCTTACTAATGCATTGTAAAGTTTTAACATTACTTCCCTTGATTTAAATTAAACACTTCTCACAATATATCCGAGCATCTTGTTGGCCTTTTTTATAGATTCCCCACATTGTCTAGATGAAGACATTTCTGAGTCAACATAAACTCTTAGGTCTTTTTCATAGATTCCTTCTTCAATTTCAGTATCTCCTATATGATATTTATAATGCACATTTGTATTGCCTGCGTGCAGTACCTTACACTTTTCTCTATTAAATGTCATTTGCCATGTGTCTGCCCAGTTCTGAATGCGGTCTAGATCATTTCGAACTGCTGCAACGGTGTTTGCCACTCCTCCAGTGTATCTGTGTGTCTCAGTGTATCTCATTGTGTCTCAATGTCTCAGTGTATCTCATGGTGTCTCAGTGTGTGTCTTAGTGTATCTCATGATGTCTCAGTGTATCTCGTAGTGTCTCAGTGTATCTCATGGTGTCTCAATGTCTCAGTGTGTGTCTCAGTGTGTTTCTCAGTGTATCTCATGGTGTCTTAATGTCTCAGTGTGTGTCTCAGTGTATCTCATGGTGTCTCAGTGTATCTCATGGTGTCTCAGTGTCTCTCTATCTGTGTCTCTGTCTCTCTCTCTCACCTTGCACACAGACATCTGGTTGGTGGTCAGGGTTCCTGTCTTGTCGGAGCAGATGACCGAGGTGCAGCCCAGGGTCTCGACCGAGGGCAGGCTCCTCACGATGGCGTTCTTCTTCGCCATGCGCCTCGTACCCAGAGCCAGGCAGGTGGTGATGACAGCAGGGAGACCTGGGTACAGGAGGGCGGGGGGGGTTATTACACATTGAAGAGAGAAGGGAGAGAGGTATTGGCAGACAGATACAGACAGAGAAAGATAGAGAGAGAGAGATAGATAGATAGATAGATAGATAGATAGATAGATAGATAGATATAGACAAACATATATATATACAGATAAATACAGACAGATAGACAGACAAAGGTAGACAGATGTACTGTATAAAGACTCAGACAGACAGACAGACAGACAGACAGATGTACTGTATAAAGACTTGGACAGACGGACAGACAGGTACCCTCGGGGATGGCAGCGACGGCCAGTGCCACGGCGATCTTGAAGTAGTACACGGCACCGCGGATCCAGGAGCCCCCGTGGACCGGGTCGTTGAAGTGTCCGATGTTGATGAGCCACACGGCCACGCAGATCAGGGAGATGACCTTGGACAGCTGCTCTCCGAACTCGTCCAGCTTCTGCTGCAGGGGGGTCTTCTCCTGCTCCGTCGCCGCCATCTGGTCACGGATCTTACCGATCTCCGTGTTCACACCGGTGGACACGGCCACGCCGATCGCCTTGCCAGCCGCGATGTTGGTGCCCTGAGGGAGAGGAGAGAAGTAAAATATACAGTCTATATATACATATACATATATTTATATATATATTGAGAGAGGGAAAGAGGCATGGAGGAGAGCGGGATGGAGATAGAGGACAGAGGGACACAGGGATGGAGAGATGGAGAGAGGGATGCAGGGATGGAGAGAGATGGAGCGAGGGATGCAGGGATGGAGAGAGATGGAGAGGGATGCAGGGATGGAGAGAGATGGAGAGAGGGATGCAGGGATGGAGAGAGGGATGCAGGGATGGAGAGAGGGGTGGAGAGAGATGGAGAGAGGGATGCAGGGATGGAGAGAGGGATGCAGGGATGGAGAGAGATGGAGAGAGGGATGCAGGGATGGAGAGAGGGGTGGAGAGAGATGGAGAGGGATGCAGGGATGGAGGGATGGAGAGAGATGGAGAGAGGGATGCAGGGATGGAGAGGGGGGTGGAGAGATGGAGAGGGATGCAGGGATGGAGAGAGGGATGGAGAGATGGAGAGGGATGCAGGGATGGAGAGAGGGATGCAGGGATGGAGAGAGGGGTGGAGAGAGATGGAGAGAGGGATGCAGGGATGGAGAGAGATAGAGAGGGATGCAGGGATGGAGAGAGGGGTGGAGAGAGATGGAGAGAGATAGAGAAGTGGATGCAGGGATGGAGAGAGATGGAGAAAGGGATGCAGGGGTGGAGAGGTGGATGCAGGGATGGAGAGAGGGATGCAGGGATGGAGAGAGGGATGGACGGAGACTCACAGAGAACAGCATGTTCTTCTTGTCCTGGTTGACAGCGCGGGGGTCGGGGACGGGGTCAGTGTGCTTGATCACAGACACAGACTCCCCGGTCAGGATGGACTGGTCCACTCGCAGCGTGGTGGAGATGATATTGGTGAGTCTGATATCAGCAGGGACCTTATCACCAACTAGAGAGGGAGAGGGAGGAGTCATCATTGAGGTCATTTCTAATAGCACGTGGGATACAGAAAGACAGACAGACAGACAGGCCTAGTATGCGTCTCTCTCGGTGTGTCTCAGTGGCTCTCAGTCTCTCACTCCTCTGTCTCCATGTCTCTCTCTCTCTTGCTCTGTGTATGCCTAGTATGCGTCTCTCTCTGTCTCTCTCTCTCTCTGTCTCTCTCTCGTTCTGTGTGTCTCTGTCTCGTTCTCTGTCTCTCTCTCTCTCTGTCTCTCTCTCTGTCTCTCTCTGTCTCTCATTCTGTGTGTCTCTCTCTCTGTCAATTCAATTCAATTCAATTCAATTCAATTCAAAAATGCTTTATTGGCATGACGAGAGCGCTCAGGTATTGCCAAAGCTTTTATAATACAAAACAGAAATAATAAAACAGAAATACAATTACAGAACATAACAAACACAAAAAACCATTGTTCCCTTCTCTTTGAACAATATAACTACCTCCCTCCCTCCCTCCCTCCCTCCCTCCCCTCTTTCCTCCCTCCCTCCCTCCCTCCTCATCACCAGTAACCCATGGTCGTGTATGCAGGGTGTCACACACTGTCCCTCAGGTTGTGGCAGGCAGACACATACTGTGCTGCTAGATTTGCAGTTCGCTCCTCCTCTCCTAGAAGGATGGGGATTTTACTCGAATTGGAGAGGAGGTTAAACTCTGTCATTTGGTTTTTGAATTGGGGGATATATCTCTCCCGTATCTCTGTGTATTTTGGGCAGGACAACAGGAAGTGCATTTCTGTTTCTACCTCTCCCAGATCACAGTGACAGCACAGCCTTTTTTCTTTGGCAATCCAGGTTTTTTTGTGCCGGCCAGTTTCGATGGCCAGGCTGTGGTCACTGAGTCTGTACTTGGTCAGGATCTGTCTATGTTTTGTGTTTTTGACCCTGACCAGATATTCTGCTAGGGTAAATTCTATTTTTAGGGCCAGATAGCATTGTAATTTATTGTGTGATTCAATTTCGTTATTCAATGTTCTTTATAATTGTTTTCCAGATTTAGATTAATTTGTTTCATTTTTTGTGCTGGGAGTTTTTTGTTGGTGGTGTTCTGAAGCTCGCTGGTATTAATTTGACTTATTTGGCTGAGCTTCAGTACCATTCTACTGAGGGGATTCTCTTGTGGGGTCTGTGAGCAGCTCATGAGTGCAGTGTGGTGGTAGGACTGCGGATCAGCCTGCTGTAGATGGACCCAGTAGTTGGCGCTCGTTTCTGTATGGAGTGGAGTAAGGGGAACCGGCCCAAATCAGCCCTGCAAGCGCTATTGGCTGCACTCCTGTGAACCTGCAGGAGGTGTTTACAGAATTCCAGATGGAAATTCTCTATGGGGCTTTGATCCCATTTTTTATAATCAGGGTTCATAAGGGGACCCCATACTTCACTACCATACAGAAGGATTGGCTTTATTATGCTGTCGAAAATTTTTAGCCAAATTTTTATTGGTGGTTTAATTTTGTATAGCCGATTCTTTATTGCATTAAAAGCCCTGCACGCTTTATTTCTTAATGCATTTATAGCCAGGCTGAAGTTCCCAGACGCACTGATTTTTAGACCCAGGTAATTGTAGCTGGTGCTGTGCTCCAGGGTGTTGTTTCCCAGGGTGAAGTGGTACCTGTTTCCCTGAGATCTGGCTTTCTTCTGGAAAACCATAACTCTGGTCTTGTCCAGGTTTACTGTCAGTGCCCATTTCTGACAGTACTGCTCTAGCAGTGCCAGGCTCTGCTGCAACCCCTGTTCAGTGGGTGACAGCAGGACCAGGTCATCTGCATAGAGCAGGAATTTGATTTCTTTGTCGTGTAGAGTGATGCCAGGGGCTGCAGACTGTTCCAGCACCTCTCTCTCTCTCTCTCTCTCTCCTCTCTCTCTCTCTCTCTCTCTCTCTCTCACCCCTGGCTTTGATTCTCTGCACGATCTTCTGGTTTGATTCTCTGCACGCTTTTCCTGTCCGCTCGTAAACTTTCCCTTCAGAGCCTCGATAGCGCTCTCTGCATTCCTCTCCTGGGGGGGGGAGCAGGGAGGGCAGGATATAAGCTAATACATCCAGTCGACCCAGTCTATTATATCAGTTAACATGACCAGTCAGTCCTGTCTCTTATATCAGTTAATATGACCAGTCAGTCCTGTCTCTTATATCAGTTAATATGACCAGTCAGTCCTGTCTCTTATATCAGTTAATATGACCAGTCAGTCCTGTCTCTTATATCAGTTAATATGACCAGTCAGTACTGTCTCTTATATCAGTTAACATGACCAGTCAGTCCTGTCTCTTACAGCTGTGGCCCAAAGTTTTGCATCACCTAGAATTTTAGGATTTTAAAAAAAAAAACTATATGAACATAATTTAGATATTTTATGTAACATCATGACATCAAAATAAACTACAAAATGATATTGCAAAAAAAAAAAAGTCTACAGGAAGAAAGCCATAATAACAGGTACAGTGAGGATTTCATGTTAGATTTCAAAATGTCACATTTCTGTTATGTATCTGGGAAATCTACAAAGCGGTGTGGAATTCAATATGTTAACAAGGGAACATTATTCAGCAGCTTTCATTGGACTCTATGAAGCTGAGGGAGTTCATTCTATATAGAGGGTGTGCAATTCAATATGTTAACAAGGGAACATTATTCAGCAGCTTTCATTGGACTCTATGAAGCTGAGGGAGTTCATTCTATATAGAGGGTGTGCAATTCAATATGTTAACAAGGGAACATTATTCAGCAGAACTGAGGGAGTTATTCTATATAGGGTGTGCAATTCAATATGTTTTCATTGGATTATTCTTTCATTGGATGATGAAGCTGAGGGAGTTCATTCTATATAGAGGGGTGCAATTCAATATGTTAACAAGGGAACATTATTCAGCAGCTTTCATTGGAGTTCTCTATAGAGGGGTGTAATTCAATATGTTAACAAGGGAACATTATTCAGCAGCTTTCATTGGACTCTATGAGGGAGTTCATTCTATAGAGAGGGGGTGGAATTCAATATGTTAACAAGGGACCATTATTCAGCAGCTTTCATTGGACTCTATGAAGCTGAGGGAGTTCATTCTATATAGAGGGTGTGCAATTCAATATGTTAACAAGGGAACATTATTCAGCAGCTTTCATTGGACTCTATGAAGCTGAGGGAGTTCATTCTATATAGAGGGGTGCAATTCAATATGTTAACAAGGGAACATTATTCAGCAGCTTTCATTGGACTCTATGAAGCTGAGGGAGTTCATTCTATATAGAGGGTGTGGAATTCAATATGTTAAGAAGGGAAAATTATTCAGCAGATTTCATTCGACTTTATAAAGCAAAACTAGTTAATTCTATACCCAGGGGGGATGCAAAACTTTTGGCCACAGCTGTTTCTCAGTTAATATGTCAGATTCTATTGTCTACTAAATTGCTCAAGTGAGGATGTAGTTTTAGAAGTCACCACTAGAGGGAGTGCAACTGTAATTTCTCTCCCTCTCACCCACTCACTCCCATATCTCCCCTCACTCCCCCTCTCCCCTATCTCACCTCCCTCACTAACGGTTGCCACCCTGCCGGTATTTTTATGTACTTTGACCCCCTGTCCGTTTTTATTTGGGAGATGTCCAGTAATTCTAAGCATTCTAATCTATTGGATATGTTCTTAAATGTGTTACAATAAACAATTTAATATAACATGTTGTGCTTGTATGAGTGAAATTCAAATACTGTAACACAGCGGTGTGTAAATGCACCAGAAAGAATTGAGGTAACAACGTAAGCCACCAAAACGCTGTACCGTGATGTTTTTCTCCTGTGCTCACCGCTGTGTGTTATCTGGTGTGAGAATGCGCGCTGCTGTTAAGTTTGACAGCCCTTTGAATGAAGAAGCGCGAAACTATGAAATAGCATACTGTAACATTAGTCACAATGGCAGAGACAAATCTCAAAGGTGGCAACCCTACCCTCACTCCCCCTTTCCCCTATCCCCTTCCCCTCCCTCCTCTCTTACCTGCCACACCCCGACGATCGCGTTGGCGATGAGGATCAGAAGGATGACGAAGGGTTCCACGAAGGCGGTGACGGTCTCCTCACCTTCCTCAAACAAGGCCAGGACCTGGGGAGAGAGAGAGAGGGGGGGGAACCTCAAAACACAAAATATCAAACCAGCTTCAATCAGACACCAGAGGAAGCTGAGAAAGAGACTTAGTCAAGCAGACCAGCGTTTGGGCTCATCAGCGTTATTGAAACTAAACTGAGTCAAGCCTTCATCATCAGCGTTATTGAAACTAAACTGGGTCAAGCAGACCAGCGTTTGGGCTCTAGTGCCTTCATCAGCGTTACTGAAACTAGACTGAGTCAAGCAGACCAGCGTTTGGGCTCTAGTGCCTTCATCAGCGTTATTGAAACTAAACTGAGTCAAGCAGACCAGCGTTTGGGCTCTAGTGCCTTCATCAGCGTTATTGAAACTAAACTGAGTCAAGCAGCCCAGCGTTTGGGCTCTAGTGCCTTCATCAGCGTTACTGAAACTAAACTGAGTCTTTCAGACCAGCGTTTGGGCTCTAGTGCCTTCATCAGTGTTATTGAAACTAGACTGAGTCAAGCAGACCAGCGTTTGCGGTTTGGGAGAGAGGGAGGGAGTTCTATTTTCTGCTGCTATAAAGTTGCCTCCCTTCTCTCCTGCTTCTTGACCCCACTTGCCTCTCAGCTCCAGTATTAAGTTTCGCTGGATCCCCCTCTCCCAAAATAACCAGAGGGGCTGAGCGGGCTCCACACCTTGTTTGGGCAAACTGTGCGGGACAGAGAGAGGGGGGAGTGGGGGAGAGGAGGGGAGGGGAGCTGGGGCATGTACACCTGATCTTTAAAACAGGTGTCGTAGTTTCAAATCTCGCAAGGAATGCTCCCAAAATAGAAACCCAATGTCTACTGGCAACAACTGGGACACTTGGAGAAAAACAGAACGTCCTTCATTTTCAGAGCTTGTGGGAACTTGACACCCCCCCCCCCCCCCCTCCACCACCCCCCCTGCAAGGGATCAAGATTCAGACAGCCCCTGAACATGAAAGTTTTAAAATTAATCAGCAATGATTCAGACAGCCCTCCTGAGTTTCAATAGCCATAGTTTTATATATTATACTGGACTGTGGCTCCAGCAATGATTCAGACAGTCCCTCTGAGTTTCAATAGCCATAGTTTTTATATATTATACTGGACTGTGGCTCCAGCAATGATTCAGACAGCCCCTCTGAGTTT
Organism: Huso huso; assembly: GCA_036884735.1. Classification (NCBI taxonomy): domain Eukaryota; kingdom Metazoa; phylum Chordata; class Actinopteri; order Acipenseriformes; family Acipenseridae; genus Huso; species Huso huso. The sequence goes on along the minus strand of CM072708.1, from coordinate 8,877,945 downwards.
CAGTAGCCATAGTTTTATATATTATACTGGACTGTGGCTCCAGCAATGATTCAGACAGCCCCTCTGAGTTTCAATAGCCATAGTTTTATATATTATACTGGACTGTGGCTCCAGCAATGATTCAGACAGCCCCCTGAGTTTCAGTAGCCATAGTTTTATATATTATACTGGACTGTGGCTCCAGCAATGATTCAGACATTCCCCCCCCCCTGAGTTTCAATAGCCATAGTTTTATATATTATACTGGACTGTGGCTCCAGCAATGATTCAGACAGTCCTCTGAGTTTCAATAGCCATAGTTTTATATATTATACTGGACTGTGGCTCCAGCAATGATTCAGACAGTCCCCCCTGAGTTTCAATAGCCATAGTTTTATATATTATACTGGACTGTGGCTCCAGCAATGATTCAGACAGTCAGTGTGTGTTTCAATAGCCATAGTGTGTATTGATGTGTGACTGTGTATCCAGCAATGATTCAGACAGTGTATCTGAGTTTGAGTAGTATAGTTTTATATATTATACTGGATGTGTCCAGCAATGATTCAGACAGTCCCACCTGAGTTTCAATCGATATAGTTTTATATATTGTGTGTGACTGTGGCTCCATGTGCAATGATTCAGACAGCCCCTCTGAGTTTCAATAGCCATAGTTTTATATATTATACTGTGACTGTGGTGTCCAGCAATGATTCAGACAGTCCCCTCTGAGTTTCAATAGCCATAGTTTTATATATTATACTGGACTGTGGCTCCAGCAATGATTGTAGACAGTCCCACCTGAGTTTCAATAGCCATAGTTTTATATATTATACTGACTGTGGCTCCAGCAATGATTCAGTGTATACAGTCCCCTGAGTTTCAATAGCCATAGTGTTATATATTATACTGGACTGTGGCTCCAGCAATGATTCAGACAGTCAGTGTGTGTGTGTGTGAGTGTGTATCGATGTGTGAGTGTATAAGGATGTGTGTGTTTGTCAGTGTCTCATTTTTAATTGAATTCTGATCCTGCGTTCTGTCCCTTTAGGACACACTTACAAAGGAGATGCAGGCTGCGAGAAGCAGGATTCTGACTAGCAAGTCTTCAAACTGCTCGGCAACCAGTTCCCAGATTGTCTTTCCTGAGAGAGAGAGAGAGAGAGAGAGAGAGAGAGAGAGAGCGAGTGAGTGTTCAGCAGAGGGGGGTTATAACACAACTGCACTTTCATGCATGAAATATTATTATATGAGGCTATAATGCATTATTTACATTGTCCATATATATATATATATATATATATATATATATATATATATATATATATGAGACCACAAAACATTTTTTTTAAAAATACATGAACATAATTTAGATATTTTGTTTAACATTCTGTAATCAAAAGAAACTACAAAATGATATCAAAAAAAAAAAAAAAGGGAAGCCATAATAACAGTACAGTGAGAATTTCATGTTAGATTTCCAAATGTGTCCATTTTACATTTTTAATTTGGTGTCAATTTTATGTCTGGAACATTATTCAAAGCTTTCATTGGTGTGCTGAGGGAGTTCATTCTATATAGAGGGTGTGGAATTCAATATGTTAACAAGGGAACATTATTCAGCAGCTTTCATTGGACTCTATGAAGCTGAGGGAGTTCATTCTATATAGAGGGTGGAATTCAATATGTTAACAAGGGAACATTATTCAGCAGCTTTCATTGGACTCTATGAAGCTGAGGGAGTTCATTCTATATAGAGGGGTGCAATTCAATATGTTAACAAGGGAACATTATTCAGCAGCTTTCATTGGACTCTATGAAGCTGAGGGAGTTCATTCTATATAGAGGGTGTGCAATTCAATATGTTAACAAGGGAACATTATTCAGCAGCTTTCATTGGACTCTATGAAGCTGAGGGAGTTCATTCTATATAGAGGGTGTGCAATTCAATATGTTAACAAGGAACATTATTCAGCAGCTTTCATTGGACTCTATGAAGCTGAGGGAGTTCATTCTATATAGAGGGGTGGAATTCAATATGTTAACAAGGGAACATTATTCAGCAGCTTTCATTCCACTTTATGAAGCAAAATTAGTTCATTCAATAGGGTGATGATGCAAAACTGATACAAAAAAACAGCTACACAAACACCCACGTGGCGTTACACTAAAAACACCTTTTTATAACTTTTTGGGTGTTTTGTTGAAAAGTTCAGAAAAAACAGAGAAATTGAATTTACCTTCTTCAGCGGGGAGCTCTGTCCATTGGAAGATTCATGATACAGAGGGAGGAGAGGAGAGGGAGAGGGGGAGAGAGAGAGATTAGTGATTTCAGATTCATTCACATGTTATGATTTCTCTTCATTATTATACTGTGTTATCTTCATTATAATGTCATGTATCTTCATGTGATCTTTTATTAAATATCTTCATTATAATATTTAAAGTTGTCCTTATTATGTTTGTAAAAATCAACCTGATTTTTCACTCCTTTAAAAAAAAAATAGGAGTTATATTTAAAAGCTGGCAATAATTTAAAGCCCCTGGATTCTAGCCAGTGTAACCCTGTTCCACTCGCATCATCAGCCCCCCCTATTAATGCCATGGATAAAGTCGCAGGGAACTTTTGAAAAGTTTGTCAGCCAACTTTTTAACATTTTTCAGTGTGTGGCAAACTTTTCAAAAGTTCAAAATTTTGACAAAATGTTCCTGAAATGAATTAAATACAAACACACACACACACACACACATAGCAGTGTGTAATGTTTCAGAACAGCCCATTGCTTCTGTAGTTTTCGTGTGGTCTGCAGACGAAATCAAACCACTGGAGCTGAAAATCGAGGAACATTTTCAAAGCAGGGCACGTTAGTGACGGTCTGTTATTTAATGCACTGACTGCACGAGCAATTCATTTAAAACAGTGAATAGAAAAGGAAAAGGACCTCAGAGAAAAAACCAGGACGCTCTTTAGAAAAAACCAGATGACAATCTTTAGAAGTTTGTTTAATTAATTAATTAATTAATAAAATGAATTATTTAAAGCACAAAGCGGTCTAACATAGCCTGTTGTTTCTATATCGCCGATTGCTGAGCGGAAATTTAAATTCTCACACCCAGAGGGGTTTTCATGCAGGTAGGTTTATAACATAAAGGATATCAATTGAACACGACTGTGTGCGTGTGCGTGTGCGTGTGTGCGTGTGTGTGTGTGTGTGTGTGCACATATGCACATATCTGTCTATCTATAATGAAGAAAAAAGTAATTGCTAAATTATAATCTCTCACTATTTTAATAATGAGCTACAAATATTATAATTTTAAGTTATGCATGATAGAGTTTTCAGTTTATCAAAGACTTTTCTTCTTCGCTGAATACTTCTACCCCTAAGCCCCAAAAACTAACTAGCTGAATCACCGCCTAAATCCATCATAAAGACTTGCTTTACCATGCTTTCACTGTGCTTTACTACACTTTACTACACATTTACTGTGGGCAACTTTTATAAGGGTTAGTTTACCCTGTTTTTTTATCAGCTTTGACCTCTCTGTGCTTTACAATGCTTCCCTATGCTTTACCACACCTCTCTGTGCTTTACAATGCTTCCCTATGCTTTACCAGAACTCTCTGTGCTTTACAATGGTTCCCTATGGTTTACCAGACCTCTCTGTGCTTTACAATGGTTCCCTATGCTTTACCAGACCTCTCTGTGCTTTACAATGCTTCCCTATGCTTTACCACACCTCTCTGTGCTTTACAATGCTTCCCTGTGCCTTACCAGACCTCTCTGTGCTTTACAATGCTTCCCTATGCTTTTACCAGACCTCTGTGCTTCACAATGCTTCCCATGCTTTACCAGACCTCTCTGTGCTTTTTACAATGCTTCCCTATGCTTTACCAGACCCTCTGTGCTTTTACAATGCTTCCTGTGCCTTATCAGACCTCTCTGTGCTTTTACAATGCTTCCCTATGCTTTACCAGACCTCTCTGTGCTTTTTACAATGCTTCCCTATGCTTTTTACCAGACCTCTCTGTGTTTTACAATGCCTCCCTATGTTTTACCAGACCTCTGTGCTTTTACAATGCTTCCCTATGCTTTACCAGACCTCTGTGCTTTTACAATGCTTCCCCTATGCTTTACCAGACCCTCTGTGCTTTTACAATGCTTCCCTATGCTTTACCAGACCTCTGTGCTTTTTACAATGCTTCCTATGCTTTTTAGACCTCTCTGTGCTTTACAATGCTTCCTGTGCCTTATCAGACCTCTCTGTGCTTTACAATGCTTCCCTATGCTTTTACCAGACCCTCTGTGCTTTACAATGCTTCCCTATGCTTTACCAGACCTCTCTGTGCTTTTACAATGGTTCCCTATGCTTTACTGCACCCTCTGTGACCTCAATGCTTCCCTGTGCTTTACCAACCTCTGCTTTACAATGTTATGCTTTACCAGACCTCTCTGTGCTTTACAATGCTTCCCTATGCTTTACCACACCTCTCTGTGCTTTACAATGCTTCCCTGTGCTTTACCAGACCTCTCTGTGCTTTATCACACTTTGCTGAGCTCCCCGCTCTCCTCGCTCTGCTCTACCTCTCTTCCCTCTCTCTCCCGACTCACCGTTGGGTCCGTATTTTTCCATGTTCTTCTTCACCTGTTCCGGAGAGAGCCCGGAGTTCTCGTTGACTCCGAAGTAGGCGAGACATTCCGCCACTTCTTTGCTGTGTCCGTTGTCCATGGCGGTGTCTTAGATCTCTCTTTCTCGTTTTTTTTTGTCCCCCCGAATAGACCGACACACAACTCCCTGATCTCTTACAAGCCTGGGGTAAGAATCCAAGAGCCTCGCAAGGCGCTATATATACCCTGCGGAACCCCCCACCTCATTGGTCAGCGGGGCGTGACCTCACGCATCTAATTATCTCTTACAAGGAGTTCATTTTTGTGCCTAGTCAGTCGTGTGTTTGAGTGAAGGGTGAAGTCTGTTGAGGGGAGAGAGGGAGGAGGAGAGAGAGAGGGGGGAGGGAGAGAGAGATAGAGAGAGAGAAAGAGAGAGAGAGACAGAGAGCGAGAGAGAGAGAGAGGGGGGGAGTGCAGGTTGACCCTGTCACTCACCCTCAGCGTTCAGTTTATACCTCCACGATTTTTTTTTTTTGATTTTTTTTGTAATCATGATCTCAGTGGCAGCTAAGCCCTCACATGTGCTTCTCACTTACAGGAGCTCCGGTTACTCCACTAACTTTTATAAAGTCCTACCACTGTCGACAGAAAATATAATAGGAGAGGGGAGAGAAGAAGGGAGAGGAGAAAAGAGGAGAGAGGAGAGAGAGGAGAGGGGAGAGAAGAAAGGAGAGGAGGGGAGAGAAGAAGGGAGAGAAGAGAGGAGAGAGGAGAGAGAGGAGAGGGGAGAGAAGAAAGGATAGAGGACAGGGGAGAGAAGAAGGGAGAGAAGAGAGGAGAGAGGAGAGAGAGGAGAGGGGAGAGAAGAAAGGATAGAGGAGAGGGGAGAGAAGAAGGGAGAGGAGAGAGGGGAGAGAAGAGGGGAGAGAAGAAAGGCTAGGGGAGAGGGAAAGAGGGGAGAGGGGAGAGAAGAAAGGAGGGGAGAGAAGAAGGGAGAGAAGAGAGAAGAAAGGAGAGGGGAGAGGGGAGAGAGGAGAGGGAGAGAAGAGGATAGGGGAGAGGGGAGAGGGGAGAGAGGAGAGGGGAGAGAGGAGAGGGGAGAGAAGAGGATAGGGGAGAGGGGAGGGGGATAAGGGTGGGGGAGAATTTCAAGTTATAAATAATATATAGAATATCATATAGAGTGCTATATGATGCAAGCTGATCTCCACTCCAAATCCTGAGAGGCCACCAGTGGGCTTACTGGCCAAGCTGACCTTGACTAGAGTCAGTCAGTCAGTCTGTCTGTCTGTCTGTCTGTCTATCTATCTATCTATCTATCTATCTATCTATCTATCTATCTATCTATCTATCTATCTATCTATCTGTCTGTCTGTCTGTCTGTCTGTCTGTCTATCTACAGTCACCTCCAAAATTATTGGCACTCTTGTTAAAGATGAGCAAAAAAGACTGTATAAAATAAATAATACCAGTATTGAGCTATATTGTAATTTTCCAACATGTGGAATATATTTGACTTTATTAATGATTCAATGGAATCAACCAAAATTACACATTTCTCAAATTATAAATTTATCTTAGACCATTCCTCCATACAGAATCTTTCCAGATCCTTGATATCCTTCGGTCTGCGCCTATGGACTGCCCTCTTTAATTGAAACCACAGGTTTTCAATGGGGTTCAAGTCCGGAGACTGAGATGACCATTGCGAAATGTTGATTTTGTGGTCAATTAACCATTTCTTTGTGGATTTTGATGTGTGCTTGGGGTCATTGCCTTGCTGGAAGATCCACTTGCGGCCAAGTTTCGGCCTCCTGGCAGAGTCAACCAGGTTTTTGGCTAAAATGTCCTGGTATTGGGTAGAGTTCATGATGCTGTTGACCTTAACAAGGACCCCCAGGACCACTGGAAGCAAAACAGCCCAATAACATCAAAGATCCACCACCATATTTTACAGTAGGTATGAGGTTCTTTTGTGCACACGCATCCTTCTTTCGATGCCAAACCCACTGCTGGTGTGCGTGGCCAAAGATCTCTATTTTCCTCTCATCTGACCATAGCACCCGGTTCCAATCAAAGTGCCAATGCCATTTAGCAAACTCCAGGTGCTTACGTTTGTTGGTTGCTCTCAATAAAGGCTTTTTTCTGGCAACCCTTCCAAACAGCCTATTGGCATGGAGGTGGTGTCTAATTGTAGATTTGGAGACTTGGTGACCCCAAGATGCAACCAAGTTCTGTAATTCTCCAAGTGTGGCCCTTGGATTTCCCTTTGCCTCCTGAACCATCTGCCTCACTGTGCGTGGGGGCAAGATACACTTGCGTCCTCTACCAGGCAAGTTTACCACTGTTCCAGTGGTTTTGAACTTCTTAATTATTGCCCTAATATTGGAAAGTGGTATACTTAGTTTTTTAGCTATTGTTTTATACCCATTGCCTGATTTACGAAGGTCAACAACAATTTGTCTCTTTTCATTTGTGAGTTCTTTGCCTTTCCCCATGGTGATGGATGACAAATGGATTTCATATGCGTGTTACCTCATTTTTATACCCCAGTGAAACAGGAAGCCATGGAAGGCCACAATACAGTTCCTTAAGACTGAGATGAACTTTAAGAAGTAGAATGTTAAAGCAGATTTAATTTTGTTTGATTTTATTTATAAGAATCTTTAGGGGTGCCAATAATTCTGACACCTATCTTTTGAGAAAAAAAATGTATTACTTGTTAATTTTTTTTTTTTCTCTGAGCAATTGTATTAGAATAAAAGAACATGGTTTTCCCATATATTTATATCAGTGTTATATAGACTCTGTGTTGGGTAGGTGTGTCGTTCTGCGCAGGGTTTTATATCAGTGTTATATAGACTCTGTGTTGGGTAGGTGTGTCGTTCTGCGCAGGGTTTTATATCAGTGTTATATAGACTCTGTGTTGGGTAGGTGTGTCGTTCTGCGCAGGGTTTTATATCAGTGTTATATAGACTCTGTGTTGGGTAGGTGTGTCGTTTGCACAGGGTTTTATATCAGTGTTATATAGACTCTGTGTTGGGTAGGGGTGTAGCGCAGGGTTTTATATCAGTGTTATATAGACTCTGTGTTGGGTGTTGGGTTTTATATCAGTGTTATATAGACTCTGTGTTGGGTAGGTGTGTCGTTCTGCGCAGGGTTTTATATCAGTGTTATATAGACTCTGTGTTGGGTAGGTGTGTCGTTCTGCGCAGGGTTTTATATCAGTGTTATATAGACTCTGTGTCGGGTTATATCAGTGTTATATAGACTCTGTGTTGGGTAGGTGTGTCGTTCTGCGCAGGGTTTTATATCAGTGTTATATAGACTCTGTGTTGGGTAGGTGTGTCGTTCTGCGCGGGGTTTTATATCAGTGTTATATAGACTCTGTGTTGGGTAGGTGTGTAGTTCTGCGCAGGGTTTTATATCAGTGTTATATAGACTCTGTGTTGTGTGTGTCGTTAGGCGCGAGGGTTTTATATCAGTGTTATATAGACTCTGTGTTGGGTAGGTGTGTCGCTCTCATGGGGTTTTATATCAGTGTTATATAGACTCTGTGTTGGGTAGGTGTGTCGTTCTGCAGGGGTTTTATATCAGTGTTATATAGACTCTGTGTTGGGTAGGTGTGTCGTTCTGTGCAAGGTTTTATATCAGTGTTATATAGACTCTGTGTTGGGTAGGTGTGTCGTTCTGCACAGGGTTTTATATCAGTGTTATATAGACTCTGTGTTGGGTAGGTGTGTCGTTCTGCGCAGGGTTTTATATCAGTGTTATATAGACTCTGTGTTGGGTAGGTGTGTAGTTCTGCAGGGTTTTATATCAGTGTTATATAGACTCTGTGTTGGGTAGGTGTGTGTTGGGTAGGGTTTTATATCAGTGTTATATAGACTCTGTGTTGGGTAGGTGTGTCGTTCTCGGGGGTTTTATATCAGTGTTATATAGACTCTGTGTTGGGTAGGTGTGTCGTTCTGAGGGTTTTATATCAGTGTTATATAGACTCTGTGTTGGGTAGGTGTGTCGTTCTGCTGCAGGGTTTTATATCAGTGTTATATAGACTCTGTGTTGGGTAGGTGTGTCGTTTCTGCGCAGGGTTTTATATCAGTGTTATATAGACTCTGTGTTGGGTAGGTGTGTCGTTCTCAGGGTTTTATATCAGTGTTATATAGACTCTGTGTTGGGTAGGTGTGTCGTTCTAGCAGGGTTTTATATCAGTGTTATATAGACTCTGTGTTGGGTAGGGTTTAGTTCTGCGCAGGGTTTTATATCAGTGTTATATAGACTCTGTGTTGGGTAGGTGTGTCGTTCTGCAGGGTTTTATATCAGTGTTATATAGACTCTGTGTTGAGGTGTGTCGTTCTGCAGGGTTTTATATCAGTGTTATATAGACTCTGTGTTGGGTAGGTGTGTCGCCCAGCACAGGGTTTTATATCAGTTATAAGACTCTGTGTTGGGTAGGTGTATCATGCAGGGTTTTATATCAGTGTTATATAGACTCTGTGTCGGGTAAGCACAGGTCAGGGTTTTTTGTGTTATATAGATGTGACATTGGGTAGGTGTGTGTCGATGAGGGTTTTATATCAGTGTTATATAGACTCTGTGTTGGGTAGGTGTGTCGTTCTGCGCAGGGTTTTATATCAGTGTTATATAGTGTGATCCTGTGTACAATACAACCCAGCCAGGCTCTGCCCAGCACACAGCAGGCAAATGAGTTGTTAGTATCATGATGTATTAAGTTTACAGCACAGCATAGTAAAGCACGGGTCAGGGGTTTGTGTTGAAATTGACATTCAGAGAGACTGATGAAAAACACAGATGTACCCCCATGTAGTCGGTAGACTGACACTGGAGCCTGCGTCTGTATGAAGGGGGGTGGGGGGCGGATCAGAAGCGACAGTCACTCTGTGCTTTATAATGCTTCCCTATGCTTTACCAGACCTCTCTGTGCTTTACAATGCTTCCCTATGCTTTACCAGACCTCTCTGTGCTTTACAATGCTTCCCTATGCTTTACCAGACCTCTCTGTGCTTTACAATGCTTCCTATGCTTTTACCAGACCTCTCTGTGCTTTACAATGCTTCCCTATGCTTCACCAGACCTCTCTGTGCTTTACAATGCTTCCCTATGCTTTACCAGACCTCTCTGTGCTTTACAATGCTTCCCTATGCTTTACCAGACCTCTCTGTGCTTTACAATGCTTCCCTATGCTTTACCACACCTCTCTGTTTGTTCAGTTTTTCTCCCATTGATTTCTTAATTAACTTAGAGACACTTAAAGAAACTTCAACTCAATGGCAAACGTTTCCTCTAGAAGTCTTTCTCAGCGTCTTCAGTGTAAATTCAATGGCAAACGTTTCCTCTAGAAGTCTTTCTCAGCATCTTATGTGCTTTACAATAGGGAAGCATTGTAAAGCACATATATATATAATTTCATATATATTTCATTGGACTCTATGAAGCTGAGTGAGTTCATTCTATATAGAGGGGGATGCAAAACCTTTAGCCAGAGTTGTATATAGACTGTGTGTGTGTAATCAGGGTCAAAGGTCAAGTGGATTTAAATGTTAGAGGCGGGAGGGGGTCTTTCATCCTGTCTCTCTCTCTCTCTCTCACTCTCTCGCTCTCTCTCTCACTCTCTCCCCTCTCTCCCTCTCTTTCCCTCTCCCCTCTCTCGCTTCCTCTCTCCCTCTCTCTCTTTCCCTCTTTCTCTCTCACGCACAATCTCTCCCTTGCTCTCCTCCTCCTCTCTCCCTCCTCTCCCCTAATAAACATTATAAACATATTTAAATACAAATAGTAAATAAAACAAAACGAGGCAAAGACACTGAACTAAATATTGAAACATTAAATACTAAATACCCCCCCCCCCTGTGCAGATCGCTCACTGCGTGTCCCTCAGGCTGTGACAGGCAGCTACATACTGGCCAGCGAGTGGGTCAGTGTGTCCCGCTCCCAGTAAGCTCTATCTCTCTCTGTAAGCTGATCCTCTTCACACAAGAATTCTCTTAAATGTCACCTCCAAGTAACAAGAGTCTGTGAGTCTGAGTCTGCCTGTCTCTCTGTCTGTCTGTCTGTCTGTCTGTGTAGGACCCAGGCCTGATCCTAAAGGTCAAAGGTCAGGGATTGAACAAGAGCAGCTGAGACTAAAAGAAGGAGAACACAGCATGCTGTCCAGAAATAGAGACAGGAGAGGAGAGGGGGGGAAAGAGGAGAGAAAGGGGGAGAGAGAGGGGAGGAGAGGGGGGAGAGAGGGGAGGGGGAAAGAGGAGAGAGAGGGGGAGAGAGAGGGGGGAACTTACATAAGGGTTAGTTTACCATTTTTCTTTTTACCAGACCTCTCTGTGCTTTACAATGCTTCCCTATGCTTTACCACACCTCTCTGTGCTTTACAATGCTTCCCTATGCTTTACCAGACCTCTCTGTGCTTTACAATGCTTCCTGGCTTTTTTACCAGACCTCTCTGTGCTTTACAATGCTTCCCTATGCTTTACCAGACCTCTCTGTGCTTCACAATGGACCACTTTCTCTCTCTCTCTCTCTCTCTCTCTCTCTCTCTCTCTCTCTCTCTCTCACTCATTTTTTCTTTTGTTTTCTCATCAGTCTTCCTGTCATCCTTTCTTCACAGGCCACCCCCTGTCAATCACGTCCTCCCCTCTCCTCCCCAAATAAGGCTGTCCCATTCCTTCCATCCTTCCCTCTCAAACTCACAATCTAGACATTTTTCATTCTCTCTACTTCTCTTACTCTCTCCCCCTCTTTATGAAATTCAACTGTAATTTAAAATAAGGGTATTCAATGAAATGAAAGTATTATTATTATTATTATTATTATTATTATTATTATTATTATTATTATTATTATTTTGCTCAAACTTCTGCGTTTTGTTCAACCCTTCAGGCATACTTTGGACGATGTTTTACTTAAATCCAGATTTAACTCGATGCGTTTTCTATTTTCTATTAATTTCTTAATTATCGTTTGTTCAACCCTTCAGGCATACTTTGGACGATGTTTTACTTAAATCCAGATTTAACTCGATGCGTTTTCTATTTTCTATTAATTTCTTAATTATCGTTAGTTACCGCAAATGATTTTTGCTTTTCAACGTTCTCAGTTATTATATTATCCCAGGACAGAGCGAGAATTTCCAGTTTGGAATTCCGCAATTGCGCCAACTGGAACGCTCCGTGCGATCAGCAGAATTCCACAAATCCCAGCTGTCTTGTTCCTTCAAGAACTCACCACCCTCGACACGTGATAGAGAAGAGCCGCGGCTTCACTCAGCCACCCTCGTCATGTGACACGACAACGGTTGCTAACAGATCCCCCCGCGTCCCTGGCAACAGCCGGGCGTCCGCTGCGTAATGACGCCACACGCAATTGAATGGATTTATTTAATTGAATAACTGTTAATAAAAAAAACACGACTGCATCGTTTACAAGACGTCGGTGAAAACACTAGTATGCATTTCATTTAATATTGTTAGTCATTCATTAGCAACTCCGTTATTTAGGGAGAATTTTGACTTAAATATATATATATATATATATATATATATATATATATATATATATATATATATACATAATTTTGATGTAACGACGTTTCACTGGAAAAAAAAAATAATACAACCCGATTTCGGTACTAAACAGAAATAAATACATAATTTCATTTTTATACGAAGTCGTGTTAAAAATAAATAAAAATAAATAAATAAATAACATACTTTATATATAAAAGCTTAAACGTGAAATTTGCTGGGATGGTGGTTTACGTCACGAAGCAACCCGAGTCAAATCGGTAATTTCCGGTGTCGCTGCCAAATAGTATCACCAGGCAGTATTTGGCACTATTAGTGCGAAATACGGTCCCCTGCCAAATACTGTGTCCGGCACCATTCAGTACGTTTACATGACAAAGCGTATTCCCGAAAACTAATATTTTCGCAAAACTGAATCAGAAAACGGATTTTCTTAAAACGTCACTTTTCTGTGTTTATATTATTATTATTATTATTATTATTATTATTAATAATAATAATAATAATAATAATAATAATAATAATAATAATAATTTCTTAGCAGACGCCCTTATCCTTACAGTCGTAAACAAAAATACATTTCAAGAATGATTAACGATAGAAAATCTAATTAGAATTCAACTGTATACATGCATGGAAGTTTTCGGAAAACGCAGGATATTTTCGCATGTAGTAGCCTAAGTACGATTTGAACAGACCGGACATTTTTTTTCTGCGATAGAACGGAGACCAATCCAAAAACTCAAGTGCTTTATCGAAGTGTCAGGTCTTTAAATTCAAAGATTACTATCCTATACCTCTATTCAGATTCCCCACAATGTGCAGCCAGCCTTTCCAACAGCTCATCCTGTTCTATATTACCAATTTCTTTTGCAGACATTATTTTAAATTATCATTTCATTGTAAAGCTGGAAAACATGTGCTGCTTCAGTATGGGCTATTAAAAAATACATACGGACTTCAACAAATGTATTGCTTACTAGACAAATGAATGCATGCAGACTGTCTACAGATTATAATGATGTTCTCGGTTTTCTAAAACCACGTGCAGGAATATGGAAGGTCCAAGTTTGCACGTGCGCAGGACGCTATCGGAAGACGTTTTCCGAAAAGTCTGTTCACGTGATTTTTGACATCGGAATTCGTTTTCGGAAGACACTTAATTTTGTTTTCCGAAAAATATCGGCATTCTTATGCTTATGTAAAGGCACTGATTGTAAAAACATCGTCGTATTGAGCTGGTGTTTCAGTTGTGTTCCATTCTGGAAAAAATAATGCAACACAATATTTTTTTTTTTTTCAGGAAATGTGTAAAGTTTGTAGTATTAGAACAACTAAAATTAGACAATGCGACATATAGAAGAATAAAAGAAAGTAAATGGATAAATAGACTGAACACGATGATGCCAGCGGGACCCAACAGAAAAGAACGAACTAATAAACTTCAATAAATATATAACATTTAAATAAATAAACAAAATTCATTCAAAAGTTGTGCATGCTGATGCGCTGGGGAGGCCAAATCTAGACTGATCCTCAGAGCCAGCATCGCATGATATAATCAAAATATAAGTTTATATAAAGTAGTGTTAATTAGAATTAATACAGATTCAAAGATAGAAGTAAAAATGACGTCACGATATATAGAACACCATGACATCATGTAAGAATAAATCATGGATTTGAATGTAAACAATAACAAGTAGTTGTCATGCCGTCAAAGAACTATAAATACCTCCAATGTTTTGATTCAAACACAGGCTCCCTTGAGAAAGGAACATACCGAAATGTTGGGCAGCTGGCTCTTTGAGCTAATATATATATAATTTTTTACAACTTTTTAGGAGCTAAGCACCGTTGAAAAAGCCTAATTAAGCTAATTATTCGTTCAGTTGCGGGTCTAGTTAATTAACTGAGAGTTGAGAAGCGCAACACAACGGGCAGCAGTGTATCGTAGTTACTGAAACCAGTGGCAAGCGAGCGGAAAGCAGATTTAAGACTCTGAGCCTGGCAGGCGGAGTAACTACACGACGAGAGACTCCGAGCGAGATCTGAGACGTTTTTAGACCGGCTCTCGCTGCCTCTGAACGGGCTGAAGTCGGTCCCACTCTGCACGGATTAGCGGAGGTCTAGTGTACCGTATTCACGTTATTATTACAGGTGGGCTGTATCATTGATTACTCCATGGAGTTTTTTCTTTCCTCTGTGTCTTCAGTTCATTTATGAGCTCATGACTGTATTTCTGTTACTGTTTAAATCAAATGTCTTGTTCCTGTCGTTTTCCAGCGTTCCGACCTCCCGTCGCCCTGACAACAGAAGTCTTGTTCGTCCGCCACGCCAGAATCGACTTCTTCTCTCCAATCGGAGCTGCAGTGAGTCGGGCTGACAGGCAGGGGGCAGCCTGTGTATCGCCCTTGTGACATCACTAACATTGTGACATCACTAGAGACTTTTCCGCATACTGCATTAACTATTAATCTGATTATTCGACTGTAAAAATACAGACTCTTACAAGTGACTTCAAACAACACCTGATGAAAGGCTTCACATTAAAGACAGACCCCCCTCCTTTTTTTGTTCAATTTTCTTCACCTGAAGAGTACAGCAAACATTTGAAGGTTGCTTCTAGCGCTTAATCAATTCACATCCGCTCGGCTGAATAGCATTCACATGATTTCCACACCGATTCTTGAATGCGCGTCC
>CM072708.1:8838115-8858115 GCA_036884735.1 Huso huso | reverse complement strand
ACAAATAAACTGGGGGGCCCTAAACACAAACATTAAATTAACGGAATATCTAAAAATTATAAAAAAAAATACAAAAGAATGACAACTTCTAAGAAAAGGACAGACTCGGTGACCACAGCCTGGCCAGCGAAAAGGGCAGATATAAAAAATAAAAACACATCCTGGGTTAGCAGAGAGGAACAGCTGTGCGGTCCTTGCGAGCGAGGGGAGCTTGAAACAGAGACCCACTTCCTGTTATCCTTCCTGCTCAAAATACACAGAAAGTCCCCATCCTGCTGGGAGAGGAGAAACGGACTGCAAATCTAGCAGCCAGATATGTGTCCGCCTGCCACAGCCTAAGAGACAGTGTGTGACACCGTGGAGCCACACAGGACCTGTGTTACTGTCAATGGGGACGGGGGGATGGAGGGACTGGGTGATGGAGGGACGGAGGGGGGGGGGCAGGGGTACAGACAGACACACACTGACCCGAGTGGAACGGTTTCGGGGGGTTCAGCTCCATGAACGGGGCTCGGTCGTGAGTCGGGCTTCTCTTGCAGCGCTCCGTGTCGCCATCATTCATAACGCAGTCCACGATCTCGATCATCCATGTGGTACCTGACAGAGAAGATAATGAACCAGCCCCCTTCTCAAAGCACAGTGAAGATAATGAACCAGCCCCCTTCTCAAAGCACAGTGAAGAGAATGAACCAGCCCCCTTCTCAAAACACAGAGAAGATAATGAACCAGCCCCCTTCTCAAAGCACAGTGAAGATAATGAACCAGCCCCCTTCTCAAAGAACAGTGAAGATAATGAACCAGCCCCTTCTCAAAGAACAGTGAAGAACCATACAGTGAAGATAATGAACCAGCCCCTTCTCAAAGCACAGTGAAGATAATGAACCAGCCCCTTCTCAAAGCACAGTGAAGATAATGAACCAGCCCCTTCTCAAAGCACAGTGAAGATAATGAACCACCCCCTTCTCAAAGCACAGTGAAGATAATGAACCAGCCCCTTCTCAAAGCACAGTGAAGATAATGAACCACCCCCCTTCTCAAAGCACAGTGAAGGTAATGAACCAGCCCCCCCTTCTCAAAGCACTTGAACCTGCTTTTGGGATAATGAACCAGCTATCAAAGCACATCATCTGGTCTAGCCCCTTCTCAAAGCACAGTGAAGATAATGAACCAGCTCCCTTCTCAAAGCACAGTGAAGATAATGATCCCAAATCTGGGTGACAGAGGTTATTTTGGGGGAGCCCATCATCTGGTCTATCTCAGTCATCGTCTCCCTCTGTGACAGGGGTGATGGGGACCCCTCTATCTCTGCACCCCAAATCCAACTCCTCTGTCTGACATTTCAGCACTGAGAAGAGAGGGGAGGAGGGGAGAGGGGAGAGAGGAGAGAGGAGAGAGGAGAGAAGGGGGAGAAAGGAGAGAGGAGACAGGGGAGAGTGGAGAGAGAAGAGGAAAGAGGAGAGGGGTGAGGGGAGAGGGGAGAGTGGAGAGAGAGGAGAGAGGAGAGAAGATAGGAGAGAAGGGGGAGAAAGGAGAAAGGAGAGAGGGGAGAGGGGAGAGAGAAGAGGAAAGAGGAGATGGGAGAGAGGAGAGAGGGGAGAGAGTAGAGGGGAGAGAAGGGAGAGAGGAAAGGAGAGAGGAGAGAGGAAAGGGAGAGAGAGGGAAGAGAGGGGAGAGGAGGAGAGAGGGAGGAGAGAGAAGAGGAGAGGAGGGGAGGAGAGAGGAGAGAGGGAGGGGAGGGAGAGGGGAGAGGGAGGAGAGAAGGGAGAGAGAGAGAGAGGAGAGAGGAGAGAGAGAGAGGAGAGAGGAGAGGAGAGGGAGGAGAGAAGGGGAGAGAGGAGAGAGAGGAGAGTGGAGAGAGAGAGGAGAGAGGAGAGAGGAGAGGGGAGAGGGGAGAGGGAGGAGAGAAGGGGAGAGAGGAGAGAGGAGAGAGAAGAGGAGAGTGGAGAGAGAGAGGGGAGAGGGAGGAGAGAAGGGGAGAGAGGAGAGAGGAGAGAGAAGAGGAGAGTGGAGAGAGAGAGGAGAGAGGAGAGAGGAGAGGGGAGAAAAGAAGGGAGAGAGAGGAGAGGGGAGAGAATGGTATTTTATTTATTTTTGTAATGTTTTTAAAAACTCCCTATACTTGATAACCTAGCATTATAATATAATTGCAATTAGCTGTCTGAAGTCGTAACGTTGTAGCTAATTATTAAAATACCAAGTTTACATATAGATAGATAGATAGATAGATAGATAGATAGATAGATAGATAGATAGATAGATAGATAGACAGACAGACAACATTGTACTTACGGAAAATAAAGAGCTCGTCTTCTTTAATGGAAAGTCGCTGTGTGCGTCTTGAACGCCAACAAAGTTTTTACAACCGGAAACGAGGGAGAGAAGAACGGAGTTGCTCTGCAATTTAAAAGGAGAGGAATTCTCTCTTTATAGCCGAGAGAGAGGGGGGGGGGGGGGGGAATGTATAGGAATGCAGAGGCGGGATTTAAAAACACACTCAGTTCTTACACATTTTATTTAAAACAAAAATAAAATAAAATAAATAAACTGGAGTTCGGGTTTATATATTAAACGCTCCGAAAAGGATAAATGATTGACTGTATAATAGATTCATACATTAATTTCTGATTAATCTGATTAATATTTAAGCTAACCCTTACAGAAGTTCACCGCGGTATTTCTATAACGGTTAGTTTACCGTTTTAAAATGTGCTTTACCACACCTCTCTGTGCTTTACAATGCTTCTCTATGCTTTACCAGACCTCTCTGTGCTTTACAATGCTTCCCTATGCTTTACCAGACTTCTCTGTGCTTTACAATGCTTTACCAGACCTCTCTGTGCTTTACAATGCTTCCCTATACTTTACCAGACCTCTCTGTGCTTTACAATGCATCCCTGTGCTTTACAATGCTTCCCTATGCTTTACCAGACCTCTCTGTGCTTTGCAATGCTTCCCTATGCTTTACCAGACCTCTCTGTGCTTTACAATGCTTCCCTATGCTTTACCAGACCTCTCTGTGCTTTACAATGCTTCCCTATGCTTTACCAGACCTCTCTGTGCTTTACAATGCTTCCCTATGCTTTACCATACCTCTCTGTGCTTTACAGTGCTTGCCTATGTATATCGATATATGTTTGTGCGTGTGGAGCGAGCTCTCACGCGAATACTTGTAATCTGATATCCTTGGCAATCAAACAACCTCTTGTGAGAACTATTCTCACGCATTGTCCGCCTTGTCACGAAAACCTCCCTGAATTCACGTCTCTCTCTCTCCTTCTCTCGTACACCGACACGCCCCCGTCTCACTCTCTCTCACACACACACGCACAGCTACACACGCACAGCGATACACACACACACACACACACACACACACACACACACACACACTGTGGGTACTAGACAGTTAACATTTTTAAAACAATAACCGCGTCCTGTTGTGATGCAGAAACCCGTTTTCAATATCGCTCTCTGAAAACCATAGCGGAACTACACGTTACAAGCAGCCAAAAATAGACCGCATTCCAGACTGTTCAAAGTTCATAAATCGATACTGGGAATCTCTTCTTAGAAAGATATGGTATTTATGAAGCATGCAATCAAAATACGTTTGAAAAATCACACACACACACAAAAAAAACAGTTACACAATTAATATCACGTTAAAAACATTACACTAAGGTTTTAAATAACAATTTACAACTAAATATTAGTACACACTGACACAACAAGGAATCGCATTTATATTTTTCATTTTAATGTATGAAAATAAATCGGGGGAAGGGGGGGGTTCATAGGACAATCTATGACAGTTATTTCTGGGGGGGGATTTTCGCGTGACAGCTGTCGAGGGAAAGAATGTGTCGGTGTCGTGTCCGAGAAGGGCAGCGAATCTGCTTCAGAAAATTACTTTATAAACGCGTACACGTGTTTTAAACGTGTTACACCAATCCTAAACACGGCCGGGAGTTTACAAAATAAACACCAGAGGGTGTTGAAATCCTAAACGCGTTTAGAATTATAAACGCAGTGACGTGTTTGAAAAGTGAGACAAATAGACCTCATGTGTTTTAAAGTTAAACACTCGGTGAAATCAATTCTTTCTGCGCCGTATAAAAACCGCGCTGGTATTTTCCACCACACGGTGAGATTATTTCACTGTGTCAGCTTCAACAACATTACTGGGGAGTTGGTTCCAGGCCCTCACAATTCTCTGTGTAAATAAAATACCTCCTATTTTCTGTTCTGAATGCCCTTTATCTAATGCATTGTAACGTTTTAACATATAGTTGTAATTATCTGTCAGCTTCATCTTTGTCGTCCGCTGTGCAGCTTCTGGTCCGTTTTATCAATCAAGCTGTTTATTGCACGGAATGGGCAGTTCAAGGTGGGTTCGGTGGACTCTACCGGAACGGGTTATTTAACCGGTTCTGATTTGCTAACATATTCTCCTCACGTGCGTGTAACTTTCTACGCCGCTTTTTAAAGCAATTTAATTAATTGCAAGTGACGACACGGCCCCGTCCCATAAAAGTGGCGATAGAAAATAATTGTGATATAGATGTTTCTGCCATGGATTATTAGTGAGTGAGAGAGCGAGATATATATATATAGAGAGAGAGAGAGAGAGAGAGAGAGAGAGAGAGAGAGAGAGAGAGAGAGAGAGAGAGAGAGAGAGAGAGAGAAAGGAGATAGAAAATAATTGGGGTCCAATCACCAACCAGGAATACACAAAATGGGATATGCAGAGTTCTGCAAAAACATCATGAGATTACAAAGAAAAACACCAAACAATGCATGCAGGGCTGAATTAGGCCTTTATCCATGGATTATTAACATCCAAAAAAGAGCATTAAAATACTGGATTCATCTAAAAGAGTGACCCAAACTCACTCCATCATAAATATATATATACCAAGAGCTCAGCCCAGAAAAGACAGATTATGAATCACTGAGAGCAACACTGACATCAGTCAGGACATTTAAAAACAACAATTAGTTCAAATTACAAAACACCTAATTCTGGACCATTTACAAAACTAAAACACAAAACAAACTAGAGCTATATATAAATTACACCCTGGCAGATTACCTGGTAACAGAGAAACAGAAAGAGAGGCAGAGAGAGAGACAACCTGGATTATAGAGGCAAAGAGGGGAATGCAGAGGACAGGATTTAGAAAACACTTCCTGACACAGTTCTTACATTTTCTTCCCCAAATTTTATTTAAATTCCCAAAAATGTGTGATAGAGATATATATGCTGAGGGAAGACAAACACACAGAGACTGGCTTATATACGGAGAGAGAGGGAATGAACAGACACTAGGAGGAAAAAAACACTCAATTGTTTATATAGAGAGGGAGGAGGGAGGATTTTATTTAAAACAAAATATATAGGGAGGGGATATTTAATAGAGGAGGAGGGAGAGTTTAATATAGAGGGGAAGGGGGACTGTTTGATATAGAGGGAAGGAGGATTCTGTTTACTGTATTAATATAGAGAGAGGAGGGATACTTTAAAAAAATTCTTTGTCTCAATTCTTGGCAACACAATTATTTTATTTAAAAACAAAAAATAATATATATATAAATATATATATATATATATATATATATATATATATAGAGAGAGAGAGATATTATATAGATAGATAGATAGATAGAGAGAGAGAGACTTGCAGTTTTGTTCTTTAAAGTGATTTATTTAAAAACTCAGTTCTTACACTCATTTTATTTTTTTTTTTTTTGTTAGTTTTTTCTTTAAAGTGATTTCATAAAGTCATCGCTGCTTTTTTTTTTTTGTTAGTTTTCGTAGAAGGCTCTTTTTGCTGGTTTGTGAGCTGATCGTTTGTGTTAAAGAAAATCAAGGGTTAATGTGATTTGTTTCTATGAAGTTTGAGTAGGAATCTAAGCCAGCAGAAGTCAGACCACGATATTAAGACGGAGATCGAATTCTCTATCAATCCATCAGCTGATCCTGAACAGAGAAGTGCTGAGGTGGACAAAGCATCCATCGATGCATCAGCGGTCGAGAAATTTAGGGACACAATTTTAATAACATGTTCCTGGGGTTTTTTTGTAATCAGACTGGGGAGTCCCTTACAAACCAGGTGTGTGGTCTGAGATTGCAGGGATAAGTTCCTTAAAATACTTTTTTGGGGAAAGAGAAAATAAGCAAAAAACACAAGCCTTCGTGTACTTTTTTCCCCTCGTTATTTATTTTAAATTGAGAATATTAAAAAAAAAAAAAAAAAAAAAAAAAGAGAGAAACCCACACCACAATTGTCAAAAAGCTGCAGTTCTTAAATTCATCCTCCGGGGGGCAAGGAAGAGTCCAACAGCTACCGTTGCCATGACCACAGAC
The DNA here is from genome assembly GCA_036884735.1 of Huso huso. NCBI lineage: Eukaryota > Metazoa > Chordata > Actinopteri > Acipenseriformes > Acipenseridae > Huso > Huso huso. The sequence continues at coordinate 8,851,748 of CM072708.1, read as the reverse complement.
ACCAGCATCACCGACGAGCCAATCACAAAGCGAGTGGGCGGGGATACGCAATAGTGGGAGGAGCCTAGGAGAGAAGATGGATTTATTTCTTTAGTTGACTAGACAGAGGCGTGCTCCCTGGGCAGTCCTGTGGTTGCTGGGGGAGACGCTGGGAGGGGAGGGGGCTCACCTGACTCTGTTTCCGACTCCACGAAGACCAGGGGTCCCGAGGAGACTGTGACCTCGCTGGGGGTCTCTCCCGATACGGACCGAACACGCCGGCCTGAAAACAAACACAACAACGCAGGGAGCAAGTGAGTGAGGGAGCGAGTGACTGTGGGGGGTTGCAGGAAGGAGGATGGTAGGTAGGGAGAGAGGGTGGTGGATGGTAGGGGATAGAGTGAGGATGGTAGGGAGGATGGATGGATGGATGATAGTAGGGGGGAGGGTGGATGGTAGGGATTGACTTATGGAGGGTTGCAGGAGGAGTGTGGTGGATGGTAGGGGGTAGGGGGAGGTAGGGAGGGTGGATGGTACATAGGTAGGGTGGATGGTCAAGGGTAAGGAGGATGGAGGGGGTAGGGGAGGGAGGGGGAATAGGGTGGATGTAGGGTAGGGGGTGAGGGGGTAGGGTGGATGGTCAAGGAAGTAAGGGAGGATGGTAGGGTATGGGGAGGGTGGTGGATCATGGGGGTTGCAGGAAGAGTGTGGTGGATGGTAGGGGGCAGGGAGTGAGGGTGATGGATGGTAGAGGAGGGAGTGAGGGTGGTGGATGGTGAGGGAGGGAGGATGGTAGGGGGTAGGGAGTGACTCACGAGTGTTGCAGGAGCTCTGGCAGGTGTCTGTGTCGGAGGGCTGGCAGAGATGAGCACTGCAGTGCAGGTACAGCTAGAAAACACAAAGAAAGCAAATACAAAAGAGTGAAAACAAAGAGTGGCCTCTACTGCCGCCCCACCCCCTCCCTCCTTCAGGCTCAGTGGTCTCTCCCATCCCCCCCCCCCCTTAGTGACCTCTCCCCCTCCACTCTGTGGTCTCTCCCTGTCCCCCCTCATCTCCTGGCTCAGTGGTCTCTCCCCATCATCCCCCCTCTCCCTCACCTCCTGGCTCAGTGGTCTCTCCCCATCCCCCCTCCCTCACCTCCTGGCTCAGTGGTCTCTCCCCATCATCCCCTCTCCCTCCCTCCTCCTTCAGTGGTCTCTCCCCCATCCCCCCTCTCCTCACCTCCTGGTTCAGTGGTCTCTCCCTGTCATCCCCCTCCCCCCTCACCTCCTGGTTCAGTGGTCTCTCCCCCCCCCCCCTCCCCTCCTGGCCCACCCTCAGGGCTCTCCCTGTCCCCCCCATCTCCTCCCTCAGTGGTCTCCCCCTGTCCCCCCCCCTCACCTCCTGGCTCAGTGGGCTCTCCCTATCATCCCCCCTCTCCGTCACCGCCTGGTTCAGTGGTCTCTCCCCACCCTCCCTCAGTGGTCTCTCCCTGTCCCCCCCTCACCTCCTGGCTCAGTGGGCTCTCCCCCTGCTCATCCAGGAAGACGAATGTTTGCACCTCGAAGCGTCGGAGGAGGGAGGGCAGCGGCTCATCCTCACTGGGCTGCACCTCACGCTCCCAAACCAGGTACCCCGCATTCCCCGAGTCAGGGCAGCTGAGAGGAGGAGGAGAGAGTTCAGACCTATTTATCGTGTTGTCTGAAGGCAGACGCTAAAATTGCAGCCAATTATGAACAGCTTTTATATATAGATTCAGAATCAAGTGGTGAAACTGCGTTCCGTCGGGCGCCATTTTGGCTCAACTTCCCCATAGAACTCCACTGTGGGTGCAGCCCAGGCCGGAGCCAAAATGGCGTCAGTTTCCCCACGAGAAGCTCACCCGCGTTTAATGAGGCTCCAGAAGACGGGGTTGCTAGGGTCTTTGGTGGGCGTGGCCCAGCAGTCATCAAGTGCGAGGGCTATCGCGGGGTCCTCCCTCCCCAAGACCCGGACCTCCGCGTACACTGGGGAGCGCAGAGCCTTCACGACAGGGTGCTCCTCAGGGGAGTAATAGGAACCAAACTCTGGGACTGAGGGACACGGATGAGAGAATTTTTTCACAGTTCTTCATTTGTCTAAACGTCATTTAATTTGTTTAAAAAAAAAAAAAAAAAAAAAAAAAAAAGGGGAGACGAGATTTTTGGAAAGGGCAAAAAAATTCATATGTTTATAGAACATAAAACAAGGAATTCAGCCCCTCAGAGTTTGTCCAGTTCAGCTGATTGATCTCAGAACTGTCAAGTTGGGTCTTAAGTATCCCAGTGATTCAGCAGATCGACAGCGTGGCTCGATTTCCCTCACTCTGAAGCGTCCTCTCTCTCCTCTACCTTTTGCAATCCTCAGCTCCACCCGCAGGAGGCCCTGGTTAGCAGCGGGGAATGGGGGGGGCACCGTGAGCACAGAGGAGTTCATGGAGATCGCGCCAACACAGCCAAACCGACACTGAAGCGTTAATCTGAGGAGAGGAGAGATTAAAACGCAATGCAACTCTGCTGCACTCCCCTCAATGAAGTCTAGCATTATTAATATTGAAATGATCAGGAGCCAGGAGTTTGAGCAGGGTTACAAACTCACACGAGCCCTGCTGCTGCACCCAGTCCTGGGGTTCAGAGCTCTCCTCAATGAAGTCTATTCTTCACAATCCTGGGGTTCAGAACCCTATTTTTTTTGACTCACTTGTATTTGGAGTCTCTCGTGACCTTTCCCCTCGGACCGTCCAGCACGACCCTGGAGGCAGAGATCACAGTCTCGTAGAACAGGAAGTCATCATCACTCTGATTTAAAAAAAAAAAAAAAAAAAAACACTGTAGAAGAGGAATCTATTTCCGTCCCTGAATTGCAAGACCGCTTGCTCCCCACCCCCCTCACCGTTGTTTTGGTGCCACAGTCCTTGACTGAGAATTTGAAAACCAGTAGGTCTTCGGTAGTGGCTACTGGTTTGCACTGGGAACCAGTGGAGCTGGGCAGGCTGACCGAGTCGAGGTCCAGAGATGGTTTAGTGGAGTTTTTCGAAACCACCACCACAAACTGGCCAAACTTCGTACACGCTGGGAAAGAAAATGAAACTCATGAGGGAGACACCCGACACACCACAGATATAGAACTGAGGTACGGGGGAGGGGGGAGAGGGGAGAGGGGGGTATGTCATAGAAAGAGTGCAAGAATGAAAACGCACTCAACAAAATCAGGGGGACACATGCCCCACGCTTAAACCGAGACTCCAGGCCCCTGTACTCACTGCTCGCTCCGTAGTAACAAGGAGTTTGGGGGTCCTGGGCGTCATAACAGCACCCCTCGCTCCTGCAGTCCAGGGGGGAGATTTCGGGGTCCCCACAAGCCAGACGCTCGGAAGAGGGGAGCTGGCAATGCGTCTCACCAGCTGTGGAAGAAAAAATAAAATGGACAAAACTTCCTTGTAGCACTGCAGCCTGGCTAGGGATGGGAATGAGACTCCCGCTGCACAGCAGTGTGATCCAGTCCTGGTTTCACTAGGAGTTTAGTAATAAGACACACCTGAGCTTGTTAGCTAGACACACTGGGGGCTGATCAAGCTGCTAGTAAAACACTTCTTGTTTCTTTCTTTATATAGGGTAAATGCAGCTACTCACCCACGACCACCTGTGTATCCAGGTTGCAGTTGATTTGGTGAGCAAAGGATTCCGCAGAGGGAGGAGAGAATTGGAGGAGGGCCGTTGCAACGCGGTTCAACTAGGCAAAAAAAAAGTCTACGTTTGATCCAATCACAGCAGTCCCTGGGTTGAAACCACGCCCACTCGATCTTGAAGCGAGGGCGAGATAAGGTGCGTTCAAGGAGATCATTCTGCGCAGATTCTGACCAATTTAGCCAATGAGTTTCATTCTTTAGGTTACCATTGGCTACAATTGGTCAGATTCTGCTTAGAATGATCTCCGTGAACGCACCCAGAGTTGACAGGACCGCTCACCTGGGTGACGTCACAGCTCTCGTACGGGAAAGTGTACGTCATCGTGCGGCCCTGCGTGCGTCTTCGGTACCGGCAAGAGGAAGGACGGTCTTGAACCATCTCGAAAGAGACATTGTTTCCCGCCGTCGCTGAAACGCATTCAGAAATAAGTTTACATTTAAAAATAAATTATGGTTACCACCCCTATTTTAAAAAAAAAAAATTACATAAATACAGTTTGTGTATTTGTCCCTGTGAATATTTATTAGGGTTATTTATAACAAATATGTTATAACAGACGGTTAGACGTGTATAATTGTAATTACTGCATCGTAACTGTAAATAAGGGCAGGTCAACAAAATACCGTTGTAATATTTCAGAAACAATTATTCAGTAGTTGTAAGCATTATAATTGGACAACAGGTCTTCAGCAGTTTAATATTTACAAAGCCGTCGCAGAGTTGGTTTATTTACGAAATACATGCAAACATCGAATTAATTTCAACAGTACTAGGCCCAGAAACTTGACGGTATGCGACAGATCAAAACATACCTACCGTATGAGAATCAACAAAAAAAACACACTATAAAGAATTTTAAAAAATCAGCCTTACTTTGTATTGAAACAGAGTCCGGGCCCCACTGAGAAGGGAACGAAACTTCCATCCCGACCGGCGAGCAGACCAGATTTACGGCGACAGGCCCGGCCGCGTCCTCGGTGTCAAACTGAGCTACTCGCGGCGCCGGTGGCGTTGTCGTTCGGGTCGTAACGAGTTGAGGAACGACGGCTCTCGGTTCACTGAAACCCCGGGGTCTAGCGAGTCTCCCGATTCCAAACCCACTCCATTTCGGCTGCCCGAAAACCCTTTGTGCGCCGAAAGGCGACAACTTATACTGGTGCTTCCAAGCCCCGGCCGAAAGTACATGCAGCAGGCTGAAGCAGAGGCACCAAAACGCGGCCAGCGAGGCGCCGCCAAGCCGAGGCTTCACGGCCGTTTTTCTGTAGTTACGAAAATCCATAACGAAATTCGGCGCAAAAAAAAAACAGGAGCCGACATTCTCTTTTTATTTGCGGAGAAGCGTCTTTAATGGGCTGCAATTAACACATTAATTGACAATTTGGGCTTTTAATTTGTTTTACGTTCAGTTGCCGTACGTGTAGGCCCCCTCTGTACGGCAAGATGAGCTTTCAATAAATGTGTTTATTTGTGTAATAATGTTGTATTAATTTTATGTATGTATGTATGTATTTAACAGGGAGATTTAGCCATTGAGACCATGGTCTCGTTTCCACAGCAACTATAAAACTCTTTATTCAATAACTATTTGGTGAACTACAATGAGCTAAACTCGGGTTTTGGTTTACAATACAATACAACATTATTATTATTATTATTATTATTATTATTATTATTATTATTATTATTATTATTATATTACTGTTATAACGTGATGTGAAATCAGTAGAAAATACAATCAGATTCAAATAAGAGCAAAAAATAAAGGACAGTAAATAATTACATTTGAGAGCGACTTCGCCTAACAGCAGTTAAACGTGTAGTAAAAATATTTGCTTATGCGAGTAAAGTCCAGTGAAATGGATGAGAGTGATTTCAAATTACAGCAACTGCAAAAAACGTGAATATTGATACCCGAATATTAAAGTGAATAATATGTTAGAAGATTGATTGAATTGAGGCCCCATTCAGCCCATCTTGCTCGTTTGGTTGTTAGTAGCTTATTGATCCCAGAATCTCATCAAGCAGCTTCTTGAAGGATCCCAGGGTGTCAGCTTCAACAACATTACTGGGGAGTTGAGTTCCAGACCCTCACAATTCTCTGTGTAAAAAAAGTGCCTTCTATTTTCTGTTCTGAATGCCCCTTTATCTAATCTCCATTTGTGACCCCTGGTCCTTGTTTATTTTTTCAGGTCAAAAAAGGCCCCTGGGTCGACATTGTCTATACTAGGGTTACCATATGGCTCCAGATTAACTGGACGCTGTGAGACAGAACGGGATTTCAAACTTGCCCCTAAATTGAAATAAATGAAGGTCTAAATGAACCATCCTTAGCTACAATTAAGAATGGTGCTTAAATACCCGCATGCGCGTCAAATAATTGTATTATACCAAGAATGAATTGCAACCAGTCGCTATTTTTTTCTGTTTGTTAAAATTCAATCGCCCATATTATTCTGCAAATACAATCGCATCATCATCTCGTTGCTCTATCGATAAATTAGCTATTCGTTCATTAAGATCTGATCAGAAGCAGCTGATCAGTGTGAATTGTTTGCTGCGCCCAAGCAATTCCACCACAGCAGGATTAATCTCAGCAAAGGTGGAGCTCATTTATACGTGAATTACTTTCAATTTAGGGGGAATTTTGAAATCCCGGTCTGTCTCAAAGCGTCCGGTTAATCTGGAGCCATATGGTAACCCTATCTATACCTTTTAGGATTTTGAATGTTTGAATCAGATCGCCGCATCGGGTTTAAAAATACATACTTCTGATAAGGAAGTTACCGCATGTCAGCGCAGATCACCGCATGTGAGCGCCCTCTATCGCCCGTCTGTGTTATCACAGAATCGACACCCCCATTTTCCAGGAGTCCTGAATATATTGGATTAAACGTAGTCATTTATTAACGCCTCTCTTTGTTGTTTGAATGTACTGCATTACAAAACATAATGCTGGTCAGTTTTGCAACCTTTGCCAATCTCCACATAATCCGTCTGCATTGTTCCCTATTCTAAAAAGGCGCCTGACTCAATCTCCAAATTCTCAATCTGTTCATTATGGTTTCTTCCGCCCAGTTCAATTATTATTTATTTCTTAGCAGGCGCTCCCTTATCCAGGGCGACTTACAATTGTTACAAGATATCACATTATTTTTCACATACAATTACCCATTTATACAGTTGGGTTTTTACTGGAGCAATCTAGGTAAAGTACCTTGCTCAAGGGTACAGCAGCAGTGCCCCCCCCACCTGGGATTGAACCCACGACCCTCCGGTCCAGAGTCCTAACCACTACTCCACACTGCTGCCCTCACTCCTTAATCGAACCCCTTTGGCTGTATATCACAATAAAACCTTCCCTTAGGATCGCGTTCCCATTGATTTTGCATAATTCCATCATGATTTTTTTTTTTGTTAAATTACTGCATTTAATTCTGCCTGGTACAGTGGGAGTGCCATATCTCCCTCCTCTTCCTCCTCCCCGCTCCCCCCTCCTCCTCCCTCTTCCCCCCCTCTTCCTCCTCCCCACTCCCCCCTCCTCCCTGCCCCCCATCCTCCCTCCCTCCCCTCCTCCCTCCTCCATCCCCCTCCTCCCTGCCCCCAATCCTCCCTCCCCCCCTCCTCCATCTTCCCCCTCCCCTCCTCCCTGCCCCCTCCTCCTCCCCCCTCCTCCCTCCTGTCCTCCCCCCTCCTCCCTGCTCCCCCTCCTCCCTCCTCCCCTCCTCCCTTGTCCTCCCCCCTCCTCCCCTCCCCCCCTGCTTGTCCCCCCCCTCCCCTCCCCCCTCCTCCCTCCCCTCCTCCCCCTCCTCCCTGCTCCCCCTCCTCCCTGCTCCCCCTCCTCCTGCTTGTCCTCCCCTCCTCCCTCCCCCCCCTCCTTGTCCCCCCCTCCCCCTTGTCCTCCCCTCCCCCCTCCTCCCCTCCTCCCCTCCTCTGATCTGAACGGGAAAGCAAGCTAGCTAGTACGACTGTAGTTCCTAAAAAGCAACACGGATTACCAGACAGCCGTGCTGTTTTGAGTATTTATTTATTTATTTATTTTTATTTTAGTTTAGTTTTTTATCCGTGCTGGTCTACGATTATTTTCTTTTTCTAATTATAAATAATATTATTTTATTCTTGGTCGATTCTGTCATTCGTTTTATCTTTCCCCCAAAGCGTAAAAAAAAAACCCGACGTTTTTATTTTAATAGCACTATTATTATTATTATTATTATTATTATTATTATTATTATTATTATTATTATTATTATTAATCCCTGTAGTTTTTTGGGGTTTTTTGTTTTGTTTCCAGTTGATGAAATGAAGTCTCGGTTTTTTCCTTATCTTTATTTAAGGAAAAACCTTTTAAATATCGCTGTTTATTTAGATTAAAAATGTTATTTAAAAGCTTGTGATTTTCAATCTCTTTCTACCCATCCCCTCTCTCTCTCTCTCTCTCTCTCTCTGTCGCTCTTTCTTTCTCTCACTCTCCCCTCTTCCTTCTCTTTTAACGTTGGTCTTTCGTTTCATTTTATTTGGTTTGGGGTTTTATTTATTTATTTTTATTCTTGGATAAAGTCGAAGAAAGGCGACAACAAAGATTATAACATAGCCGAGACAATGGATCGTGTTTGGGACACCGTGAGCCGTAATTAACCGCTGCGCCCTGGACGCTTTTGCAAACAGACAGTTTTTGTTATTTTCTTTGTGGATTTAATTTATTGTTTTTATTATTTTATTTATTTATTAAAAACACGGCATTCAAAGACATTTCACTGCAGATAAAGATTTTTTTTTAACATCTAACAGAAGCTATCTCTTCTTCTTCCGTGTTTACGTTTTGTTTAAAAGAAAGAAAAAGAAAAGAAGATATTTTTAATATTTCGTTTGGCTGAAATGGCTTTCCAGGACCCGAGCCGTCCTTCTGTCTGCGGAAGCTTGTTCGGGGGCCCGGATCTCGGTCCTAAATTTTTCTGCATACCGTCAAACAACGTCGCCACAGCGGGCTCTTCCACAGGCCTTGGCGCAGCACCGGGATCGAGTGGCCCTGCCGCACAGGCTGGTGCGCTTCGTCACCCGGCGGCGCTAGGGGGAGGCCCCGGCGGCGGTGCAGCGGCTCCCCAGCAACACAATAACCCGACCAACGAGGCGCCGAGCCCGGCTGACATGGAGCCGGACAGACCCATCGGCTACGGAGCTTTTGGGGTGGTTTGGTAATTATTATTATTATTATTATTATTATTGCATTCTAAACATTGTTGTGTGTTCAGTCCATCTCCCAGGAGTTTATTTATGTATTTATTGATGCGACTTAAAATATTATTTTTTTTCCATTTTAATATTTATTAAAACGACCGACTTTCTCTGTATGGAATATTTCTTTCAGTACTTGACATTTTACTGTCAAAATACGCTCCTCCCTCGATATACAAGATTTTCCTGTCAAATATGCTTCAGTTTTTTTGCTAATTAATTCTCTGTTGTGTTTAAACCACGTTGACTGTACATTTGTAAAAGTCCAATACTTTAATTTAGTCTAAGAGCCGGCCACTAATTCGTTGATTTTTTGAATACAGTTTTCTTCTGTGTACACGCGTGTGAGTGTTCGTGTTTTTATCCAAACCAAGTATTGCAGCGTTTTGTTTATTTTATTGAATGCATATTTGATTCACGTCTGTACGTCGTTGAGCGGTCTGTTAAATATAATGTTATGTCGTTGAACGCTTTGACTGTTGAGGATCGTTCTTTTTGCACAGCTAATATCTTTTGTGTACTAAATTAGCGAGCCTAGGCAAGCATACAGCCCGGAATACGCAGTAGATGGGGAGTTTGAGCAGGGGAATAGCCCTGCTGCTGCTGCAGTAGATGGGGAGTTTGATGTCTATTATTATTATTATTATTAATATTGAAATGATCAGGGCCAGGAGTTTGAGCAGGGAAACTCACACTAGCCCCCTGCTGCACCCAGCTGCTCCCCTCAATGTCTAGTGCACCCAGTCCAGGGGGTTTGAGCAGAAACTCACACTAGCAATGATGTGCTAGTATTATCAATGAAGTCTATTATTATTAATATTGAAATGATCAGGAGCCAGGAGTTTGAGCAGGGTTAGAAACTCACACTAGCCCTGCTGCTGCTGCACCCAGTCCTGGGGTTCAGAGCTCCCCTCAATGAGTCTAGTGTTATTAATATTGAAATGATCAGGAGCCAGGAGTTTGAGCAGGGTTAGAAACTCACACTAGCCCTGCTGCTGCTGCTGCACCCAGTCCTGGGGTTCAGAGCTCCCCTCAATGAAGTCTAGTAGTATTATTATTAATATTGAAATATTCAGGAGCCAGGAGTTTGAGCAGGGTTAGAAACTCACACTAGCCCTGCTGCTGCTGCTGCACCCAGTCCTGGGGTTCAGAGCTTCCCTCAATGAAGATTATTATTATTATTATTATTATTATTATTATTATTATTATTACTGAAATAATCAATAGTTCAGGCCTTTTAACTCACACTATCTGTCTGTCTGTATCTATCTATCTATCTATCTGTCTCTCTCGTCTTCATCTCTCTGTGTTTCTGTCTCTGTCTCTGTCTGTGTCTGTGTGCTCCAGGTCGGTGACGGACCCTCGAGACGGGAAGCGCGTCGCTCTGAAGAAGATGCCCAACGTGTTCCAGAACCTGGTTTCCTGCAAGAGAGTGTTCCGGGAGCTCAAAATGCTCTGCTTCTTCAAGCACGACAACGTGAGTCCCAAAGAACTACAAACATGGCGGCTTCACGCGAAGGCTTCTATTGGGGCAGCCATTTTGATTGTAGTTTTTTTTAAAGTGTTGTAGCGCTGGAAAAATGAGACTGAACAATAAAAATAAAGAACTACAAACATGGTGGCTTTACGCAAACTACCTCTTCAGAGTGTTCGCCTCAGGTAGCAAACGTTTGAGGCGAAACAGAAAGAAAAAAAAAGTTTAAAACTGTTCGCAAACGTTCTCCTAGTGGAACGCACCTCAGGGGTTCTGTTGGTGCCGCCATCTTGATTTGTAGTTTTTATTTTGCATTGGGATTGTGCTGGCCAGGAAAATGAGGTTGGGTAATAAACTACAAACATGGCGGCTTCGCTCTGGGGTTTCAATGACTGCTGCCATCTTGGTTGTAGTTTTTGTATTGTCTTTGGGGAATTGAACCAGAACTGCAAACTAGGAGACAGTTTCATTGTTCAAACTGCAGGGATGGGAATCAGACTCCTGTTCCACAGCAGTGTCACCCATTCCAGGTTTTACTACCAGCTTGATCAGCCCCCAGTGTGTCTAGCTAACAAGCTCAGGTGTGTCTTATTATTAAACTCCTAGTGAAACCAGGAATGGATCACACTGCTGTGCAGCGGGAGTCTGATTCCCATCCTAAAACAGGGTGAGAAGTGTACTTTATAGAGCTTTTATATTCTGTGTCTGTGTGTTTTTATTTTTAGGTGCTGTCTGCTCTCGATATTCTCCAGCCTCCACAGCTTGACTGCTTTGAAGAAATGTATCTGAATTATTATTTTATTATTATTATTATTATTATTATTATTATGAACTAAGGTACAGTAAAATCAGTACAAAATACGATCAAATTCAAATAAGAGCAAAAAGTAAAGAACACATTAAATAATTACATTTGAGAGCAAGTTGAAAAGCAATCTATCTGATGATTGATTGATTGATTGATTGATTGATTGATTTATTAACCCCCCCTCCTTCCTCTGCTGGTGTTTCCCCCCCCCTGCTGGTGGAGGTTGTGTGTGCAGGTTGCAGGATCTCAGTGCTGGTGTTGAGGCCCCCATCTGGAGCAGTGCTGGTGGAGGGTGTAGTGAGGCCCCCCAGTGCTGGTGGAGGTTGTGTGGAGGTTGCAAGTGCACGCTCATCTGGAGCAGTGCTGGTGTTGAGGCCCCCCCTGCTGGTGGAGGTTGTGTAGTGCAGGTCACGCTGATCTGGAGCAGTGCTGGTGTTGAGACCCCCCCCCCTGCTGGTGGAGGTGTGTATCTGGTGCAGGTGGTGTTGAGGCCCCCTGCTCATCTGGAGCAGTGCTGGTGTTGCCCCCCCCCCTGCTGGTGGAGGTTGTGTAGTGCAGGGATCTGGAGCAGTGCTGGTGTTGATCTGGAGCAGTGCTGATCTGGAGCAGTGCTGGTGTTGAGGCCCCCCTGCTGGTGGAGGTTGTGTAGTGCAGGTCGTGCTGATCTGGAGCAGTGCTGGTGTTGAGGCCCCCCCTGCTGGTGGAGGTTGTGTAGTGCAGGTCGCGCTGATCTGGAGCAGTGCTGGTGTTGAGGCCCCCCCTGCTGGTGGAGGTTGTGTAGTGCAGGTCGCGCTGATCTGGAGCAGTGCTGGTGTTGAGGCCCCCCTGCTGGTGGAGGTTGATCTGAGCAGTGCTGGTGTTGCAGGTCTGGTGGAGGTTGTGTAGTGCAGGTCACGCTGATCTGGAGCAGTGCTGGTGTTGAGGCCCCCCCTGGTGGAGGTTGGTGGAGGTTGTGATCTGGTGCAGGTGTTGAGGCCCCCCTGCTGATCTGGAGCAGTGCTGGTGTTGAGCCCCCCCTGCTGGTGGAGGTTGTGTAGTGCAGGTCGCGCTGATCTGGAGCAGTGCTTACCCCATTGTCATGAATCTTTTGGCATTAATGTTAGTGCTGGTGTTGAGGTGCTGGTGGATTGTCAGATTCTGTCACGTGATCTGGCAGTGCTGGTGTTGAGTCTGGTGGAGGTTGTGTGTCTGTCTTTGGCATCAGTCTATTGTGTCTGTATTGAGATTTCAGATTCTGTGTGTGCGTCTGTCTGTGTGTCCCTGTGTCAGTCTGTGTGTGTCTCAGGCTGTCTGTGTTTCTGTCTGTGTTTCAGTCTGTGTGTCTGTGTGTGTCTCAGGCTGTCTGTGTGTCAGTCTGTGTCAGTGTGTCTGTCTGTGTCTGTCTGAATGTGTGTCAGTCTGTGTGTCAGTCTCGTGAGTGTGTGTCTGTCTGTGTCAGTCTGTCTGTGTCTGTCTGTGTGTCTCTGTGTGTCAGTCTCGTGAGTGTGTGTGTGTGTGCTGGCTTGAGGGTTTGCAGTGAGTTTTTCTGCCTGTTTCTCCTTGACCGCGCCTCTTCCTCCTCCTCCTCTCAGCTATGTGATCACAGAGCTCATGCAGAGTGACCTGCACAAGGTGATCGTCTCTCCCCAGCCCCTCGGCACCGACCACATCAAAGTGTTTCTGTACCAGATACTGCGCGGTGAGTCTGTCTGTCTGTCTCAGGTACTGCGCGGTGAGTCTGTCTGTCTATCCCTCCTCCTTCTGTATTAAACAGAATCCCCTCTCTCTCTCTCTCTCTCTCTCTCTCTCTCTCTCTCTCCCTCAGATCTGAGATTTCTCTCTCGGTCTCTCTTTAGACCTTGTGCAATAACTGTTATCAAACTTGAGTTTTATGATAAACAGCCAATAAGGGAGTCCGACTTTAAAATGATTATTATCTTGTTCTAGCTCAAAACTTCCCCCATCCCTACCCCCTAACCACCCCTACCCCTGCCCCTACCCCTGCCCCTGCCCCAGGTCCTGCATCAGGAACGGGGAGCCCTGGACTGGTGCAGCAGGGCCAGTGTGTAGTTTCGTGATTTTTATTTTTTCTGTTTTATATATATCAGTGTTTTTGTTTCTGTGTCAGGGCTGAAGTATTTGCACTCCGCTGGGATTCTGCACAGAGACATCAAGCCAGGAAACCTGCTGGTCAACACCAACTGTGTGCTGAAGGTGAGGGACACAAAAAAAACTACAAACATGGCGGCTTCACACTGGGGCTTTAATGACTGCTGCCATCTTGGTTGTAGTTTTTGTATTGTTTTGGGGCATTGAGCCAGAACTGAAAACTATACGATAACCAGCATTATGATTATTATTGCAGGGATGGGAATCAGACTCCTATTCCACAGCAGTGTGATCCAGTCCAGATTTTACTACCAGCTTGATCAGCCCCCAGTGTGTCTAGGGAACAAGCTCAGGTGTATCTTTGCC
>CM072708.1:8713115-8833115 GCA_036884735.1 Huso huso | reverse complement strand
TGAAAGGATCGATTTTTAAAGAAAATGGCGGAGACAAAACCAGAGAGATCTGGATTTAGCGGAAACCGCGATTCAAGAAGAGAGATGGGAATCAGACTCCCACTGTACAGCAGTGTGATCCAGTCCTGGTTTCACTAGGAGTTTAATAATCAGACACACCTGAACTTGTTACCTAGACACACTGGGGGCTGATCAAGCTGATAGTAAAACCTGGACTGGATCACACTGCTGTGGAATAGGAGTCTGATTCCCATGCCTGTAATAATAATAATAATAATAATAATAATTCTGGTTATCATCACAGGGATGGGAATCAGACTCCCGCTGCACAGCAGTGTGATCCAGTCCTGGTTTCTCTAAAGACTAAAATTGAATGCTGCTGTTTTGTTTTCTAGCATCTGGTGTGACTTGTTATATTTTTAATTATGTTGACGCTGTCGCAGGGAGGGTTGACTGTCAGCCAAGCGTCTCAAAACCACGAAGGCCGATTTCAAAATAACTCTGAGGAGCGACAGAAACCCAGAATCGCTCGCAGTGACCCAAGCAAAACAAATGCCAATAACAAATGAAGTCTTTATTTCTTTTTTAAATTTAAAAGGACGAGTAGATTTTTTTTAATTTAAAAAGACAAACCTTAATATTTTGTACCCTTCTCCGATAAGTTTGAGGGGCAAAAGATAATCTGGATGTCAGACACGGGTGGCAAGGGATTCCAAAAAATAGAACTATAAATATCGAAGAAAAAGGTCACGTAGCTGCACACGGATGCAAAGAATTCATTTACACTTTTTATTTTGTATTTTTAATTTATTTTATTTATTTATTTTTAGTCCCAAATGTCCTGATTTGTTTACAAATTATTTGTATCAGTTTTTCACAATTTTAGTTTTTTGTTAACCTTCAAATGCTCTTCAGGTTAAACATATATATTGTAGTATTATTATTATTATTATTATTATTATTATTATTATTAATAATAATTTAGTATTATTGCAATATACACCTCACTAGAAGAGACATAATCCAGTTTACAAAAGCATGTTACAGAAGAAGAAGAATAATAATAATAATAATAATAATAATAATAATAATAATAATAATAATAATAAAGAAGGATAATTTAAAGCCTAACTGGCTGAACGTTGCGTTTGGGCTCACAGTAATGTGGGAGGATTTCACAAAGCCAGCTGTCTCATTTCTCCCCGTTTTCAAAAAAAAAGCTGTTTTGAAAATAGAATGACAGTTTAGGAGCAACGCTCTGCAAGAATAACTGAAATTCTTATATTTCGTTTTTAATGGAAGTGAAATTGATTTTGCAGCTCGGGCTACCTTTGAACTGAATTTCAAAAAAACCTGTAAACTTAAAATAAGGGAGGGGCCGGTGATCATGTTAATAAAGCTAATAAGAGGTGAGAGAATGGATTTTAAAGATGGTCAGCGCTCCTTTAAAGGGAGGGGTCAGTGATCATGTTAATAAAGCTAATAAGAGGTGAGAGAATGGATTTTAAAGATGGTCAGCGCTCCTTTAAAGGGAACCCAGTGATCATGTTAATAAAGCTAATAAGAGGTGAGAGAATGGATTTTAAAGATGGTCACGCTCCTTTAAAGGGAGGGGCTAGTGATCCTGATTAATAAAGCTAATAAGAGGTGTGAGAATGGATTTTAAAGATGGTCAGCGCTCCTTTAAAGGGAGGACACAGTGATCATGTTAATAAATATAATAAGAGACCTACAAACACAGAGAATGAATTTTAAAGATGGTCAGCGCTCCTTTAAAGGGAGGGGCCGTGATCACTGTTAATAAAAAGCTAATAAGACAGAGAATGGATTTTAAAGATGGTCAGCGCTCCTTTAAAGGGAGGGCCAGTGATCCTGTTAATAAAGCTAATAAGAGGTGTGAGAATGGATTTTAAAGATGGTCACCTACCCAACCTTTAAAGGGAGGGGACACAGTGATGATGTTAATAAAGCTAATAGAGGTGAGAGAATGAATTTAAAGATGGTATAACGCTCCTTTAAAGGGAGGGGCCAGTGATCGTGTTAATAAAGCTAATAAGAGGTGAGAGAATGATTTTAAATATTTAAAGATGGTGTTAAGCGCTCCTTTAAAGGGAGGGAGGGCCTGATCATGTTAATAAAGCTAATAAGAGGTGAGAGAATGGATTTTAAAGATGGTAAAAGCGCCTTTAAAGGGAGGGGTGATCATGTTAATAAAGCTAATAAGAGGTGAGAGAATGTTTTTTTAAAGATGGTCAGCGCATTTTTAAAGGGAGGGACCGGTGATCATGTTAATAAAAGCTAATAAGAGGTGAGAGAATGGATTTTAAAGATGGTCAACTGTTTTAAAAAACAAAATATTCCTGCTCCTTTAAAGGGAGGGAAGGTGATCATGATAATAAAGCTAATAAGAGGTGAGAGAATGGATTTTAAAGATATTTTGGACAGATCCTTTAATTTTCTGTAAATCAGACTCACTGTTAATAGTGTAATAAGTGTGTTTTGGGTTTTTGGAAAGACTAATTTTCTGTAAATAACTTTTTTTATATGTGTGTGTGTTTTATTTTTGTCTTTTTAGATTTATTATTATTATTATTATTATTATTATTATTATTGTTGTTGTTTTACATAGTCTACCTCGGATCCTAAAACACATTTTTGTTTGTCAGTTAAATTACAGATTCCTTTTCTCCTCTCCTCACTCTTTCCTCCCTTTCTCAGTCTCCCTGTCTGTGTCTGTCTCTCCTTTCTCCCCCCTCCCTCCATCCCCCCCTCTCTCTCCCCCTCCCTTTCTCAGTTGTGGTCTTAATCTTATATACTGTGAATAGGAAAAAAAAATAATAATCAAAACTTGAAAAAAAAAATATTTGTGAACTGTTTTTTTTTTTAAATTTGTGTTAGTTTGATCTTTTTTGGTTGGTAATCCTTGATCATGAAAAACAATAAACGATGCTGTTTAAAATTAAAACGTTTTTTTCCTTGTATTTATTGCTTTACAGTCTTGTATCATCAGAGATCAGGTTAAAATATCATTGTGAATTTTTTATATATATTTTTTTTATATATTTGAGTATTTTCAATTATATTTTTATTATTTTCTCCCAATTTGAAATGCCCAATTATTTTTAGGCTCATAATAATAATAAAAGGATAATTTACCACCCTGGCTGAGCTGACTCACAGTAAGGGTGAAGATGAACCCACTGTCTGTCCTGTTTTGAAAATAGAATGACCAGACAGCCTGCAAGAATAACTTACATTTCGTTTTTCTGCAAACTCAGCTCGGGCTACTTTGAACTCAGATTTCAAAAAACCTAAACTTAAAAATAAGGGAGGACAATAAAGCTAATGGGGAATGGATTTTAAAGATGGTCAAGCTCCTTTAAAGGGAGGCGCGGTGGCCATGTTAATAAAGCTAAGGGGAGAAGAATGAATTTTGAGCCGAGGACACCCTGGCACTGATCTGGTTAATAAAGCTAATCCCCAGGGTGAGAATGATTTCTTTATGGTAGAGCTCCTTTAAAACCCTGGGCTGCTCATGTTAATAAAGGTCGAATGGATTTTATAACCTGGTCTGGTGCTCCTTTAAAGGGAGAACGGTGATCCTGGTCCAGACTAATAGAGAATGGATTTTAAAGATGGTCTCTCCTTTAAGTGCTTTACTGGGGTCATGTTAATTTGCAGAATTATTTTCTGAGCTGCTCCTTTAAAGGGAGGAGAAGATCAGTGCTAATAAGAGTGAGACCAGGATTTTAACACTAATTTTTAAAATGACTTTTTTATATGTGTGTACCTTATTTAAGCCTTTTCAGCTGCATCCGATTGAGATCATTGATTGTTGTTTTGGGACATAGTTATCGGAAGCAAAATCATTTTGTTTGGAGTTGGGCCAGATTCCTTTTCTCCTACCAGCCTCTTAACCCCTAAAATCTACCCTGTCTGTGTCTAACACTAATCCCAACCCTAAACCTAATGTCTACAACTAACCTCATCTGGCCTTAATCTTATAACTGGAATAGGAAACTTGAAAAAATAAGTTTGTGAACTGTTTTTGTTTTTTTTTTGAAGTTTAGGTGAAAGTTTAAAAAAAGGATGAAAAATTAGGCTGTTCTGTTTAAAGAGAGAGAGAGTATTTAGAGAGAAGAGAGAGAGAGAGAGAGAGACTGTCAGGAGAGAGAATACTGAGCTGGTCTTTTATAAGAGAGAGAGAGAACACTGAGCTGGTCTTTATAAGAGAGAGAGAACACTGAGCTGGTCTTTATAAGAGATAGAGAACACTGAGCTGGTCTTTATAAGAGAGAGAGAATCCCAACCCCTGACCTGGTCTTTATAAGAGAGAGAGAGAACACTGAGCTGGTCTTTATAAGAGAGAGAGAACACTGAGGTGGTCTTTATAAGAGAGAGAGAACACTGAGCTGGTCTTTATAAGAGAGAGAGAACACTGAGCTGGTCTTTATAAGAGAGAGAGAACACTGAGCTGGTCTTTATAAGAGAGAGAGAGAACACTGAGCTGGTCTTTATAAGAGAGAGAGAACACTGAGCTGGTCTTTTAAGAGAGAGAGAACACTGAGCTGGTCTTTATAAAGAGAGAGAACACTGAGGTGGTCTTTATAAGAGAGAGAGAACACTGAGCTGGTCTTTATAAGAGAGAGAGAACACTGAGCTGGTCTTTATAAGAGAGAGAGAACACTGAGCTGGTCTTTATAAGAGAGAGAGAACACTGAGCTGGTCTTTATAAGAGAGAGAGAACACTGAGCTGGTCTTTATAAGAGAGAACGAACACTGAGCTGTTCTTAAGAGAGAGAGAATACTGAGGTGGTCTTTTATAAGAGAGCGAGAACACTGAGCTGGTCTTTATAAGAGAGAGAGAACACTGAGCTGGTCTTTATAAGAGAAAGAGAGAACACTGAGCTGGTCCTTATAAGAGAGAGAACACTGAGCTGGTCCTTATAAGAGAGAGAGAACACTGAGCCGGTCTTTATAAGAGATAGAGAACACTGAGCTGGTCTTTATAAGAGAGAGAGAACACTGAGCTGGTCTTTATAAGAGAGAGAACACTGAGCTGGTCTTTATAAGAGAAAGAGAACACTGAGCTGGTCTTTATAAGAGAGAGAGAACACTGAGCTGGTCTTTATAAGAGAGAGAGAACACTGAGCTGGTCTTTATAAGAGAGAGAAAACTGAGCTGGTCTTTATAAGAGAGAGAACACTGAGCTGGTCTTTATAAGAGAGAGAGAGAGAGAGAGAACACTGAGCTGGTCTTTATGAGAGAGAGATAACACTGAGCTGGTCCTTATAGAAGCAGCTGGAAACAAGAATCTGGTTTTACAGTTAATATTGCGTTTGGAATTTAAAAGAAACTGAATATATTTATAATGTTTCATTCAGTATTTCTAAATGTAGCCCTGTTTATTTAACAGCTGAAAGCAATGGAGCTGTTCTGTGTGTCATTATCACACATTGGCAGAATAACACGATTACACAGCGAGTCTCATCTCTGGGTAGAAGTTCTCTTTATTCACATACAGCCGGTGCAAAGCAGACATGGGAACAAGATCTACAGGTGTTTTTTGTTTTTTTTTAAACAGATTATATTTGTTGAAATCAACTTGCAGACATATTAAACTTTGATTTGCCATACATTCGAAGAGATTAGAAAGAACGAACGTTCTGGTGAAGTTATACAAACAAGCAAGAAATGATTAATGTGACACAGAAAGAAATCCTCAGGAGACATCGTCTGAAAAGTTTACAGTTTAGAAATAATATGCCGTGGAGTGTATTATGTTAACTCTGCATATACCCCCCACTCCCCAGTCTCCAATCCCCACTCCCCAGTCCCCACTCCCCAGTCCCCAGTCTCCAATCCCCAGTCCCCACTCCCCAGTCCCCAGTCCCCAGTCCCCAGTCCCCAGTCTCCAGTCTCCAATCCCCACTCCCCAGTTCCCAGTCTCCAGTCCCCAGTCTCCAATCCCCAATCCCCACTCCCCAGTCTCCAGTCTCCAATCCCCACTCCCCAGTCTCCAGTCTCCAATCCCCTCTCCCCATTCTCCAATCCCCATTCTCCAGTCTCCAATCCCCACTCCCCACTCCCCAGTCCCCACTCCCCATTCTCCAGTCTCCAATCCCCACTCCCCACTCCCCAGTCCCCACTCCCCAGTCTCCAGTCTCCAATCCCCAGTCCCCACTCCCCAGTCCCCAGTCTCCAGTCTCCAATCCCCAGTCCCCACTCCCCAGTCTCCAGTCTCCAATCCCCTCTCCCCATTCTCCAATCCCCATTCTCCAGTCTCCAATCCCCACTCCCCACTCCCCAGTCCCCACTCCCCAGTCTCCAGTCTCCAATCCCCAGTCCCCTTCCCCCAGTCCCTTAAGAGATTAAAACTCCCAGTCTCCAGTCTCATTTGTGATTTTTACCCACCCCCAGTCTAGAAGTCTCCAATCCCTCTCCCATTCTCCAATCCCCATTCTCCAGTCTCCAATCCCCACTAAAATGGCCCCAATCCCCAGTCCCCACTCCCAGTCTTCAGTCTCCAATCCCCAGTCCCCACTCCCCAGTCCCCAGTCTCAGTCTCCACTGTTTGGTATCATTGTGTCATGGACCCCAGTCTCCAGTCCCCACTCCCCCTGACCAGTCTCTGAACTTCCAAGTCCTTCTCCAATCCCCAGTCTCCAGTCTCCAATCCCCAGTCCCCACTCCCCAGTCTCCAGTCTCCAATCCCCAGTCCCCACCCACTCCCCAGTCCCCAGTCTCCAGTCTCCAATCCCCACTCCCCACCAGGTCCACAAGATAAACAATACAGTTTTCTGATGGACAGGTCAATGCCATTACACTCAGCTGCACTTAAGAGATTAGCATGGCTGTATTTTTCTTCTCACAGATTTCACGTTTTTGTTGTTCATTTGTGATTTACTTACTTTTTTATTTAGTTTGACAATTCACTGACGTTGAAAATAGAATGTCTTTAAAAAGGTGGATTATATATTTATATATAGATATAGATATATATAGATATAGATATAGATAGATAAACAAACCCCAAAACATTCTACAAATTTAGCATTTTTTTATGTAAGCATTTAAATATTCAGGAACATTTGTTGTAAAAAAAATAATAACGCTGGGAAATGATTACATTTTAAATGTGATTTTTTCCCTGTTTTCATTAATATTAATGATTTGAAAATCGTGAAATATGTTGATATAACTATTTTTTAAACCGTGAAATAAACACATTTTTACCAGAAAAAAAAGACGCATTAGTTTCATAGATTCGAATTTACTGATAATTCCCAGGCAGTAAAATTAACACATCATTTTAAATGGAATAGTCTTTATATTTCACAACAGGAAATGCATTTGATTAGATTATTTCTTTCACAATGATTCCAATCCCCTCAGCATTCTAAAATGTGTTCTTTAATTCAATTCTATTATAAGAAATACTCTTTCATAGGATTGCTTTTTGCATGGTACAGTATTAAACAGGATGCTTATTTCTATGTAATGTATATTTCTATTAATTTCTATTGAATGCCCAATCATCTCTTTTAAACGGAGGTCCGCTTGGGTTTTTGGTTTTGTGTCTCCAATGTTTAGGGATTTCAGCAGGTTCTGCATTACATTCCTTTGCAAAGATCTACAGGCAGACCAGCAATCCTAATGATTATTGTATGAGAATGCTTTCAGTACTGTTTCACTGCTGATCAGAGAGTCCGATTATTCACTTCATGTTAAACACCTCATTAATACTCTTCAGTGCTTGATCCTTTGTTATGCTTTTCCATTCCTCAGGGATATCAGCAGGCTGTGCCTAAATTCCTTGCAAATTCTTCATTAAATGTCATCAGCACGTACTTCCAGTAGTCAGAGGCTTCAATACAGGGATCCGGGGCAATGTTCCAGTCAAGGTAGACTCTCCAATAGTCTTTATAGGGATGAGCCCTCCATGCTGTATCTTTATTACAGAATGTATCCTCACTTAATACAAGTGTTGTACAAATTGTTACAGATAGTTTGTCAGAAGCCTGTTTATTCCCAGCAAGCCCCAGGGGTCGATGCACGGATGCGTGGTGTTGTTTGTGATCCTTGCCTCCTGCCTCACAGGGGACCTTACAGAACGGACACAGCTTTCCACAGCCAATCACCCTCTTGAACAGCTCGTCCTGCGGCTTGAATGGCAGCGTGTTTAGTTTCTCATTGATATCACACCCTTGAGAAACTTCAGCACTTAGAGATGTCTTCATTTCATTCACACTCTTCTGAAGATATTCAATGAACTCTTCTCTGTTTGGTTTGTTATGGATAAATGTTAATCCAAGATTGTCTGTGGAAATCACAATGTCACTGTTTAAACTATTGCAGATGTTTTTAAGAAGCGTTAAAATGGTTTCGCTCTTTGTTAAAACCTGCTTTTCTTTTTCAATGGCTTCTTGTATTTTTTTTGTTATTGCTTCAAAACGTTTCACTTGTAAATCTGAAAGGGCTTTACTGTTTGAAAACTGATCAATAATACGATTCAATATCCAACCCTTGACAAAACCTTCATAGTTTGTACTGTATTCCACATACTTTTTAAAATTATTGTCATCCAGCAGCTGTTTCAGAATTGAATGCTGGAAATATGACCGGGTGCTGTATTTCAGAGAGTCTGCACCAGTCAGCATTGCATCCACAATATCTATCCCAAGGGCTTTGTTGACATACTCCCTCACTGCAGGCTTGAGGCAGAGCTCAGTGAATTCTTGAGCCTTCTTTTGGCTCTGGTCCTTCTCATGGTAAAGATCTATGAAGTCAGAACAGTACAGTGATTTGGACTCTTCCAGATGTTTCCAGGGGTCGTTGTCTTCAATGAAATCTTCGTGCATCTGCTGGAATTCCCTGGCAGCAAACCCACAGATGTGCAGCTTCAGGTCAGCTTCAAACTGGGCGTTGGTCTTGAGCTTCTCAATTTCCTTCAGCTTGACATCTAGCATTTCTAACAGCTCTCTGGTGTAGGTCTCATGGTAGTCAGTTTTACTTTTTTTTTTGTGTGATACAAACTCTGTGCACTGTTCTGTTACAGATTTCACCATCGCCTCTGCTTGCTCTGTGGGGTTTGTTGACAGGTCCATGGGATCAGCATGGTGTTTTTGTACCATACGGGATCAAAGTGTTTATCAGTTACATTAAACTGAGTATTTCCACATTTAGTCAAATTGGCCTGATTTAACACCATCTTAACTCCACCTCCATGTCTATCTAATTGTTTTCTCAATTGATTGAACACATCTAATACAACATCTCGCTTCTCTAAACCTTTAAAGTCCAGTCTCTTCACTGTCTCTTCCCACATCTTTTCAAATTTGTTTTTTAGCTGCTCCTCAGATAAATCCTCATTTCTTTTCCTACACTCTGCTAGCAGTTGCAATACTCTTTCCTCTAATATTGCCTTATGCTTTTCATTAACATCTTGTACTTTCTTCATTCCTTTTTGAAAATCAATAGCTGCTGTCAACTTGTTTTTCAGAGAGTTATCAGTTTCAATCCTAAGAGTTTTAATGCTCATCTCAAAGGTTGTTCTGTAGCTTTCTACAAGATTAACATGTCCCTCCTTACTATCATAGTATTTTGTCAGTTTCTCCAGAGATGTTGTTTCTTGTGATGTCAGTTCATGAAATGCCTCTGCTTGTAAACCGCTGAGAAACTCATCAAGGTTTGAGGACTGCTCATTGGTATTTGAAATCCTTGTCTCAGCGGTTGCCAGCCAGTTGTACATGTGCTTTTGGAAGGCCCATTCCCATTTATTAAATTCAACACACACATTACTGTAAGCCTCAGCCACTAGACTGTTTCTGAAGCTGAAGATGAAATTCTCATATTTAACGGCTTTCCACAAACTTCTCGTCCACTCCAGGAACTCTGTAACTGGTGCAGGATGTTTTTCCTTGTTGGTGTTTTTCAAAACCTCAATCAAGCTCTTCTTGAAGTCATACACAGTCTCACTGTAGCCGGTGTTAACTGGAGCCATTGGAGGATTACCGTGCCACAGGCCAGGGATGTACCAGTTATTGTGTTCGGGGTCATACTCCATTACATCTGTGAGTTTGATGTTAGGATCTAGCTTCTCCATCCTGGCAGCTGCCTGTGTCATCTCATTCAGCTGTTCTAGAAGCTTATTCCTGTCCCTTGCATTGTTATCATGAGCAGACACGTCCCCCACATTCTGGTGCACAAACTGACAGTTTGGTTTCTTCCCCACTTTCTTCATTCTAAGAAAGGCGTGCACCACGATCTGCAAGATATCCTTCATCTCTGTGGAGTTCTCCATTGCAATGTTTATTATGGTGATGTCACTCAAACCTACAACCAGTGTTGCAAGCTCATTGTCATGTTCGTAGCTGTCTTCTAGTTGTGCCATTTCTGGAGATTTGAGACCTTCAGTGTCGATTAACAAGATAAAATCACAGTTCAGCTCTTCTTTAAGATCCTCTTTGACTCTGATTAACAGCATGAAGGCTCCTCTCGTGCATCTGCCACTGCTAACTGCAAACTGAACCCCAAACATTGTGTTGAGGAGGGTAGACTTCCCAGTGCTTTGGACTCCCAGCACTGTTACAACCAGCAGCCTGCTCTTGTGTTGGACTTTCCTGTGGAGCTCAGTTAGAACATCAGTCACCCACCTTACAGGGATATTTGATGCATATCCATCCACCAGCTCAAGAGGGAAGCCATCCAACAGCAGATCTGCCACAACACTGGGAAGATGTTGAAACTGCTGACGAGATTCAGCATTGTCAGGAAGGAAGCACGCTGCTTCATAAAGCTGCCCCATCTCACGCATGAAATGTTCCATTCCTAAAGAGCTGTCTGATATTTGTCTATCCAGGGTTGCAATTATCTCTTTGTTCTCTGAGAACTTGCAACACTTTTCTTTGTATTCATCACGAAGACCAGAAAGTTTCTTTCGTGCTGTAACATCCAAGTTCATCCTCATCCACTTTAGAAAATAGGATCGTTCTTCTTTGCTTTCATTGGATATGGCAGTGATGAAACATCCCATTGCTTTAGATGTATTATAACTGATTTGCTTTTGTCTCAGTTTCTGTTTTTCTCTTTGCAGATTGGATTTATATTCTTCAATAGGCTTGTCTCCTGCCTTCCGTAGTCTGCACTCCTCCTTTTCTATTTTAGCCAACTCCTTCCAAAGCTTCCCTTGCAATGGCAACTGATCCTCTTTATATTGCACCACATCGTTGATTCTAGATGTGATTTCTGCAGCACTTCTCTTAGCGTTCTGACATGCAGTGCAGTCTTCATCTACAGGAATCCCCAATTCATGTGCTTCAGCAGACATGCCTTCAATGGTCATTTTGTGTTGACAGTTTTCCATGATGTCATTCATAGTTAAACGCAGTTTTGACACAAACTCTGCATCATTGGTCTGCTGTTTCTTAAATAGGATCTGACTTCCACTTAATTGTAATTTTGATCCCAAGTCTCTCAGAGAATGTATGTTCTTCTCTGTCTTCTTTGGAAAATTTCCAACCAAATACAATTGGGCTTTAATATCTCCTGCAGAGGACAAGAGATTGCACTTGCTCTCCGCAATACTGTCAAAAAATATGAAGACTGCCGAGGATGTCTGACATAAAATGGAAAACTGATTCTGAAAGGAAAGGAGATCTCCACGAAGGTTGGCAACAGCTACAGGTTCTGGAAAGATGTCCAAGTTTTTCTTTCCACAAGGAAGGTACCAACTTATTTCCACTAGACCGTTTGAAATTCTTCGTGGAACATTTCCACATTCCTTGTCACGATGGGTAAAGAAATCATGGTACTGCTGGGGGTTACTGAGAACCTGATTCAGAATCTGAGACTTTGATAAACTGCAGTCACCCAGCCTGACAAAAGAGATCATTGGCATGGCAGTGCTGACTATACTGTCTTCTACAAACCCTTTTGAGTTGGCTAATGAACGGGGTCTAAACTTCTTCACAATGTCTCGCATGGCCCACAGCATTAATGTGCACTGACTGGTGCTGCAGTCAGGGAGCAAGAGAGGTACAGCAAACTGGCACATCGACATTTTTGACATCATTTCCTGCTGCAGGAAGCTATCTGAGCACAGAAAGACTGCTGCTAAGAGATCAAGTGGATTGATTATATTTGTGTCTTGATCATCATTACTAGCTATAAGTTCAAGAACACTATCAAGGTCTTGCAATGCTGAGTCTTTATCTGTCTCAGCAGCACTGCACTTGGTACTCCGAGCTGTCACATTTACCACCATTAGTCTTTTCAGAAAGCACCAGGGGAGTTTTTTCAGTGACTGAATCGGTTCATCTGTAATACTCTCTGTACCGATCTCAAGGACAGTATTCGATGTAATCTTGCCTGGGAAGCAGTTCTCCAGTCCCAGCATGCACAGCAAATCTTCTAGAGATATTTCTGAAAGGGAAACAGTAACAGGTATCCACTTAGCTTAATAATAAGAACTTTGGAGCACAAGAGTGTCTACCTTTTGTTTAATATGGAAATAATGCTTCACTGGTGACATCATTTGTGAGCGCATTTTTACATGATCTGCTCTATTAGGCAAACACCCTTCTAGTCTGTTACTGACTTCATACGGTTTGATTTTGACAGACATCGAAGTGTCATTTATTTCTTATTTCAGCAAGTAAAAGCTGTTAATTACTGTCAAGTGTTTTAAGCTGCTGTCTTATCATTCTCCAGCCTGCCAGCAGGTGGCAACATAGAACAACAAATGGCCTGAGGTTTAACTCAGCAATACCCCGTCTAGCACTACAGTATGAGAGCTCATGTCTGTCCTTGAGAATCAACATCTTTAAAAAGAGATAAAAACAAATCTAGGTGTAATTATTTTTGTTTCTGTTGAGTAAATAGAGCTCACTGGGTTTACTGCAGCATGTAACCACTCTATACTGAAATATAATTGATGTAACAGATAGATTGAGAGACTAATATTCATAAGAAGAATTGTAAATAAATAATTCTTACTTGTGCAGACAGAGTCTATCTTTATCTCTCCAGGAGGGGACACAGACGCTGGGGTAGTGGATGGGCTGTTTGCTGGATCCTTGGGAACTGTAGATTCTGGAGGAGTGGGGATGACAGGTGATGTATTTTTAGCATAAACTACATTTTAATGGTGTTGCTATACACTATTTTATTTATCCTGTGCCAAAAATAAACCATTCATCTCTGCTCTTAACTAATAGCCTGTATTGGTCAATATATTTGTATTTTAAGCAATATAACAGATCATTCTCTAATTGTGTTTACCACCAGCTGAAGAAAATACTTTATTTTACACGATAAAATTTTTCTAACAAACTGCTGCACCACGTTGTTTTGAGCAAATTATAGATCTTAATAATAGAATCATTCATACTGTGGTATATATTGTGCAACTATAGGGTTCTTTTAAAGTCTTTAAAAAAATACAGTAAATTGTTATGCCTTTTTTCAGCTTTTTGGTGTAGTAAAATATGAAATGGAAAGTTCAAATCATTGTGTGAAAGGAAGTGTTTGACAGTGCCTGGATACACAATCATTACACAACAGAAGCACATCGGCTCGGGGTGCAGTACGGGAGTTTCTCTTTTTAATGTGGTGGTGGGAACGCAAAGGGTCTTGTGCAGGGCTAGTTGTTTTAAAATATATATATATATATATATTATATATATATATATATATATATATATTTAAATATTGGGCCTGGTGATCACCGCTCTCCTCTGTTCAGGATTGTTTAGCACAAACCAACAGGATATCGCCTGACAAACAAAGGGCCTGTTCAATCATCTTTTTCAAAGGTTGATGTACAATAGGATTTTGAACCACAAACCGGGAGCTCCCCCATCACAGCTGAGAACCGACAGCTAAAACAGAGCAGGTTTAAAGCTGCTGCCCTTGCCAATGATGTAGTCCAAGTTTCTCCGTCTTCTTACATTAAAATCTGATCTTAAGAAACGGGAGAGGAGCCCTGGGAGTTATTACTTAGGGTGTTTGGACAGCACTTCTATCAACTTCCTTGTGGGTTTCAGAAAACAGGGCCTTATCCAGGGCAATTTACATTAAAATTGTTATTACTTATTTACAAGATAACACATTATTTTTACAGTTGGGTTTTTACTGCAGCAGTGTCTACAGCTGCTACAGCTGTTTGAATAACGTAGCTGTCATGTTCTCTTCATTGTTAACATCCTGACAGCTTTATACACTGATATTATTATTATTACATTTCTTAGCAGACGCCCTTATCCAGGGCGACTTACAATTATTACAAGATATCACATTCTTTTTACATTTATACAGTTGGGTTTTTACTGGAGCAATCTAGGTAAAGTACCTTGCTCAAGGGTACAGCAGCAGTGTCCCCACTGGGGATTGAACCCACGACCCTCCGGTCAAGAGTCCAGAACCCTAACCACTACTCCACACTGCTGCCCTGATATCTTTAAATTCATTAACCTGAATGAATACTATATAACCATTACCATATTAGAACACCGACTAAATAAAGACAATCTATGAGTTATCTATTAAATAATCTGAGTATTCATTCACTTTAATTAAGACCTCATCGTAATCATTTTATTTAATGATGTGTCAAAGATCGAGGAATTACAAAGAACACAAAACACCCTCCACCACAACACGGGGGTTAAAATATATTAGCAGTTTATTATATAATAATACTAATGGTACAGAAAGGAAAAACCTAAAATATTCGTGAGGTAACAGTTCGACACAGTGACAGTAAATATATATCTATATATATATATATATATATATATATATATATATATATATATATATATATATATATATATATATATATATAATGTATTGAACTACAGTCTGAAATCCTCGATTATATGCAAAACAAACCTTGTTCAATTACAATTACACAAGCATACTTTCAAACAAGCACTTCATATAATAATATCAGTTGAGCAGCTCCTAGTCACTTTTAACAAGGTTCAAACTCTGAGGCTTTTTCCAACACCCGTTTAAAGCGTCCAGACTGGAGTTCTTATCGGTGTCGTACCGAAACTCAAGAAAGAGCAGGTTTCGTACCGGTACTGTTTTGATAGGACTCGGAACAGCTTACGTGTGGACAGGTAAACCGACACGGTATCCATACAGGTAAGTGTGGACAGGTAAACCGACACGGTATCCATACAGGTAAGTGTGGACAGGTAAACCAACACGGTATCCATACAGGTAAGTGTGGACAGGTAAACCCGACATGGTATCCATACAGGTAAGTGTGGACAGGTAAACCCGACACGGTATCCATACAGGTAAGTGTGGACAGGTAAACCAACACGGTATCCATACAGGTAAGTGTGGACAGGTAAACCCGACACGGTATCCATACAGGTAAGTGTGGACAGGTAAACCGACACGGTATCCATACAGGTAAGTGTGGACAGGTAAACCCGACACGGTATCCATACAGGTAAGTGTGGACAGGTAAACCCGACACGGTATCCATACAGGTAAGTCAATGTTCTGAAGAACGCGCACTTCTTGCTTTAAGTTTAAATACTTTAAACAGCTTTACATTTTACGGTGAGCTGCAGTACCTTTATGATGGCTATGCCTACACCAAAGATAAAAATAAAATAAAAAAAATAAGTGAAAACATAATCTCCACAAAATGAGTGATGATGACTATGCGGTAAAGCGTGCTGCAGAGGGCTGCCGTTCTAAAATATATATATATAAAAATAAATAAAAAATAAATAAATAAACAAAGGCCTCATGCTTTTAGTGACGGTTAATTTCTCATTTTGTTCATCTCATTCTATCGCGTTCTGCTGTCTCTTAATAATGACTGAACACCAAAACAAAATACTGTATATGGACAGGACGGCAAAACATGCTGTATTACATAACAGTGGGTCTATTTCTAACAGCTGTAACAGCGGTCATCACGGAAACGAGTTCAGAACCCGAACACTGTCGATTTAAACATACCTGAATGTGGACAGGTATATCGTGACTGTATCGGTACTGTACAGCGGTATTGAAAAGTGAGTCAGGACAGAAAGTGGTTTCGTACCGGTGTATTCTACACCAAAACAAACTGTACTAGTATCGTACCGATACAAGTGGGAACTTTAAAACCTCTACTGTACCCCCACCCCTTATATGCAAGTAACATTGTTTTAAATAAGGTTATAAGGAAGACTTAAACTATGCTTGAAATAAACAATAATTTAAACTCTAGTTTAAGATACAGTGTGGACAGTTTAACCTCTCGTTTTCCATCTTAAAAGTTGTTGTTGTAAATTATGATGGATCCATACAGGTACTCTGGACAGGTAAACTAGACTACGGTATCCATCCTGGCTGGTGTGGACAGGTAAACCCGCCATCCATCAGGCTCAAGCTCATCCAGAACTCTGCTGCCTTGCCTGGTGTTAAATCTTTCTGCCTCACTTCACCCACGGTGAGCTCCAGTACCTTTATGATGGCTATCCACTGGCTCAAAAAAAAAAATAAAAATCCAGTTCAAAACATCTTCTCTGCCAAAATGATGATGATGACCAGACTGTAACCCAGCTGCTGCAGAGGACCCTCATCTAAAAATATATATATAAAAATAAATAAAAAAAATAAATAAAAAAACAAAAGGCCTCTATGCTTTTACCTCCGGTTAATTCCCTCATTTCCAGAGCGTCTCATTCTCCACCGCGTTCTGCTCGTGGTGGAATGACTGAACACCAAAACAAATGTCAGGACTGGCCCAGTCCGGAAAACATGCTGTATTACATAAAGACTCACCTCTTCAAACAGCACCTGTAGAAGCGGTCTGTTTGTATCCTGGGTCAGAACCCGAACCCTTCATTTAAACATACTTTATTCTGGACTTATATGCCCCCAATTTTATCGGTATTTAATCCTGTACTTCAGAATACTGGACTGAAAGTGTTTAACCGGTGTAGTACACCAAATTTAATCACATCCTGATGTAACTATCACTATTTAATCATATCCTGATGTAACTATCACTATTATATGCTGTATTGTTTGAATTGTGGTTTGGAAGACTTAAACTATGAACAAATAGTTATTATATTTAAACTCTAGTTTAATTACTTGGATTTTAACTCTTGAAATGTATTTTAAACGATTGTTGTTGCCCTGGATAATGGCGTAATGCTAAGAAATAAATAATAATAATAATAAGTAATGTAGAAAAAGATCTGAAAATCACACTCTCTCTCTCTCTCTCTCTCTCTCTCTCTCTCTCTCTCTCTCTGCTTATAATTTTGCAAAGTTCTCTTACGCCCAAAAAATACTGTAGTATTTGGCTGACGTATACCTGTATTATAATAACAAAAACTAACATCATACATTGTAATATAATACTAATAGTAATAATCTTACTGGCTCCAGTTTTGTTTCCCAACTCTTCGGCTAGGTCTGCCTCATTTATGGCTCTCAATATCAATATTGTGTTCTCAGCGGCGTGTTTTTTGCTGTAGGTGCTGATTAACAAACTCGCTATTGTCACGCTATTCGCTTTCTGTAGCTTCCCCTTGGCGATCTTGCTCCCCTGGAACGTCGTTTCTCCCAGCTTGTCCTTGAACCTGTTAAACTGCTCTTCGTCTAGGTCGTCCAGGGTGTCCACAAGGTGGTCCTTCAGCGTTTTCTCCATCCCGGTTCATCGGCGGGTCTCACTGTATGAAGAGAGAGGCAGGACGCGGAGAGATTGAACACACGAACTCTTGAGACGGAGAGGGGGAGATCGAGAGGGAGGGAGAGGTAAGAGATAGGGGAGATGGAGAGGGGGAAGCACGTAGGGTGAGAAAGAGTGGAGAGAAGGACGGGGAAGGTCTCTCTCTCTCTCTCTCTCTCTCTCTCTCTCTCTCTCTCTCTCTCTCTCTCTCTCTCTCTCTCTCTCTCTCTCTCTCTCTCTCTCTCTCTCTCTCTCTCTCTCTCTCTCTCTCTAAATGACAGTGTCGGTGGAGAATGAGTTCTCCTCCTGAATGTTTGCTACTTGAGAAATCGTTTGTGTTTTTGAAGTCTTGGATGATCCTCTGGCGGTTTGTGTTATACTGAGTTCAGGTTGTGACTCTGTGTTCTCGGTTCCTGTGAAAAAAAGAGAGATAGGTAAACAGAGGGAGAAAGAGATCACATTTGAAGTTTTGCAAACATAGTATTTGTAAAAAGTAAACATTCACTTACTTTCGTCAAACTCGCTTCGGTTTGTGAGACAAGACGAGGAGGAAACTTATATATAAGTCCCGTGACGTCATCGTGTGGCAGACCTTTGGACTCGGGACTTCCCTACAGAAAGATCCGTTACAAAATCCAGGATGTTTTTAAATATCTATCTTAGTCAGATGCACCAAGGTGATCAGCGCTGTTTTGCGCTTTTATTCAGGATAATTCACTTTCTGGCCAAAATATTTAAAATAACGCTTGTTTTTTTTTTTTTTTTTTTTTTTTTTAATCGTTGTTATAATTCTTTCCCCGGACCGCTATCACGGTTATTAAATGTCTCGACTGAACGCTGTGGATCGCTACACTGACATCACGTTCTAGGATATTGTATTAACGAGTAATACATCTTATTAAGATTATAGGATAGATCAATGATGCAGCACTTGTGTTTACAGACTGAACTATAGGAACTATATTGTCATGTAAAATGAATTCAAGTCTGCTGCAGCCACCCACGAAACAAAATCCTGGCGACGCCACTGGTTCTGCCACGTCGGTGTTTTCTGCTTTTCTGCTTTTAAATAGCCTACTTTAATAATTTTGCGTAAAACCAGAAATAAACCCTGAGTATAAACCCTTACAAACAGCAAGAAAACAAGAAATAAACCCTTACAAACAGCACGAAAACAAGAAATAAACCCTTACAAACAGCAAGAAAACAAGAAATAAACCCTTACAAACAGCAAGAAAACAAGAAATAAACCCTTACAAACAGCAAGAAAACAAGAAATAAACCCTTACAAACAGCAAGAAAACAAGAAATAACCCCTTACAAACAGCACGAAAACAAGAAATAAACCCTTACAAACAGCACGGTGTGTAATTATTCATTTCAAAAGCCGGCTTTCAAGTTGCATTATTATTACACCGCGGCTACAAATGATTCGTTGTTTTATAGGCTTGTATGTTTTCCCCGTACGTTTTAATATCCATAATTAATAGTATGTATTATTACACATTGACCCCAAGCTTGATAACTAAACGGTGAATTGCATTGGGGGCCGCATACAGTAAATTACATTTCGAAATCGAAACCATGTATCTTATAATTCTTTATATAATCTACATGTTGTCCAGGCTTGCTCTGAACAAGATTATTGGTTTGTAGTGTATGAAACATTTTTGTTCTTATTATTGTTCAATAAGCGTTGCGTATTTTTGTCTACATCAGTCTTTTTTCCCGTATCTTTTACAGTACATTCACAAATATATGTCCTACTGCTGCTTAGCTTAGTTTAGTTATCGTACAATCAAAACGATTATGCTATGTACAGAGTACTGGGGTGAGAATCGGCCTAGGACAGAACTCACCCGGGTGAGAATTAACCTGTAACACCGAGTCATGTCCCGCGAGTAAAAGTGATACCACATCTCTTGAATGATGCAGTTTAAAAAAGATTATACAGTAAAGTCTGTATTAGTGTCCACCTGAAGGAAGCAATCAACCATTTCTAACACCTCAAGCCTACATACAGATAGCTGAGATCAGGCTTTCACTAAACAGACCCGTTTTAAAAGAAGCACGGCTTCAATCTGACTTGCTGTGCACCTCCATTCACTAGTTTATTGACAACAGGTCATTCTAATGTTTTATTTTGGAACCAAAAAAAATTAATAATGATAAGAAGAAGTTCTTACCCACACGTGAACCATACAAGAGTTTGGAATAACAAAAACGGTTTTATTTACAATGTATAGGTTCAAAGGAACTAAATTTATTGTTTTATTTTTATTTTTCTAGACAGGGTTTACTATACAGAAACTAGTGAGTGGACTGCAAATTATAGAAGCAGGATCTACAGAGCGTTTACCCTCTGAACCATTGAAAAATAAATCTTGTTAAGAAAATTTAAGCTCTACTCAGGGTGGATTCACTATTTCATACCCAGTTTGATCCCATGCAATTCGGTCGGATTACCAAAAGTCAACAAAATTAATCAATTTAAAAATTTAAGTTATATTTGATCAATACACCAACATGGAACAATTAAAACAATATTGATTATTGTGCAACTGTTTAAACGCAAAAAAATCTATCCTTTGACATACTGTTTGGTTTGGTAAATATGTTAATTAACTGTACAGCTCTACACAGTAATTCTATCACATAATGTTAAAAGCAGTGTCGACACAAAAGTCAAAACAAATAATCACTTTATCCTTTGACAAGCTATATCTGATCCAATATACCAAAAAATTCTTCCCAAAACAATATTGAGTTCTCAAAAACGACAATTAATTAAAAGGAACAAGGATTTGACATACTTTTTGGTTACATAAAAACGAACCTCTTACTGTTAACTGTAGTGGTGAGGGCTCTGGACTCTTTCTAGGGTTGTGGGTTAATCCCAAAAGACACTGCTGGACACAAGAGTAAAACAAATAATACCTGGAATTGCTTGACAGAATAAAACACAAATATAAAAAAAAATTGTATGTAAAAATAATGTGATATCTGTGTTCTCAAATAATGTATAATGTGATATCTTCTAACAATTGGAGTCGCCCTGGATAAGGGCATCTGCTAAGAAAAAATAATAATAATAATGTTAAACACAACTCCCCTAAGTCCTGCTATGCAAATCACAAATTACTAAAAATAATCTTAGTAATAGTGAAGAAAAAAAAAAAAACGGAGGCCTGTTGTAAAAATTGATAACTTTAACTGTGCCTTACAAAATATACAAAAAGCATATGATTGTGTCACTATCGTCTTATTATTTTTTCTTAGCTGACGCCCTTATCCAGGGAGACTTACAATTGTTACAAGATATCACATTATTTTTACATACAATTATCCATTTATACAGTTCGGTTTTTATTGGAGCAATCTCGGTAAAGTACCTTGCTCAAGGGTACAGCAGCAGTGTCCCCCCACCTGGGATTGAACCCACGACCCTCCGGTCAAGAGTCCAGAGCCCTAATCACTACTCCACACCGCTGCCACTTCCCGACAGGAACAAAAAATCTTCTACACTCCTCCTCTTCATCGTATAGTAATGGTCGTAGTTAAATATTCTGACGTTCATAATTTTTACTGTTGTTTTATGAAGATAAAAATATGGACTGTTCTATTTCTTATTGGTGTGTGTGAGGTGGGGCGTGTTCACTTTGTCAGGACTCATACAGAAGGCAGCACGGAAAATCGATGCAATTTGAAGATATTTATGGTGGGGGATGCACTTCATTGAAATTGCACTCGCCGGCGTTCACCCTCGAGTATAACCCTGTATCTTAGACACATGCACCAAGGTGATCAGCCTCTCTCTCTCTCTCTCTCTCTCTGGCTGTGTTGGCAACATCTCCATATCTCCATTAACTCCCCTGTGCTCATAAATTCCATAATGCATCACTGTAAGACGGACTCAGTGCGCGGCTGACGTCAGGGACTAAGCACAAGGACTCAGGAGTGAAAGGTAATTCTCGGGTTTAAATTAATAAAAAAAAAATATGAATACATATAATCAGTTTAATTTTAAAAGACAAAAGTCTCTCTGTCTCTCTCTCTCTCTATCTCTCTGTTGGTGATATCTCCATTAACTCCTCTTTTATCATTAACTTTCTTTTATCTAGACAGAGTTTTCTATATCTGCCACTTCTTTCACAACTGCATATTATAGGTGAGATCTACAGAGCGTTTATTGAAGTGCTTGGCAGGCCATTTTAATGGAATTATTTGCTAGAACCGTTAAAAAATAATAATGAAAAGAAGAATAAGTTATTACCCGCACATGACCGACACATACACACAGTTTCCAGTAACAAGCAATTCAGTCTTATCAATACAATGTATAGGTTTAAAAGTTAAGTTTATTGCTTTATTTATTTTTTAATCACCGTGGCTGTGCTGTTTTATGGCAGCTGTATAATAAATGGAATAGAAAGATGTTACAGAACTGGGATAAGGTACAAAGTATTGTTCCTGTTTGGTCACAATCTGCTGTCTACAAGTTTTTTTTAATTATTTTATTTGTTTTTACAGGAATTGTTTTCCCATAAAGCAATACAGCCATTGGAATCTGGTTTAAGAGGATTTTTATCAGCGCAAAATATGCATGTTGTGCAAAATTATAATACGTGAAATCAGGGTTTCCCCTGGGTTCTAGATTTTTGTAGTCACTAGTGACTAATCCTTTCTAAAAACATTAGTCACTCCAGATATTCAGTAGTCACTACTGGCGCACAGCTCAAATTTTCAAGGGTGTTATGAATCCTGTTTTTATTTTATACCTTAAATCACTGTATTGACCAAAACAATTATTTAATTAAACCGTTTTAATAATGCTCTACAGTTTAAATAAATTGGTAATTTACAGCTGTAAAGTTTTAGAACATTAAAACTCAGATTTATTTGCCCTGAAAAGCTACATACAGACACAGAATGCATTATGAATTACTTATACCATGTATGTCTTTTTACAACAAAAAAAAAAAAAAAAAACAGTGTTAGAATATTATATACAACCCATGGAAACAGAGTTTTGCAATAAGAAATTTGAAATTTTGCTGCTTGTTTTCTTTTTCTGTTATCTGACGCATGTGAGCTAAGTTCTTTTTTTTCTGGTGTTCCGAATCCAAGTCTTCATTTTCTACAACGTGTTGTTCTGTTTGTTCTGTTTCACTCTTGCTGAAAAAACGAGTGGATTTTCTTCTGCGACATTTTACAGTATTGGCTAACAGTTTTGTTTTTTAATTCGCGCGCACAAGTTTACCGCAATCATGTATTTATATTGATGATAAAGTTATAGAAAAGAAGGCAAAGAAAAGTTCACTATCCACGCATCCCTACAGCTGGCCTCAATACAAAAACATATTACTGGCATTTTTAAATTATTGGTGAATAAAACGTACAGTACTGATGCTAATTAATAAAGAACGCTTATCTAGTATCAGTGTGATGATGGATGTCCCTGCTTGTTACCACACAAATCACTGATGATGACAAGGAAATTAGAGAGAGCTTCAGTCGCAAGACATTTTTGGCGTTTTTAATCTTTGATGGTATTTCGTCTTGATCGCCCTTTGCTAGTAATGTACTAGTATTGCGCAAACAATCAACATTTTTTCACTGAATTGAAAGCTAAAAACTCTTACTACTCTCACACCAGACGTAACGGCTTGTCAAACTAGACCGCATGACAATACTGCGGTTTCTGACTGGCCATACATTCTGTATTTTGAAATGAACCAATAGTACTTAAGTTACAATAAACTTTAATCGGGTCATTGAAACAAATAAATATCGACTTGCAGGCATGAACGCACACAGGAAATAAAATGAGTTAGATTAGGCGTTTGGTTTTTAAAAATGTCTTTTTTTGTATCCCAGACAGACTGCAGTAACCGCCCAACTGTTTATATTACATTTAAACAACAGGGCTTATTTAAAATGTACATATTTAATATGTAAATTAGCCGTGTGTGCACTGAACGCTCTGTCACAGCACATCAGTCTGGTGTTAGCGATTAAACGTTGATTACATGACAAAAGTTTGAAATAGATTGGCAAGTGGTACTAAATAAAATGCGTTGTCTGCCATTTCAGAATTTTTCTCGAGTACCCCCAGGGGTACGTGTACCCCAGTTTGTATCTGTTGGTAATGTGGTTTCTTCTAGCAGTTTTCAGTTTAATAGTAGTAGTATTTAAATGCCGTTGTCCTGACTGCTAAATTCTTCCAGCTTCCCATTTTATTTTGACAATTTCCATATAAAAATCGCATTTTTATCTTGACATTTTTCATTCTTAGCCACCAAGTAAATATTTTGGACAGTTTTCAAAACAATTGATGCTTTATTTTTACAACACACGTTGTTGTTGTTGATAATATGATAAACGCGTATATCTGCTTCAGGTTAAACGATGGCCCGTGTTACACAGAACACTACAAATAAAATGTCAAATATACACTATGTATTTCGTTGGTTTTGTGGATTTGCTATGTTTTTAACTTATTTTAATACTGCACATAATGATATGGTTTTGAAAATGCCACTTACCAAAACCATGCTGCACGTGAACTGTATTACATAATAATGTCCTTTATTCCGATTCCAGTGGTGTTTTCTCAATGCAAGATGTATTGTAGGCATATATACAGTGCCGTATAAAAAACCACATACACTGTATATATATAATTTTATCATGCTCGTTATAGGCCTACTGGCAAAATGGTCAAGAGACAGTTGGTGCTTAACACATACGGAATAATTTTGGCCCTGAATTTTAGCATTTTTGGTCATAGAAAAGACATTTCACATATTTTATAACGTTACCGTAGGCTATTTTTTTTTTCTTAGTTAATGATGCGTTTTCGTTTCACAAATCTTCTGCAGACAGTATTTTTAAGCACAACTGTAATAACCTATATTTCAACAGTCACTGCCGAAGCTTATTACATATTCTTCCAGAAGTAATGGTCGGGTGTAACAGGGATACGAGATAACACTATAAATGAATAAAGTCCGGAGCCAGAACCGTGTCCATACTGTAATGACTGCTCGCATTTCACACGTATTTAACACGACAATGACTCAAATAACATCATTAAACCGCCGTAGTAAGATTACTACACCTCACAAACACTAGAGATCTATGATAGACGTTTGATCGCTTAATAGCGTTAATATTTTAACATGTCTTTCTTTCCAGATTTAACTTAAATATTGTGTTTTTTCACCAGATTTATAAATGTTGTGAAAATAAATGAATATGTTTTAAATGTGTACATTCAGATATAATTTATAAATCTAGTTACAAGATTTAACATTTAACTAAATATTAAATCTCTTAGTTAGATTTAACATTTAGCTAAACATGTAACTAAAATCTCTCTTGCTTTCCATGCTCTCTAAGCCTGATATCTGTTATTAGCTGTCCACTATGAAAGGCGCTATATAAAATAAAGATTGTTTTGATTGATTGATTGGTTGGTTGATAAAAGCTTTTGAAATGGCATTTGAAAATTAGCATTTGTTGTTGTTGTTGTTTTCTTGTAATATATATATATATATATATATATATATATATATATATATATATATATATATATATATATATATATATATATATATATATATATATTCAAATTACTTTACCGGTCAAATAATTGTTCAATAATAAAAAAATAAACAACAAAAATCAATCAAAAAGGTATAAACAATAGTTTTTTTTTATTAAAAACCTAGAGCATTATATACATGATTACATCACAGTATTGAAATGAAGCCCGTTTCAAATGAAGCTCAGTCTAGCATTAGCAGGCTATGCAGTCTGCATTCAAACACAGCAGCCAAATACAAAAAAAGGCGTTCTCTTAATTATGCTTTTTCTTTTTTTGAAATTGCGATTCACTCTTTACTTACAATTTAGGCTACCAGCGCCACCTAGCTGGTGCTCCTATAAATTAATTCCGTTGCGACCTAGCAGAGACATACACACACTAAGACACACGCACTGAGACACGCACACACACTGAGACACACACACACACACACACTGAGACACGCACACACACTCACAGACACACACACTGAGACACACACTGAGACACGCACACACTCACAGACACACACACACACTGAGACATACTCAGTATGGATTTACCCAATTCATCCAGAGCGTCTACAGCATGATCCTTGACGCTTGTATCCATCTTTAATTCAAATGCATCTTTCTGAAGCTAGCTTTGATTTCCTAGCTAACCCGGTTCAGTCTGATGGGGTAAAGATGGCTGAGTCAGCCCGACAGTATTACAAAATCTTCCAGCCAATCAGCTTACCCCCCACCCAAAAAAACAAGCATGTGCGTAATAGGCAGGGTTAGATTTTAAATAGTGAGTGGACTCGCAGCGTAAAGGGATATCCGCTAGAAACTGTGCTGAGGGCATCAGATGATTCGTGAGCTAGTCAAGTCTACGAAATCAACCCACCCTGACCCCAATCCTAAAACTTAACCCTAACCCTAACCATTAAGAATCATCCGATGCCCTCAGGACACTTTCTAGGGGACCTGTGCGCTGCGAGTGGACTCTACACGGTTACGCAATGTGGAGCAGCTGTTGCTGTTTGCATTTAGAAGGAAGAAAATAGCGATTGGGAAGTAAATTTGAATTTTGCTGATGTAACTACATCAGCTGGTTGAAGTCCATTAATGTTCTGTAGTGTTTAATAGCTGTGGCAGATTGAAGTGAATTCTGATAGCGTGTAAACTGGACCCGCTCTCCTGCAGGACAGTATAAATCGGCTTGGAAAGCCAGTCGAAGGGTCACACGTCCAGGGAGCAGGCGGAGCGAGACGGACCTTTCCCAAATCCCTC
Source organism: Huso huso (assembly GCA_036884735.1). Lineage (NCBI taxonomy): Eukaryota > Metazoa > Chordata > Actinopteri > Acipenseriformes > Acipenseridae > Huso > Huso huso. Next base: position 8,806,558 of record CM072708.1, on the reverse strand, counting down.
CCACTGACTCCTAGAGACCTCATTCCTACTCCGCCCCACCCCACCCCACCCCACCCCCCCCATTTTAAAATCTCCTTTTTCAATTGTCGCTCTCTGACTAACAAAATCTCTGCTTCTCAGCGAACTTATAACCAATACCAATCTTGATCTCCTCTGTCCCTGGCCCTCTGTAAGGACATGCACTCGCTGCATCGAGACACCCCAAAGGGCTATTCTCTCTCTGACAAACCTCGCCTCACTGGCAATACCATTGCTGCATGATGGAGGCTGTGTGGTCTAGTGGTTAAAGAAAAGGGCTTGTAACTAGGAGGTCCCCGGTTCAAATCACCTCCTTGTGCTTTGTTTTTCGGGTGAGACGTAGTTGTAAGTGATTCTGCAGCTGATGCATAGTTCACACACCCTAGTCTCTGTAAATCGCCTTGGATAAAGGCGTCTGCTAAATAAACAAATGCTAAGCCGTAAAACAACCAACATGCAACTGCAGCTCGCAAATCAAAACTAAAACAAAATCCGATGTTAGCCCAACACTCTTTTACTTACAATATAGCACCGCAGAACGCTCTTACAATAAACTATAAAGACTATACAGACATCACAGAAATAAGAAACAAGCAATAAAACGCATACAATTAAAAAATAAAGGAAAAATATACATTCAAATGTGACTAAATAGCAGATCACAAATAACATGACAAAATGTATGCAATAAAATAAACAGGAGTCTTTATATGATCGCCTGGGCGGTGTTATTTAAACACCGAGGTGATATTAAATAACTTTCGCTTGGGATTATACGCTTTCACAATCATTATTTTCAGCACATCGAGAGATGCTATAGGATCGCAGGACCGATAAGGGAGGCGGTGTGTGTGTGGTGTGATTTTATTTTTTCATTGAGTCTGTCGGATAGTGTTTCGTTTGTCAGTTATAACACTAGTTTTCACTTCGTTTATTTTATAAATGTAAATTTCATTACAAGACTCCAGTGGCTGTGTAGCCAGACAGCTCACACAGAACCAATACAGGGATAAATTGCGTCGGGAACGTGAAAGAATTAAGTATTGGGGCGAAAAAAATAAGGTTACTATTGAAGATAACTAACAGGGACGATGGACTGTGAAAAATGACGCTTCACCAAAAATAGAGAGTGGACGAAATCCACCCGCGTCCACCCACGAGTCTAACCGGGATAACTAATATATAACCAATACATTATTATTTATTATTATTATTATTATTATTATTATTATTATTATTATTATTTCTTAGCAGACGCCCTTATCCAGGGCGACTTACAATCGTAAACAAAAAATACATTTCAAGAATCACAGTACAAGTATTAATACAATTAAGAATGTCATTATCAAATCATTTTATAAGCAAGTTATACATCTGACATATTATAAAAACCTCTTACAAAAGACGACAAAGTGAATTAACCTCCTCAAGTGCTCGTATATTTAAATTTTCTCAACAACTCTCCAAGACAACGCATCAAAAAGACCGCTATGTTTTTGTTTAATTATTATTTTATATGAAGAAAAAAATAGAATTGAAAATAATTTTAAAACGATATAAACGACTTACCTCAGGCGGAGCAGAAAATGACTTTCTTTACTTCAGAAAAGAAAACAGCCGTTAGCGCGCTCGAGCGCTCAGTCAGAAGAGCGCAGCGCGAGCTGGGAACCGAGCGCGAGATGAGAACCGTTTTTTTAAAAACATTTTTATTTGTTAATTTTTTTTGTTGGTAATCCTTGATTATGAAAAATAAATAAATAAATAAATAAATAAATAAATAAATAAATAAACGACGCTGTTTAAAACGAACAAGGCCAACACTAAATATATAAGATTTTTTTAAAAAACGTTTTTTTTTTCCTGAACTTGAAATTGTTTTTGTTTTGCTTTTTTCCACACGTATGAAAATAAGAAACATAAGAAAGTTTCCAAACGAGAGGAGGCCCCATTCAGCCCATCTTGCTCGTTTGGTTGTTAGTAGCTTATTGATCCCAGAATCTCATCAAGCAGCTTCTTGAAGGATCCCAGGGTGTCAGCTTCAACAACATTACTGGGGAGTTGGTTCCAGACCCTCACGATTCTCCGTGTAAAAAAGTGCCTCCTATTTTCTGTTCTGAATGCCCCTTTATCTAATCTCCATTTGTGACCCCCGGTCCTTGTTTCTTTTTTCAGGTCCTTCTATGTAAAAATATCACGTATATACGTGAGAAAGTAACACGTATTAACGAGAAATTAAATTAGCTCATGGAACTCCAGGCCGGCCTCATAATACACGTGCACCGCGGGGTACAGGGGACGTGCATTTAATTGATGTTCCCTCGGGGCATGCACATTGAAGAGAATATAGAAAGTCTGCATTTCTCAGCGTCGCTCTCTCTTTTTACAGCTGCGCTTGCGCATTGAAGTGAAATCGAAAGACTGCATTTCCCAGCGTCGCTCTCTCGTTTTACAGCTGCGCTTGCGCATTGAAGTGAAATCGAAAGACTGCATTTCCCAGCGTCGCTCTCTCGTTTACAGCTGCGCTTGCGCATTGAAGTGAATACAGTGTCAGCGTGCGTTCACGGAGATAATTCTGCGCAGATCTTGTGCAGAATGTGACCAATTTATCCAATGACCTTCTATGAACTGGTCAGATTCTGCAAATAATGATCTACGTGAACGCACCCTTAAAGTCTCCCTTTCACAGCTGCCCGGTTCAGCGCAGTTAATTCAGAAGCGGTTCTGTAATTACAAATATTAAGGAAGCGCATTGCTACCTTACAAAAATAAATAATTAAATAATAATAATAAAACACATATTTACATGAAAGGAAAATATCACGTATATACATGACAACAAGAAAAACGTAATTATTATTATTGATATTATTTATTAGCCGAAGCACTTGTCCAGGGCGACTTACAGTCGTAACGAAAATTATGACGTAAATATGTGTTAAATAATATTACGTATGTACATCATAAAGTAAAATGTAAATACAAGATATAAAATTATCTCGTAACTACGTGTTCAAAAATATCACGTTTATACGTGACTAAGCAGGTGTTCACCGCGAGCTCATGGAACTCCAGGCCGGACTCATAATACTCGTGCACCGCGGGGTACAGGGGACGTGCATTTAACTGATGCTCACTCGAGACACGGGACCCAGGCTAACACCGATGCAGCTCCGCGGGGAGGAGCAGGTGTTCACAGCGAGCTCGTGGAACTCCAGTCCGACCACATAACACTCGTGCACCGCGGGATACAGGGGACGTGCATTTAATTGATGTTCCCTCGGGGCATGCACATTGAAGAGAATATAGAAAGTCTGCATTTCCCAGCGTCGCTCTCTCTTTTCACAGCTGCGCTTGCGCATTGAAGTGAAATCGAAAGACTGCATTTCCCAGCGTCGCTCTCTCGTTTTACAGCTGCGCTTGCGCATTGAGGTGAAATCGAAAGACTCCATTTCCCAGCGTCGCGCTCTCGTTTTACAGCTGCGCTTGCGCATTGAAGTGAATACAGTGTCAGCGTGCGTTCACGGAGATAATTCTGCGCAGATCCTGTGCAGAATGTGACCAAATTATCCAATGACCTTCTATGAACTGGTCAGATTCTGCACATAATGATCTACGTGAACGCACCCTTAAAGTCTCCCTTTCACAGCTGCCCGGTTCAGCGCAGTTAATTCAGAAGCGGTTCTGTAATTACAAATATTAAGGAAGCGCATTGCTACCTTACAAAAATAAATAAATAATAATAATAATAATAAAACACATATTTACATGAAAGGTCAATATCACGTATATACATGACAACAAGAAAACCGTAATTATTATTATTGGTATTATTTATTAGCCGAAGCACTTGTCCAGGCTGACTTACAGTCGTAACGAAAATTATGACGTAAATATGTGTTAAATAATATTACGTATGTACATCATAAAGTAAAATGTAAATACAAGATATAAAATTATCTCGTAACTACGTGTTCAAAAATATCACGTATATACGTGACAAAGTAACACGTATTAACGAGAAATTAAATTAGCACGTAGGTACGTGTTCAAAAATATCACGTATATACGTGACAAAGTAACACGTATTAACGAGAATTTAAATTATCACGTTGCTACGTGTTCAAAAATATCACGGATATACGTGACTAAGCAGGTGTTCACCGCGAGCTCATGGAACTCCAGGCCGGCCTCATAATACTCGTGCACCGCGGGGTACAGGGGACGTGCATTTAACTGATGCTCCCTCGAGACACGGGACCCAGGCTAACCCCGATGCAGCTCCGCGGGGATGAGCAGGTGTTCACAGCGAGCTCGTGGAACTCCAGCCCGGCCACATAACACTCGTGCACCGCGGGGAACAGGGGACGTGCATTTAATTGATGTTCCCTCGGGGCATGCACATTGAAGTGAATATAGAAAGACTGCATTTCCCAGCGTCGCTCTCTCGTTTTACAGCTGCGCTTGCGCATTGAAGTGAAATCGAAAGACTGCATTTCCCAGCGTCGCTCTCTCGTTTTACAGCTGCGCTTGCGCATTGAGGTGAATTCGAAAGACTGCATTTCCCAGCGTCGCGCTCTCGTTTTACAGCTGCGCTTGCGCATTGAAGTGAATACAGTGTCAGCGGGCGTTCACGGAGATAATTCTGCGCAGATCCTGTGCAGAATGTGACCAATTTATCCAATGACCTTCTATGAACTGGGCAGATTCTGCACATAATGAACTACGTGAACGCACCCTTAAAGTCTCCCTTTCACAGCTGCCCGGTTCAGCGCAGTTAATTCAGAAGCGGTTCTGTAATTACAAATATTAAGGAAGCGCATTGCTACCTTACAAAAATAAATAAATAATAATAATAATAATAAAACACATATTTACATGAAAGGTCAATATCACGTATATACATGACAACAAGAAAAACGTAATTATTATTATTGGTATTATTTATTAGCCGAAGCACTTGTCCAGGCTGACTTACAATCGTAACGAAAATTATGACGTAAATATGTGTTAAATAATATTACGTATGTACATCATAAAGTAAAATGTAAATACAAGATATAAAATTATCTCGTAACTAAGTGTTCAAAAATATCACGTTTATACGTGACAAAGTAACACGTATTGACGAGAAATTAAATTAGCACGTAGGTACGTGTTCAAAAATATCACGTATATAAGTGACAAATGTAACACGTATTAACGAGAATTTAAATTATCACGTTGCTACGTGTTCAAAAATATCACGTATATACGTGACTAAGCAGGTGTTCACCGCGAGCTCATGGAACTCCAGGCCGGCCTCATAATACTCGTGCACCGCGGGGTACAGGGGACGTGCATTTAACTGATGCTCCCTCGAGACACGGGACCCAGGCTAACCCCCGTGCAGCTCCGCGGGGATGAGCAGGTGTTCACCCCGAGCTCGTGGAACTCCAGCCCGGCCACATAACACTCGTGCACCGCGGGGAACAGGGGACCTGCATTTAATTGATGTTCCCTCGGGGCATGCACATTGAAGTGAATATAGAAAGACTGCATTTCCCAGCGTCGCTCTCTCGTTTTACAGCTGCGCTTGCGCATTGAAGTGAAATCGAAAGACTGCATTTCCCAGCGTCGCTCTCTCGTTTTACAGCTGCGCTTGCGCATTGAAGTGAATACAGTGTCAGCGTGCGTTCACGGAGATAATGCTGCGCAGATCTTGTGCAGAATGTGACCAATTTATCCAATGACCTTCTATGAACTGGTCAGATTCTACACATAATGATCTACGTGAACGCACCCTTAAAGTCTCCCTTTCACAGCTGCCCGGTTCAGCGCATTTAATTCAGAAGCGGTTCTGTAATTACAAATATTAAGGAAGCGCACTGCTACCGTACAAAAATAAATAAATAATAATAATAATAATAAAACACATATTTACATGAAAGGTCAATATCACGTATATACATGACAACATGAAAAACGTAATTATTATTATTGGTATTATTTATTAGCCGAAGCATTGTCCAGGGCGACAGACCAGTACATCCCACAGTAAAACAATAAACATGTGCATTATAAATATCATATGGGAGATACTGAAATTGAAGAAGGAATCTATGAAAAAGACCAAGGAGTTTATGTTGACTCAGAAATGTCTTCATCTAGACAATGTGGGGAAGCTATAAAAAAGGCTAACAAGATGCTCGGATATATTGTGAGAAGTGTTGAATTTAAATCAAGGGAAGTAATGTTAAAACTTTACAATGCATTAGTAAGACCTCACCTAGAATATTGTGTTCAGTTCTGGTCACCTCGTTACAAAAAAGGATATCGCTGCTCTAGAAAGAGTGCAAAGAAGAGCAACCAGAATTATCCCGGGTTTAAAAGGCATGTCGTATGCAGACAGGCTAAAAGAATTGAATCTGTTCAGTCTTGAACAAAGAAGACTACGCGGTGATCTGATTCAAGCATTCAAAATCCTAAAAGGTATTGACAATGTCGACCCAGGGGACTTTTTCGACCTGAAAAAAGAAACAAGGACCAGGAGTCACAAATGGAGATTAGATAAAGGGGCATTCAGAACAGAAAATAGGAGGCACTTTTTTACACAGAGAATTGTGAGGGTCTGGAACCAACTCCCCAGTAATGTTGTTGAAGCTGACACCCTGGGGATCCTTCAAGAAGCTGCTTGATGAGATTCTGGGATCAATAAGCCACTAACAACCAAATGAGCAAGATGGGCTGAATGGGGCCTCCTCTCGTTTATAAACTTTCTTATGTTCTTATGCCCTTAGATTTAGCGTCTGTTCTGAGGCCACATCCAGGGTGATTATTGTATTCAAATGGCTTTGGCTTATTTAGTGCATGTGAAGCACCTCAATTATACTCTTCAGTGCTTGTCTCTTTGTTATGTTCTTCCAACTCCATCTCCATGTCTTTTTAATTGTTTTCTCAATTGATTACACAGTGTAACAATTTTTTTTTTTTTTTTGTTCCTGGGTAGTAAGTGTTATTTCCTAATTGCTTATGCCTCAAAAGTATAGAAAATGGCTATTATTCCCCACAAACTTTGCTTTTGTGACCAGGACAGTGATATTTTGAAATGTACCTATTTCCAATGAGAAAACGGGCAAATTTGTGTCTTTTCGTTCACATAAAGTCAGAAAAAAACAACATATGAATCCAAATTAACATGTATTTATACTAAAGTAATACAAAAATGACTACAAAAGATTTAGAAGTGAGTAGTTTTTCGAGATTTACGATTATTCTGTAAATCACTTTCACGAATCAGCCCCCAAATGTAGTCTCCCATCATGTTCTTGTTCACCGTCTCCTCCCACATCTTTTCAAATTCCTGTTTCAGCTGCTCCTCAGATAAACCCTCACGTCCTTCTAATGTGAGTTTGCTTGTCAAGTTGCCTTCCAGCCCTAATTCCTGTTGACTCCTGCAAGACACAAATATACAAACACAATCAGATTTAAGCATATTCAGTCCTTTACAATCCATTCTCTCACCTCTTATTAGCTTTATTAACATGATCACCGGCCCCTCCCTTTAAAGGAGCGCTGACCATCTTTAAAATCCATTCTCTCACCTCTTATTAGCTTTATTAACATGATCACCGGCCCTTCCCTTTAAAGGAGCGCTGACCATCTTTAAAATCCATTCTCTCACCTCTTATTAGCTTTATTAACAGGATCACTGGCCCCTCCCTTTAAAGGAGCGCTGACCATCTTTAAAATCCATTCTCTCACCTCTTATTAGCTTTATTAACATGATCATCGGCCCCTCCCTTTAAAGGAGCGCTGACCATCTTTAAAATCCATTCTCTCACCTCTTATTAGCTTTATTAACAGGATCACAGGCAGCTTACCTAGCAGTTCAGCAGGCAGGGTGGGGAAATCGTCCTGCAGTGTCCTGAGCAGGTCTATGAACTGCCGCGCCGCCCTGCTGCCCTTGCCCATGATGAAGTCCAGCAGTTCCTCAATCTTCTCGCTGGGGTCGTTGATGGATCGGATATTCCTGTATTTCCTGTCGGAGAGTAGCCCCTGGGAGTGCGCCCTCTGCACAGCAGGGCTGGGGTCGATGCACAGCACTTCGATCAGCCGCACCTTGTGGGTTCTCAGAAGCGAGACAGGGCCTTCAATCACTTCTTCAACTTCACCCGGGACCCCAGCGTGTGGGGGAGAGGATTCGAGGCCTACCACGTTCACAACTGAGAACCAACAGCAAAACAGAGAGTGAAGCTGCTGTGCGAATTCTACTTTAAAAGTGTAAGAAGCGGGGTTCTGAAAAATAGAGAGTGACGTGTCCCCCCGTCCCGTCCCCCGTCCCCCGTCCCCGCCCCCGCCCCCGCCCCGCATGCTGCTACAACTGTTTAAATAACGTAAATAATTTCAAAACTTTTCAAAATGTCCGCTCCAGTGCACTAATGGTGTCAGGATTATCCTCCGCGTTGTCAAACGGGTAACACAACAATAACGATCCATGATACACAACAGAAAAGCCAGAGCTTATGTGTTTGTTTGTTTTATTATTAAGAGGACAGATCTCAACCCCAGAGCACTAGAATGGACATTTGAAACAGACTTTTAAAAGTTATCAGTGTGAAATGTGGTCGGGATGTTAACAATGAAGAGAAAAGTCACAGCTATGTTATTTAAACAGCTGTAGCAGCACGCGGGGGACGCGTCACGCTAGATTTTTCAAAACTCTGCTATACTTACACCAACGCTGTGTTTGTATTTCAACTGTTAATGTTGCAAATTCAAAGTCATTATTACAACAGTCACTTATTCATGTATTGCAAAAATATATAATGCTTCATAAATCACAATATAACACAAGCTGCTTCATAAATCACAATATAACACATACTGTAGGCGTATCACTTAGCTGACTAGTTGTTTCACACAGAAAAAGCGTAAATTAAATAATTTTACTGTGCACACGCTTCCCTGGTGTGATTGACAGACACGAATGGCTGAACGCGCATCAGTTGAATTCTTAAAAGGAGAGGAGAAAAGTCGGTGAAGCACCGAAAACCAGAAGCCCTATTTTTCTCGGTTTTGACAGGGCAGCTACTCAAACGCCATAGAGTAAAGGGATTGTCGCTCGCTACAGTACAACATCGAAGTGTCACATTAGACTCTCACAAGTAAAAGGGGATTACTAACGATATCCTGTAATGTTTTTAATCAGACTCAGGCAGATTTGGCTCTTAAGCAACGGAAATAATATTAAACCCAAAGAGCAGTGATTTATATCAAAGGAAAGTTTAAAAAACAGAACAGAACAGAGCAGCACACGATCTGATTCAGTACGCATTGCTTTATGCTTTCCCATATATTAAACTGTGTTGTGTTCCACGCCTCTCTGTGCTTTACCAGACCTCTCTGTGCTTTACAATGCTTCCCTATGCTTTACCAGACCTCTCTGTGCTTTACAATACTTCCCTATGCTTTACCACACCTCTCTGTGCTTTACAATGCCTCCCTATGCTTTTTACCACACCTCTGTGTTTTTACAATGCTTCCCTATGCTTTACCAGACCTCTGTGCTTTTACAATGCTTCCCTATGCTTTACCAGACCTCTCTGTGCTTTACAATGCTTCCTGTGCTTTACAATGCTTTACCAGACCTCTCTGTGCTTTTACAATGCTTCCCTATGCTTTACCACACCTCTCTGTGCTTTACAATGCTTCCCTATGCTTTACCAGACCTCTCTGTGCTTTACAATGCTTCCCTATGCTTTACCAGACCTCTCTGTGCTTTACAATGCTTCCCTATGCTTTACCAGACCTCTCTGTGTTTTTTACAATGCTTCCCTATGCTTTACCAGACCTCTCTGTGCTTTACAATGCTTCCCTATGCAATTTACCAGACCTCTCTGTGCTTTACAATGCTTCCCTATGCTTTACCAGACCTCTCTGTGCTTTACAATGCTTCCCTATGCTTTACCAGACCTCTCTGTGCTTTACAAAAGAATGGAATCTAAGCTAAACGAGATGCCCTAAAGGGATCGATCCATTACGGATTGGAACATGCACAGCACAGCCCTAGAACAGGAAATACAAAATGGTAAAGTCTATATCTGACTATGCGCAAACCAAGTGAACACAATGAGTTCTAAACCGGTTCTAGAACGCAGAGATTATCTTAATTTTATTTAACCTTCTGCTATATTTGTATATTACCGGGAAAGGAGTTCCGCTATTTAAATTGACACAAACAGCTATCTCAACGTCATTTCATTTAAATATCTGACTTTTAAACCCAAACTTTTTTTTTTTTGTTCCTCGCGAACGAAAGCGAAAGTAAGATTTTTTTTTTTAAATAAGGTTATAAGGAAGATTTAAACTATGTTTGAAATAAACAATAATTTAAACTATAGTTTAAGATACAGTGGGATGTTTATCTCTCGTTTTACATCTTAAAAGTTGTTGTACATTATGATGGAGTAATGTAGAGTAAAAAGATCTGAAAATCAGTTTCTCTCTCTCTCTCTCTCTCTCTCTCTCTCTCTCTCTCTCTCTCTCTCTCTCTCTCTCTTGCTTATAATTTTGCAAAGTTCTCTTACGCCCAAAAGATACTGTAGTATTTGGCTGACGTATACATGTATTATAATAACACAAACTAACATCATACATTTTAATAATAACCATAATCCTAATAGTAATCTTACCGGCTCCAGTTTTTTGTTCCAACTCTTCGGCTAGGTCTACCTCATTTATGGCTCTCAATATCGATACGGTGATCTCAGCGGCGTGCTTTTTGCTGTAGGTGCTGATTAACAAACTCGCTACTTCCAGGCTTGTCGCTTTCTCAAGCTTCCTCTTGGCGATCTTGCTCCCCTGGAACCGTGTTTCTCCTAGCTTGTCCTTGAACCTGTTAAACTGCTCTTTGACTAGCTCGTCCAGGGTGTCCACAAGGTGGTCCTTCAGCGTTTTCTCCATCCCGATTCATCGGCGGGTCTCACTGTATGAAGAGAGAGGCAGGACGCGGAGAGATTTAATGCACGAACTCTTGAGACGGAGAGAGAGAGAGAGAGAGAGAGAGAGAGAGAGAGGTAATTCAGAGAATGAGATAAATATTCTGTAATGTTACTAAAATATATTATTATATCACACGACGCAGAGTTAACTAAGCGCTTTTGAATAAAATAAATAAATCAATAAAATGGTACAAGTAAAGTTTTGCAAACATAGTATTTGTAAAAAGTAAACATTCACCTACCTTCGTCAAACTCGCTTCGGTTTGTGAGAGAAGACGAGGAAGAAACTTATATATAAACCCGTGACGTCATCGTGTGGCAGCCCTTTGGTCTCGGGACCTCCCTACAGAAACCCGTTACAAAAATCCAGGATGTTTTTAAATATCTATCTTAGCTAGATGCACCAAGGTGATCAGCGCCTTTTTTTCGCATTTATTCAGGATAATTCACTTTCTGGACAAAATATTTAAAATAACGCTTGTTTTTTTTATTTTATTTTTTAATCGTTGTTATAATTCTTTCCCCGGACCTCTATCACGGTTATTAAATGTCTCGACTGAATGCTGTGCATCGCTACTCTGACATCACGTTCTAGGATATTTTATTATCGAGTAATAAATCTTATTAGGAACATTAAAAGGATCAATGACTCCGCATGAACTCGGTGAACTACAGCGCCGTGTCAAATCAATACAGATCTGCTCCCGCCGATTTTGCTTTGACTTCATATATAACAGATCTGTGCCCTGCGTTCTCCCACGTCGCTATTTTCTGCTTTTAAATACGTTAATAATCGTGTGTAAAACCAGAAATAAACCCTTAGTTGCTGTTTTTTCTCCTCTAACCTTTTACAATCACTTTCGTTATTATTATTATTATTATTATTATTATTATTATTATTATTATTATTTATTTCTTAGCAGACGCCCTTATCCAGGGCGACTTACAGCCGTACACAAAAATACATTTCAAGAATCACAGTACAAGAGTGTGTGGAGTAGTGGTTAGGGGCTCTGGACTCTTGACCGGAGAGTCGTGGGTTCAATCCCAGGTGGGGGGGACACTGCTGCTGTACCCTTGAGCAAGGTACTTTACCTAGATTGCTCCTGTAAAAACCCAACTGTATAAATGGGTAATTGTATGTAAAAATAATGTGATATCTTGTAACAATTGTAAGTCGCCCTGGATAAGGGCGTCTGCTAAGAAATAAATAATAATAATAAATATCCTGATGTAACTTTCACTATTATCTGCTGTATTATTGAATTGTGGTTTGTCACACTTGAACAAAAATGATTGTAATTCTTGCTCTTATTGTATTACTTGTATTGTAACACTTGAAATGTATTTGCTTGCGATTGTAAGTCGCCCTGGATAAGGGCGTCTGCTTAGAAATAAATAATAATAATAATAATAATAATAATAATAATAATAATAATAATTATAATAATACAATTAAGAGCAAGATAAATACAATGACTTTGGTTCTAGCGTTTTTACGTTTCTTCTACTTCCTCGTATTGAAACAAACAGCACGGTGTGTGATTATTCATTTCAAAAGCCGGCTTTCAAGTTGCATTATTATTACACCGCGGCTACAAATGATTCATATCGTTGTTTTATAGGTTTGTATGTTTTCTCCGTAATAATAGTATATATTATTACACGTTGACCCCAAGCTTGATAACTAAACGGTGAATTTGGTTCATTACAAGGGTCGATTTGTAAATAAAAAATGTACCGGATGTTCAAAGGAAGAGGGGTCGCTTATTATAGTGTCGGTAGCTGTGTGAAGCGCTCTGGATGAAAATGAACGAGCAGCGGCAAAAACTAAACAGCCTTTTGTAAACCAGTTCACGAAATGATTCGAGTGACAACCTGAAACAGCTCTTAGGAAAATACTTGGAAAACAAATTAAGGTTAAGAAAAAAAGAGTCATGTATTTGCAGGGGCTTTACTAAAAGAACCAGGGGTAACGCTATCTAACTATTCAGAACAGAAAATAGGAGGCGCTTTTTTACACAGAGAATCGTGAGGGTCTGGAACCAACTCCCCAGTAATGTTGTTGAAGCTGACACCCTGGGATCCTTCAAGAAGCTGCTTGATGAGATTCTGGGATCAATAAGCTACTAACAACCAAACGAGCAAGATGGACCGAATGGGACCTCCTCTCGTTTGGAAACTTTATGTTTTTATCTATCTTTTTATCTATCTATCTATCTAGGAGATTCTGATAAGTGTATTTTCTGCAACAGCAGATAAACTTTATTCCATTGTTATTATGACAATGTCGACCCAGGGGACTTCTTTGACCTGAAAAAAGAAACAAGGACCAGGGGTCACAAATGGAGATTAGATAAAGGGGCATTCAGAACAGAAAATAGGAGGCACTTTTTTACACAGAGAATTGTGAGGGTCTGGAACCAACTCCCCAGTAATGTTGTTGAAGCCGACACCCTGGGATCCTTCAAGAAGCTGCTTGATGAGATTCTGGGATCAATAAGCTACTAACAACCAAACGAGCAAGATGGGCTGAATGGGGCCTCCTCTCGTTTGGAAACTTTCTTAATTTCTTATGTTCATAAACGTGTGGAAAAATAGACATTCTAGAAAGATAGACAGGTAGGTAGATTGACAGACAGGTAGCTGTATTACCTTAGTCCTGTTGCGCAGGTGAGGGTAGGGGGTGAAGGAGGGGGAGAGAGTCACACACACAGGTAGATAGACAGACAGGTAGACAGGTAGACAGACAGACAGGTAGCTGTATTACCTTGGTCCTGACACACAGGTGAGAATAGGGGGTGAAGGAGGGGGAGTGTCACACACACAGGTAGATAGACAGACAGGTAGGAGGCTGTGTGGTCCAGTGGTTAAAGAAAAGGTCTTATAACCAGAAGGTCCCTGGTTTAAATCCCATCTCAACCACTCTCATTGTGTGACCCTGAGCAAGTCACTTCACCTCCTTGTGCTCCGTCTTTCGGGTGAGACGTAGTTGTAAGTGACTCTGCAGCTGATGCATAGTTCACACACCCTAGTCTCTGTAAGTCGCCTTGGATAAAGGCATCTGCTAAATAAACTAATAATAATAATAGACAGAGAGACAGGTAGATGTATTAGAACATAAGAAAGTTTCCAAACGAGAGGAGGCCCCATTCGGCCCATCTTGCTCGTTTGGTTGTTAGAAGCTTATTGATCCCAGAATCTCATCAAGCAGCTTCTTGAAGGATCCCAGGGTGTCAGCTTCAACAACATTACTGGGGAGTTGGTTCAAGACCCTCACAATTCTCTGTGTAAAAAAAGTGCCTCCTATTTTCTGTTCTGAATGCCTCTATCTAATCTCCATTTGTGACCCCTGGTCCTTGTTTCAGGTCAAAAAAGTCCACTGGGTCGACATTGTCTATACCTTTTAGGATTTTGAATGTTTGAATCAGATCACCGTGTAGTCTTCTTTGTTCAAGACTGAATAGATTCAATTCTTTTATACAGACAAATAAGGACCGTCTTACAAAATAAATTCGCTTTAAAAATGTTTTTGTTATTATTAACAAGCAAGAATTAAAAATAAAATAATTAAATACTGTTATAAAGTGTACCTTGTTTTTGTCCACGAGAGGGCGCTGGTGAGCTGTTACTGCGCTTCCTCCATTCAGTGCGGGCAGGCGGATCGGGGAGAATGTGTGTTTTATAAACGTTATGAATTACGTGAGATGTGCTTTATGTAATAATCATAAAATAAACGTGAATAGCCATTTTAAAAAAAAATCTTAATGGGTTAAAGTGAGAAAGAAGCAGACTCCAGGTTTCTGTCAAAGAGATTTTATTGTTATTATCAATGAAAAATGCAGCTCCGGGCTCAATCAAAACTAAATACAATTTTTTTTTATAAAAAGCCATTTAGTAGACCAGTAATTAAAACATTACATGATAAATATAGATTTTGAAAAACGACAGAGGGGACTTTCTAAAGAGCTTGGCAAAATGTAGGGCAGCAGTGTGGAGTAGTGGTGAGGGCTCTGGACTCTTGACCGGAGGGTCGTGGGTTCAATCCCAGGTGGGGGGGACACTGCTGCTGTACCCTTGAGCAAGGTACTTGCTCCAGTGAAAAACACAACTGTATAAATGGATAATTGTGTGTAAAAATAATGCGATATCTTGTAACAATTGTAAGTCGCCCTGGATTAGGACGTCTGCTAAGAAATAAATAATGATAATGTAGATAGAGCCCATAGCGTCAGCATTGAAGAAGGTCTTGCAGCAAAAGTGTAACCATGGTAACGTGTTCACTAGGCTCTGAAACGTTTTTTGCTGCTTTGCAGACTCCGTTGGGTCTCACGATCCTGTCAGTATCACACGACACAGGCCTCCTCTAGCATTGCTGGGCTTTCCTGCAGCAGTCCGCGTTTTCCACACAGCCACACACACACAAATACAAGAAGAAGAAACGGTCCTAAAAGCCACAGGTGGTGTCGCGGTGTCACAGCTGGTTCTGCTGTTGTGGGTTCAGCTGGTTCTGTCGTGGGCGGACCCGGAACCACCTCTAACCGGATCTCCCCATCCAAACCTCGAAACAGTGCACTTGTACTGTCCCGCGTCCTCCTGTCGGACCCCCTGAGGAGCAGGGCAGCGTTCCCCCCTCCGCATCGCCGTCACACAGGCTGGTTCTGTTCACATACTGAGAGAGCTGGTCCCTGAGCCCGGCTGTGCTGTTGAAGCTCCTGTACGATGTGGTCAGTTTCCGCTTGTCTCCAGGTCACCCCAGGGTTCTCGTCCCTCCGCTCAGCGGTGTGGGATAACGTGCAGTTCAGGATACAGTCCTGCCCTCGGGACAGGTCACGGAGGTCGGGACCTGCACTGACCCACTGCTGACCGCCCGGCACACAGGAGGAGGAGGAGTGACCGAGGACACGAGCCTGGAGATGAGATACACTGAAATGCATCTTCATCCTGGTGTTGGTCCTGCTCTTCAAAACAGGGGCTGGACAGGAGAAAAACAAAGAGGTCAGAGACACAGAAACAGCGTCAACATTTCAAAAATCATAAAAAAAAAAATGTATATATTTCATTTATTTAAACTGACTTGAAAGTTGTTTTTGTCGTCCCACAGCCCCAAATACGCAAGTCACCCTTTTTAATATGTGGTTATTATTATTATTATTATTATTTATTTATTTATTTATTTATTTATTTATTTCTTTCTTTCTTTCTCTTAACAGACGCCCTTATCCAGGGCGACTTACAGTCGTAATAATAATAATAATAATTGTCTCCGGGGGGGGCGCATTTTAAAAGGTTCTTTGAACAACCAAAAAAGGTTCCCCTATTACATCAGTGCAAAGAACCTTTAATGTTTGTTTTTTTCTGTTAACTTGAATTTATAGTAAATCATTTCAAAGTGGTTACCAAAATAAACGCGTTTCACGTGGAAATAAAATACATCTTTTCAGTGTTATTTTCTAATGGTAAAAGTGATTAAAAATCCAAATTTAAATATCGTATCGCAGATATATTGAAATGTCAAGAAAACAGAAAAAAATTAATTATATACATATTAAAGTGACTTTAAAAGTTGTTTTTTCTGTCGTTAAAATGCCAATAAAAACGTTCCCTCACTCAAGTTTACAAGATATTAATTTACAAGACAAAAACGTGAATTTAATGACTAAATAAAACGAATACAGAGAGACGTGATTGAAGAGAGAACTTCAGTTGAATTGGGATTTATTTGATGTTGTATTAAATCTTGCACTTTCTAAACACACCCCTTCTCCCTTACAACCTTACAAAGCAGATAAACGCGTTAAATACAGACGCAATGAATGCAAACATTTAGCGACAAATGCAGCATTGCCTATGTATCGTATTAAAATAAATAAACAAACTTACCAAGTATAAAAAATGATTTCCGAATTCCACAGTCCTGTCTCTGGATTTGCGATGCGGTGCGTTGCGTTCTGTCTTTCTAAGCACCATAAGTCCCAGACTATATTGGCCAAATATTCGGTTTAATGAATTTGGGGGGCGTCACATCTCCACGCTACGTTTTTTTTTTTTGTATTCACAAAAACTCGACTGTCTCGCTATACTTCAGTAAAGCAGCCATCTTGCGTTCCTCTTGTGTTTAAACCGGGTCTGACTGTCCCCCATAGTCTGCCCCGGGCTTGTATAAAGAGATGCGGGTATAATGTCCCGTGACCCGGCCGCCAGCTGCCACTGAAATGCCCCCCAGTTTGTGTTCAGAGACGCGCCGGGTAAGATAGCATCGAGCCGCGCCATGGAGCACCGCGGAGAGATCGGACTGGATCATCCTCATCCTCCTCCTCCTCGATTCAGATATTAAACAGAACCTCACTCCCAGTCCAGAACAATACGGTGTCGTGTGTGTGCTTCTGTGTTTTCTTTCCGCAGGCAGACAGTCAGCGCGGCCCCGGGTTGTTTCGGTGTTGTTATATTAAACCACGGACTGACGAGCGGGGCTCTTGCGACCGCTCCTGCTGCTGCTCCTAAAATAATGCGCAAAAACTGCGTAAACTGCGTAGGAGAGAGGGAGGGTTTCAAGTGACGATTCTGCTCCTCTGACGCAACAAAGCTACAGATATCAGGACTGCCCAGTCCCTGACCACATTCAGGCGCCTCCTTAAGACTCACCTCTTCAAACAGCACCTGTAGAACTCCTCTGTTTGTATCCTGGGACACTATCACCCTTCATGTAAATGTGCTTTATTTTGCTCTTATCTGCCCCCTATTTTACTGCATTTAATCCTGTACTTCAGAATACTGTAATCTGCCAAGTGTTTAACCTGTAGTACTTTGTATTTAATCACATCCTGATGTAACTATCACTATTTAATCATATCCTGATGTAACTATCACTATTATCTGCTGTATTATTGAATTGTGGTTTGTCACACTTGTACTTTGCTTGAACAACAGTTATTGTATTTCTTGCTCTTATTGTATTACTTGTATTGTAACACTTGAAATGTATTTGCTTTACGATTGTAAATCGCCCTGGATAAGGGCGTCTGCTAAGAAAGAAATAAAATAATAATAATAATAATAATAATAATAATAATAATAAAAGCATGCGAAACTGATTACATCTCTGATGAACGCGGTTCTACCGGCGGATCTCACTCTGTGGTCTGGGGCGCCTTGCAGGCGGTCACGTGCCTCTGTTATACAGCTGTGCCGAAATTCAATTACTAATTAATCATAGACTTAAATCCCAGCACGTGAACTAATTTGTGCACTCGCATACCGATATACATGTGTCCAAATACAACTATGCATTTTAAATCATCTGTGCACCAGTATACTATTATTATTATTATTATTATTAGTTTATTTAGCAGACGCCTTTATCCAAGGCGACTTACAGAGACTAGGGTGTGTGAACTATGCACCAACTGCAGAGTCACTTACAACTACGTCTCACCCGAAAGACGGAGCACAAGGAGGTTAAGTGACTTGCTCAGGGTCACACAATGAGTCAGTGGCTGAGGTGGGATTTTAAAATCTCCTCAAGCAGCTTCTTGAAGGATCCCAGGGTGTCAGCTTCAACAACATTACTGGGGAGTTGGTTCCAGACCCTCACAATTCTCTGTGTAAAAAAAAGTGCCTCCTGTTTTCTGTTCTGAATGCCCCTTTATCTAATCTCCATTTGTGAACCCTGGTCCTTGTTTCAGGTCAAAAAAGTCCCCTGGGTTGACATTGTCAATACCTTTTAGGATTTTGAATGCTTGAATCAGATCGCCGCGTAGTCTTCTTTGTTCAAGACTGAATACATTCAATTCTCTTATACAGGCAAGTAAGGACCGTCTTACAAAATAAATTGGCTTTAAAAATGTTTTTTTATTATTATTAACAAGCAAAATTAATAATAAAATAATTAAATACTGTTACAAAGTGTACCTTGTTTTTGTCCACGAGAGGGCGCTGGTGAGCTGTTACTGCGCTTCCTCCATTCAGTGCGGGCAGGCGGATCGGGGATAATGTGTGTTTTATAAACGTTATGAATTATGTGAGATGTGCTTTATGTAATAATCATAAATAAACGTGAATAGCCATTTAAAAAAAAAAATCTTAATGGGTTAAAGTGAGAAACAAACAGACTCAGGTTTCTGTCAAAGAGATTTTATTGTTATTATCAATGAAAAATGCAGCTCGGGCTCAATCAAAACTAAATACAATTTTTTTTTATAAAAGCCATTTAGTAGACCAGTAATTAAAACATTACATGATAAATACAGATTTTGAAAAACGACAGAGGGTACTTTCTAAAGAGCTTGGCAAAATGTAGGGCAGCAGTGTGGAGTAGTGGGTAGGGGCTCTGGACTCTTGACCGGAGGGTCGTGGGTTCAATCCCAGGTGGGGGGGACACTGCTGCTGTACCCTTGAGCAAGGTACTTGCTCCAGTGAAAAACACAACTGTATAAATGGATAATTGTGTGTAAAAATAATGCGATATCTTGTAACAATTGTAAGTCGCCCTGGATTAGGACGTCTGCTAAGAAATAAATAATGATAATGTAGATAGAGCCCATAGCGTCAGCATTGAAGAAGGTCTCGCAGCAAAGTGTGACCATGGTAACGTGTTCACTAGGCTCTGAAACGTTTTTGCTGCTTTGCAGACTCGTTGGGTCCCACGATCCTGTCAGTATCACACGACACAGACCTCCTCTAGCATTGCTGGGCTTTCCTGCAGCAGTCCGTGTTTTCCACACAGCCACACACACACAAATACAAGAAGAAACGGTCCTAAAAGCCACAGGTGGTGTCTCGGTGTCACAGCTGGTTCGGCTGGTTCTGCTGTTGTGGGTTCAGCTGGTTCTGTCGTGGGCGGAGCCGGAACCACCTCTAACCGGATCACCCCAGATCCAAACCTCGAAACAGTGCACTTGTACTGTCCCGCGTCCTCCTGTCGGACCCCCCTGAGGAGCAGGGCAGCGTTCCCTCTCCGTGCATCGCCGTCACACAGGCTGGTTCTGTTCACATACTGAGAGAGCTGGTCCCTGAGCCGGCTGTGCTGTTGAAGCTCCTGTGTGCGATGTGGTCAGTTTCGCTTGTCTCCAGGTCACCCCAGGGTTCTCGTCCCTCCGTTCAGCGGTGTAGGATAACGTGCAGTTCAGGATACAGTCCTGCCCCTCGGGACAGGTCACGGAGGTCGGGACCTGCACTGACCCACTGCTGACCGCCCCGGCACACAGGAGGAGGAGGAGTGACCGGAGGACACGAGCCTGGAGATGAGATACACTGAAATGCATCTTCATCCTGGTGTTGGTCCTGCTCTTCAAAACAGGGGCTGGACAGGAGAAAAACAAAGAGGTCAGAGACACAGAAACAGCGTCAACATTTCAAAAATCATAAAAAAAAAAATGTATATATTTCATTTATTTAAACTGACTTGAAAGTTGTTTTTGTCGTCCCACAGCCCCAAATACGCAAGTCACCCTTTTTAATATGTGGTTATTATTATTATTATTATTTATTTATTTATTTATTTCTTAGCAGACGCCCTTATCCAGGGCGACTTACAATCGTAATAATAATAATAATAATAATAATAATAATAATAATAATAATGATGAGCTCAGAAACACAGCGAGAGAGAGAGAGAGAGAGAGACACACAGCAATACAGACACACACACAACGATGCAGACAGAGACACACAGTGATAGAGAGACACACAGCGATGCAGACAGAGACACACAGTGACAGAGACACACAGCGATGCAGACAGAGAGACACAGTGACAGAGAGACACACAGCGATGCAGACAGAGAGACACACAGTGACAGAGACACACAGCGATGCAGACAGAGAGACACACAGTGACAGAGACACACAGCGATGCAGACAGAGACACACAGTGACAGAGACACACAGCGATACAGTCAGACACACACAGACACACAGAGACAAATAATAATAAATGATAAACTAAACGGTGAGGTGTTTTTTTTTTTCTTTGTACACAATGCCCCTTTTTTAAAAAAAGTTTCTAAGAGTTTCTTTGAGTTGCGATTCAGTTCTCTTCATTACATCTAAAAAGGCGAAAGCAATCCACAGTAACGATATTACTTTAAAAGAATGTGTCTTATGCCAGGGATTTAAAAAAATAAACAAACAAAATAATAACCCTGGTCTGTCAACTTTTTCTACGGTTTCAGTCTGCGATACTCTCCTCTTTTACACGGTAATTAATCTACACAGAAACGCAACAGAGAAGCGCACAGAAAATATCACTATCGGAGAAGTAATGTGTAAAATCAATGAATCAAATAAAATAACAGGGATATGTGTTCGAGTCCAAGGCTGTCACTGCGAGATCACAGCCAGGTGCTGCTGTAGGCGAGTATCCAGCGGCTGGAAGGCAGGATTTCAGAGAATACTACGGAGATTACCGAGTCAAATACATCAGGACCGGTTACTTTAAAACAGGGAGAGCCATTTCACCCGCTACTGAGCGTACTTGGACCTTTTTGCATCATTTTTTCAGAGCACAGTTTTATTTGTTTTATATATCACAGTGTAATATTGCTGATAACTTATTGCATGCTGAAGTTCCGCGTCATATTACGGGGCTGAGTGACACACGCAAAACAACCATTATTCCCAACTTGTTTACGGTGAATTGGTTCTATTTAATCGGTTATTTATGAAGGCTTATTTTGCATTCATAAGTGTTTCGTGTACCGAGATGTTTTTTTTTAAAAACGTATGTATTAATTGTCACTTAAATTGTCTCCGTGTTTTTTAATATTCACGCCCGGCTGCGTTTGGGAATACCTGCATTTTTTACTGAGAATTGCAGCCCTGCGTTGCCTAAGAAAATATTATTATTCGAGGCTTAACTGTAGCAATATGCAACCGAGGGTACAATTACTGTGTGGTATGTGGGACACCCGCGTGTTCACAGCGTTAACTCAACGCGTTTGTTTTACGTCACTGGGGGAGGGAGGGGGGAGGACCATTTAAAAAAAGGTTCTTTGAACAACCAAAAAGGTTCCCCTATGACATCTGCAAAGAACCTTTAATGTTTTGTTTTTTTTCTGTTAACTTGAATTTATAGTAAATCATTTCAAAGCGGTTACCAAAATAAACGCGTTTCACGTTGAAATAAAATACATTTTTTCACATTTCTAATGCTAAAAGTGATTAAAAAAACGAATTTAAATATCGCAGGTATACCGAAATGTCAAGAAACAGAATAAAATTAATTATATACATATTAAAGTGACTTTAAAAGTTGTTTTTTTGTCGTTAAATGCCAATAAAAACGTTCCCTCACTCAAGTTTACAAGATATTAATTTACAAGACAAAAACATGAATTTAATGACTAAATAAAACGAATACAGAGAGACGTGATTGAAGAGAGAACTTCATTTGAATTGGGATTTATTTGATGTTGTATTAAATCTTGCACTTTCTAAACACACCCCCCTTCTCCCTTACAACCTTACAAAGCAGATAAACGCGTTAAATACAGACGCAATGAATGAAAACATTTAGCGACAAATGCAGCATTGCCTATGTATCGTATTAAAACAAATAAATAACAAACTTACCAAGTATAAAAAATGATTTCCGAATTCCACAGTCCTGTCTCTGGATTTGCGATGCGTTGCGTTGCTTCGGATTCTGTCTTTCTAAGCACCATGAGTCCCAGACTATATTGGCCAAATATTCGGTTTAATGAATTTAGGGGCGTCACATCTCCACGCTACGTTTTTTTGTATTCACAAAAACTCGACTGTCTCGCTATACTTCAGTAAAGCAGCCATCTTGCGTTCTTCTTGTGTTTTAACCGGGTCTGACTGTCCCCCATAGTCTGCCCCGGGCTTGTATAAAGAGATGCGGGTATAATGTCCTGTGACCCGGCCGCCAGCTGCCACTGAAATGCCCCCCAGTTTGTGTTCAGAGACGCGCCGGGTAAGATAGCATCGAGCCGCGCCATGGAGCACCGCGGAGAGATCGGACTGGATCATCATCATCATCATCCTCATCCTCCTCCTCCTCGATTCAGATATTAAACAGAATCTCACTCCCAGTCCAGAACAATACGGTGTCGTGTGTGTGGTTCTGTGTTTTCTTTCCGCAGGCAGACAGTCAGCGCGGCCCCGGGTTGTTTCGGTGTTGTTATATTAAACCACGGACTGACGAGCGGGGCTCTTGCGACCGCTCCTGCTGCTGCTCGCAAAATAAAGCGCAAAACTGCGCGTAAACTGCGTAGAGAGAGGGAGGGTTTCAAGTGAGGATTCTGCTCCTCTGACGCAACAAAGCTACAGATATCAGGACTGCCCAGTCCCTGACCACATTCAGGCGCCTCCTTAAGACTCACCTCTTCAAACAGCACCTGTAGAACTCCTCTGTTTGTATCCTGGGACACTATCACCCTTCATGTAAATGTGCTTTATTTTGCTCTTATCTGCCCCCTATTTTACTGCATTTAATCCTGTACTTCAGAATACTGTAATCTGCCAAGTGTTTAACCTGTAGTACTTTGTATTTAATCACATCCTGATGATGTATTTAATCATATCCTGATGTAACTATCACTATTATCTGCTATTATTGAATTGTGGTTTGTCACACTTGTACTTTGCTTGAACAACAGTTATTGTATTTCTTGCTCTTATTGTATTACTTGTATTGTAACACTTGAAATGTATTTGCTTACGATTGTAAAGTCGCCCTGGATAAGGGCGTCTGCTAAGAAATAAATAATAATAATAATAATAATAATAATCATAATAATAATAATAATAAAAAACATGAAACAGATTACATCTCTGATGAACGCGGTTCTACCGGCGGATCTCACTCTGTGGTCTGGGGCGCCTTGCAGGCGGTCACGTGCCTCTGTTATACAGCTGTGCCGAAATTCAATTACTAATTAATCATAGACTTAAATCCCAGCACGTGAACTAATTTGTGCACTCGCATACCGATATACATGTGTCCAAATACAACTATGCATTTTAAATCATCTGTGCACCAGTATACTATTATTATTATTATTATTATTATTAGTTTATTTAGCAGACGCCTTTATCCAAGGCGACTTACAGAGACTAGGGTGTGTGAACTATGCACCAACTGCAGAGTCACTTACAACTACGTCTCACCCGAAAGACGGAGCACAAGGAGGTTAAGTGACTTGCTCAGGGTCACACAGTGAGTCAGTGGCTGAGGTGGGATTTTAAAATCTCCTCAAGCAGCTTCTTGAAGGATCCCAGGGTGTCGGCTTCAACAACATTACTGGGGAGTTGGTTCCAGACCCTCGCGATTCTCTGTGTAAAAAAGTGCCTCCTATTTTCTGTTCTGAATGCCTCTTTATCTAATCTCCATTTGTGAACCCTGGTCCTTGTTTCAGGTCAAAAAAGTCCCCTGGGTCGACATTGTCAATACCTTTTAGGATTTTGAATGCTTGAATCAGATCGCCGCGTAGTCTTCTTTGTTCAAGACTGAATAGATTCAATTCTTTTATACGGACAAATAAGGACCGTCTTACAAAAAAAATTGGCTTTAAAAATGTTTTTGTTATTATTAACAAGCAAGAATTAAAAATAAAATAATTAAATACTGTTATAAAGTGTACCTTATTTTTGTCCACGAGAGGGCGCTGGTGAGCTGTTACTGCGCTTCCTCCATTCAGTGCGGGCAGGCGGATCGGGGAGAATGTGTGTTTTATAAACGTTATGAATTATGTGAGATGTGCTTTATTTAATAATCATAAAATAAACGTGAATAGCCATTTAAAAAAAAAATCTTAATGGGTTAAAGTGAGAAACAAAGCAGACTCAGGTTTCTGTCAAAGAGATTTTATTGTTATTATCAATGAAAAATGCAGCTCCGGGCTCAATCAAAACTAAATACAATTTTTTTTATAAAAAGCCATTTAGTAGACCAGTAATTAAAACATTACATGATAAATACAGATTTTGAAAAACGACAGAGGGACTTTCTAAAGAGCTTGGCAAAATGTAGGGCAGCAGTGTGGAGTAGCTGTTGGGGGCTCTGGACTCTTGACCGGAGGGTCGTGGGTTCAATCCCAGGTGGGGGGGACACTGCTGCTGTACCCTTGAGCAAGGTACTTGCTCCAGTGAAAAACACAACTGTATAAATGGATAATTGTGTGTAAAAATAATGCGATATCTTGTAACAATTGTAAGTCGCCCTGGATTAGGACGTCTGCTAAGAAATAAATAATGATAATGTAGATAGAGCCCATAGCGTCAGCATTGAAGAAGGTCTCGCAGCAAAAGTGTGACCATGGTAACGTGTTCACTAGGCTCTGAAACGTTTTTTGCTGCTTTGCAGACTCCGTTGGGTCCCACGATCCTGTCAGTATCACACGACACAGACCTCCTCTAGCATTGCTGGGCTTTCCTGCAGCAGTCCGTGTTTTCCACACAGCCACACACACACAAATACAAGAAGAAACGGTCCTAAAAGCCACAGGTGGTGTCTCGGTGTCACAGCTGGTTCAGCTGGTTCTGCTGTTGTGGGTTCAGCTGGTTCTGTGGGCGGGAGGCGGAACCACCTCTAACCGGATCTCCCGATCCAAACCTCGAGAAACAGTGCACTTGTACTGTCCCGCGTCCTCCTGTCGGACCCCTGAGGAGCAGGGCAGCGTTCCCTCTCCTCTGCATCGCCGTCCACACAGGCTGGTTCTGTTCACATACTGAGAGAGCTGGTCCCTGAGCCCGGCTGTGCTGTTGAAGCTCCTGTGTGCGATGTGGTCAGTTTCGCTTGTCTCCAGGTCACCCCAGGGTTCTCGTCCCTCCGTTCAGCGGTGTAGGATAACGTGCAGTTCAGGATACAGTCCTGCCCCCGGGACAGGTCACGGAGGTCGGGACCTGCACTGACCCACTGCTGACCGCCCTGCACACACAGGAGGAGGAGGAGTGACCGAGGACACGAGCCTGGAGATGAGATACACTGAAATGCATCTTCATCCTGGTGTTGGTCCCTGCTCTTCAAAACAGGGGCTGGACAGGAGAAAAACAAAGAGGTCAGAGACACAGAAACAGCGGCCAACATTTCAAAATCATAAAAAAAAAAAAATGTATATATTTCATTTATTTAAACTGACTTGAAAGTTGTTTTTGTCGTCCCACAGCCCCAAATCATAAAGTCACCCTTTTTAATATGTGGTTATTATTATTATTATTATTATTTATTTATTTATTTATTTCTTAGCAGACGCCCTTATCCAGGGCGACTTACAATAATAATAATAATAATAATAATAATAATAATAATAATAATAATAATAATGATGAGCTCAGAAACACAGCGACAGAGAGAGAGAGAGAGAGAGAGACACAGCAATACAGACACACACACAACGATGCAGACAGAGAGACACACAGTGATAGAGAGACACACAGCGATGCAGACAGAGACACACAGTGACAGAGACACACAGCGATGCAGACAGAGAGACACAGTGACAGAGAGACACACAGCGATGCAGACAGAGAGACACACAGTGACAGAGACACACAGCGATGCAGACAGAGAGACACACAGTGACAGAGAGACACACAGCGATGCAGACAGAGAGACACACAGTGACAGAGACACACAGCGATACAGTCAGACACACACACAGACACACAGAGACAAATAATAATAAATGATAAACTAAACGGTGAGGTGTTTTTTTTTTCTTTGTACACAATGCCCCCTTTTCTAAAAGTTTCTAAGAGTTTCTTTGAGTTGCGATTCAGTTCTCTTGCGTACATCTAAAAAGGCGAAAGCAATCCACAGTAACGATATTACTTTATAAGAATGTGTCTTATGCCAGGGATTTAAAAAATAAACAAACAAAATAATAACCCTGGTCTGTCAACTTTTCTACGGTTTCAGTCTGCGATACTCTCCTCTTTTACACGGTAATTAATCTACACAGAAACGCAACAGAGAAGCGCACAGAAAATATCACTATCGGAGAAGTAATGTGTAAAATCAATGAATCAAATAAAATAACAGGGATATGTGTTCGAGTCAAGGCTGTCACGCGAGATCACAGCCAGGTGCTGCTGTAGGCTTAGTATCCAGCGGCTGGAAGGCAGGATTTCAGAGAATACTACGGAGATTACCGAGTCAAATACATCAGGACCGGTTACTTTAAAACAGGGAGAGTTTATTTCACCCGCTACTGAGCGTACTTGGACCTTTTGCATCATTTTTCAGAGCACAGTTTTATTTGTTTTATATATCACAGTGTAATATTGCTGATAACTTATTGCATGCTGAAGTTCCGCGTCATATTACGGGGCTGAGTGACACACGCAAAACAACCATTATTCCCAACTTGTTTACGGTGAATTGTTCTATTTAATCGGTTATTTATGAAGGCTTATTTTGCATTCATAAGTGTTTCGTGTACCGAGATGTTTTTTTTTTTTAAAAACGTATGTATTAATTGTCACTTAAATTGTCTCCGTGTTTTTAATATTCACGCCCGGCTGCGTTTGGGAATACCTGTTTTTTTTTTTTTTACTGAGAATTGCAGCCCTGCGTTGCCTAAGAAAATATTATTATTCGAGGTTTAACTGTAGCAATATGCAACCGAGGGTACAATTACTGTGTGGTATGTGGGACACCCGCGTGTTCACAGCGTTAACTCAACGCGTTTGTTTTACGTCACTGGGGGGGGGGAGGGAGGGGGGAGTGGACCATTTTAAAAAGGTTCTTTGAACAACCAAAAAAGGTTCCCCTATGACATCACTGCAAAGAACCTTTAATGTTTTGTTTTTTTTCTGTTAACTTGAATTTATAATAAATCATTTCAAAGCGGTTACCAAAATAAACGCGTTTCACGTTGAAATAAAATACATTTTTTCACATTTCTAATGCTAAAAGTGATTAAAAAAACGAATTTAAATATCGCAGGTATACCGAAATGTCAAGAAACAGAATAAAATTAATTATATACATATTAAAGTGACTTTAAAAGTTGTTTTTATGTCGTTAAAATGCCAATAAAAACGTTCCCTCACTCAAGTTTACAAGATATTAATTTACAAGACAAAAACATGAATTTAATGACTAAATAAAACGAATACAGAGAGACGTGATTGAAGAGAGAACTTCATTTGAATTGGGATTTATTTGATATTGTATTAAATCTTGCACTTTCTAAACACACCCCCCTTCTCCCTTACAACCTTACAAAGCAGATAAACGCGTTAAATACAGACGCAATGAATGAAAACATTTAGCGACAAATGCAGCATTGCCTATGTATCGTATTAAAACAAATAAATAACAAACTTACCAAGTATAAAAAATGATTTCCGAATTCCACAGTCCTGTCTCTGGATTTGCGATGCGTTGCGTTGCTTCGGATTCTGTCTTTCTAAGCACCATGAGTCCCAGACTATATTGGCCAAATATTCGGTTTATGAATTTAGGGGCGTCACATCTCCACGCTACGTTTTTTTGTATTCACAAAAACTCGACTGTCTCGCTATACTTCAGTAAAGCAGCCATCTTGCGTTCTTCTTGTGTTTTAACCGGGTCTGACTGTCCCCCATAGTCTGCCCCGGGCTTGTATAAAGAGATGCGGGTATAATGTCCTGTGACCCGGCCGCCAGCTGCCACTGAAATGCCCCCCAGTTTGTGTTCAGAGACGCGCCGGGTAAGATAGCATCGAGCCGCGCCATGGAGCACCGCGGAGAGATCGGACTGGATCATCATCCTCATCCTCCTCCTCCTCGATTCAGATATTAAACAGAACCTCACTCCCAGTCCAGAACAATACGGTGTCGTGTGCGTGTTTCTGTGTTTTCTTTCCGCAGGCAGACAGTCAGCGCGGCCCCGGGTTGTTTCGGTGTTGTTATATTAAAGCACGGACTGACGAGCGGGGCTCTTGCGACCGCTCCTGCTGCTGCTCGCAAAAACTGCGTAAACTGCGTAGGAGAGAGGGAGGGTTTCAAGTGACGATTCTGCTCCTCTGACGCAACAAAGCTACAGATATCAGGACTGCCCAGTCCCTGACCACATTCAGGCGCCTCCTTAAGACTCACCTCTTCAAACAGCACCTGTAGAACTCCTCTGTTTGTATCCTGGGACACTATCACCCTTCATGTAAATGTGCTTTATTTTGCTCTTATCTGCCCCCTATTTTACTGCATTTAATCCTGTACTTCAGAATACTGTAATCTGCCAAGTGTTTAACCTGTAGTACTTTGTATTTAATCACATCCTGATGTAACTATCACTATTTAATCATATCCTGATGTAACTATCACTATTATCTGCTGTATTATTGAATTGTGGTTTGTCACACTTGTACTTTGCTTGAACAACAGTTATTGTATTTCTTGCTCTTATTGTATTACTTGTATTGTAACACTTGAAATGTATTTTTTACGATTGTAAGTCGCCCTGGATAAGGGCGTCTGCTAAGAAATAAATAATAATAATAATAATAATAATAATAATAATAATAATAATAATAAAAAAGCATGCGAAACAGATTACATCTCTGATGAACGCGGTTCTACCGGGCGGATCTCACTCTGTGGAGTCTGGGAGCGCTTTGCAGGGGGTCACGTGCCTCTGTTATACAGCTGAAATTCAATTACTAATTAATCATAGACTTAAATCCCAGCACGTGAACTAATTTGTGCACTCGACACCGATATACATGTGTCCAAATACAACTATGCATTTTAAATCATCTGTGCACCAGTATACTATTATTATTATTATTATTATTTTATTTAGCAGACGCCTTTATCCAAGGCGACTTACAGAGACTAGGGTGTGTGAACTATGCACCAACTGCAGAGTCACTTACAACTACGTCTCACCCAAAGACGGAGCACAAGGAGGTTAAGTGACTTGCTCAGGGTCACACAGTGAGTCAGTGGCTGAGGTGGGATTTTAAATCTCCTCAAGCAGCTTCTTGAAGGATCCCAGGTGTCGGCTTCAACAACATTACTGGGGAGTTGGTTCCAGACCCTCGCGATTCTCTGTGTAAAAAAGTGCCTCCTATTTTCTGTTCTGAATGCCTCTTTATCTAATCTCCATTTGTGAACCCTGGTCCTTGTTTCAGGTCAAAAAAGTCCCCTGGGTCGACATTGTCAATACCTTTTAGGATTTTGAATGCTTGAATCAGATCGCCGCGTAGTCTTCTTTGTTCAAGACTGAATAGATTCAATTCTTTTATACGGACAAATAAGGACCGTCTTACAAAAAAAATTGGCTTTAAAAATGTTTTTGTTATTATTAACAAGCAAGAATAAAAAATAAAATAATTAAATACTGTTATAAAGTGTACCTTGTTTTTGTCCACGAGAGGGCGCTGGTGAGCTGTTACTGCGCTTCCTCCATTCAGTGCGGGCAGGCGGATCGGGGATAAATGTGTTTTATAAACGTTATGAATTATGTGAGATGTGCTTTATGTAATAATCATAAAATAAACGTGAATAGCCATTAAAAAAAAAAAAAATCTTAATGGGTTAAAGTGAGAAAGAAGCAGACTCCAGGTTTCTGTCAAAGAGATTTTATTGTTATTATCAATGAAAATGCAGCTCGGGCTCAATCAAAACTAACATTTTTTTTTTTTATAAAAAGCCATTTAGTAGACCAGTAATTAAAACATTACATGATAAATACAGATTTTGAAAACGACAGAGGGGACTTTCTAAAGAGCTTGGCAAAATGTAGGGCAGCAGTGTGGAGTAGCTGTTGGGGCTCTGGACTCTTGACCGAGGGTCGTGGGTTCAATCCCAGGTGGGGGACACTGCTGCTGTACCCTTGAGCAAGGTACTTGCTCCAGTGAAAACACAACTGGATAAATGGATAATTGTGTGTAAAAATAATGTGATATCTTGTAACAATTGTAAGTCGCCCTGGATTGGGACGCCTGCTAAGAAATAAATAATGATAATATAGATAGAGCCCATAGCGTCAGCATCGAAGAAGGTCTCGCAGCAAAAGTGTAACCATGGTAACGTGTTCACTAGGCTCTGAAACGTTTTTTTGCTGCTTTGCAGACTCCGTTGGGTCCCACAATCCTGTCAGTATCACACGACACAGACCTCCTCTAGCATTGCTGGGCTTTTCCTGCAGCAGTCCGCGTTTTTCCACACAGCCACCACACACACAAATACAAGAAGAAGAAACGGTCCTAAAAGCCACAGGTGGTGTCGCGGTGTCACAGCTGGTTCGGCTGGTTCTGCTGTTGTGGGTTCAGCTGGTTCTGTCGTGGGCGGACCCGGAACCACCTCTAACCGGATCTCCCCCGATCCAAACCTCGAAACAGTGCACTTGTACTGTCCCGCGCCCTCCTGTCGGACCCCCTGAGGAGCAGGGCAGCGTTCCCTCCTCGCATCGCCGTCACACAGGCTGGTTCTGTTCACATACTGAGAGCTGGTCCCTGAGCCCGGCTGTGCTGTTGAAGCTCCTGTGTACGATGTGGTCAGTTTCCGCTTGTCTCCAGGTCACCCCAGGGTTCTCGCCCCTCCGCTCAGCGGTGTAGGATAACGTGCAGTTCAGGATACAGTCCTGCCCCTCGGGACAGGTCACGGAGGTCGGGACCTGCACTGACCCACTGCTGACCGCCCGCACACAGGAGGAGGAGGAGTGACCGAGGACACGAGCCTGGAGATGAGATACACTGAAATGCATCTTCATCCTGGTGTTGGTCCTGCTCTTCAAAACAGGGGCTGGACAGGAGAAAACAAAGAGCTCAGAAACACAGAAACAGTCAACATTTCAAAAATCATAAAAAAAAAAAATGTATATATTTCATTTATTTAAACTGACTTCAAAAGTTGTTTTTGTCGTCCCCACAGCCCCAAATACGCAAGTCACCCTTTTTAATATGTGGTTATTATTATTATTATTATTTATTTATTTATTTATTTCTTAGCAGACGCCCTTATCCAGGGCGACTTACAATCGTAATAATAATAATAATAATAATAATAATAATAATGATGAGCTCAGAAACACAGCGACAGAGAGAGAGAGAGAGAGAGACACACAGCAATACAGACACACACACAACGATGCAGACAGAGACACACAGTGATAGAGAGACACACAGCGATGCAGACAGAGACACACAGTGACAGAGACACACAGCGATGCAGACAGAGAGACACAGTGACAGAGAGACACACAGCGATGCAGACAGAGAGACACACAGTGACAGAGACACACAGCGATGCAGACAGAGAGACACAGTGACAGAGAGACACACAGCGATGCAGACAGAAAGACACACAGTGACAGAGACACACAGCGATACAGTCAGACACACACACAGACACACAGAGACAAATAATAATAAATGATAAACTAAACGGTAAAAGTTTCTAAGAGTTTCTTTGAGTTGCGATTCAGTTCTCTTGTATTACATCTAAAAAGGCGAAAGCAATCCACAGTAACGATATTACTTTTATAAGAATGTGTCTTATGCCAGGGATTTAAAAAATAAACAAACAAAATAATAACCCTGCTCTGTCAACTTTTCTACGGTTTCAGTCTGCGATACTCTCCTCTTTTACACGGTAATTAATCTACACAGAAACGCAACAGAGAAGCGCACAGAAAATATCACTATCGGAGAAGTAATGTGTAAAATCAATGAATCAAATAAAATAACAGGGATATGTGTTCGAGTCCAAGGCTGTCACTGCGAGATCACAGCCAGGTGCTGCTGTAGGCGAGTATCCAGCGGCTGGAAGGCAGAACTTCAGAGAATACTACGGAGATTACCGAGTCAAATACATCAGGACCGGTTACTTTAAAACAGGGAGAGCCATTTCACCCGCTACTGAGCGTACTTGGACCTTTTTGCATCATTTTTTCAGAGCACAGTTTTATTTTTTTTTATATATATCACAGTGTAATATTGCTGATAACTTATTGCATGCTGAAGTTCCGCGTCATATTACGGGGCTGAGTGACACACGCAAAACAACCATTATTCCCAACTTGTTTACGGTGAATTGGTTCTATTTAATCGGTTATTTATGAAGGCTTATTTTGCATTCATAAGTGTTTCGTGTACCGAGATGTTTTTTTTTTTTAAAAAACGTATGTATTAATTGTCACTTAAATTGTCTCCGTGTTTTTAATATTCACGCCCGGCTGCGTTTGGGAATACCTGCATTTTTTTACTGAGAATTGCAGCCCTGCGTTGCCTAAGAAAATATTATTATTCGAGGCTTAACTGTAACAATATGCAACCGAGGGTACAATTACTGTGTGGTATGTGGGACACCGGCGTGTTCACAGCGTTAACTCAACGCGTTTGTTTTACGTCACTGGGGGGGAGGGGGTTGCATCAGTATGCGCCAGTAGGAGCAATATAATCAAAATCAAGATGGGAGGGTCAAAATATGCATGGGTAAGGAAATGGTTTGAAAGAACCTTTTTTTTTTTTGGGGGAGGACCATTTTAAAAGGTTCTTTGAACAACCAAAAAAGGTTCCCCTATGACATCAGTGCAAAGAACCTTTAATATGTTTGGTTTTTTTCTGTTAACTTGAATTTATAGTAAATCATTTCAAAGCGGTTACCAAAATAAACGCGTTTCACGTGGAAATAAAATACATCTTTTCAGTGTTATTTCTAATGCTAAAAGTGATTAAAAATCCAAATTTAAATATCGTATCGCAGATATATTGAAATGTCAAGAAACACAGAAAAAAATAATTATATACATATTAAAGTGACTTTAAAAGTTGTTTTTTCTGTCGTTAAAATGCCAATAAAAACGTTCCCTCACTCAAGTTTACAAGATATTAATTTACAAGACAAAAACATGAATTTAATGACTAAATAAAACGAATACAGAGAGACGTGATTGAAGAGAGAACTTCAGTTGAATTGGGATTTATTTGATGTTGTATTAAATCTTGCACTTTCTAAACACCCCCCCCTTCTCCCTTACAACCTTACAAAGCAGATAAACGCGTTAAATACAGACGCAATGAATGCAAACATTTAGCGACAAATGCAGCATTGCCTATGTATCGTATTAAAATAAATAACAAACTTACCAAGTATAAAAAATGATTTCCGAATTCTACAGTCCTGTCTCTGGATTTGCGATGCGGTGCGTTGCTTCGGATTCTGTCTTTCTAAGCACCATAAGTCCCAGACTATATTGGCCAAATATTCGGTTTATGAATTTAGGGGCGTCACATCTCCACGCTACGTTTTTTTTTTTGTATTCACAAAAACTCGACTGTCTCGCTATACTTCAGTAAAGCAGCCATCTTGCGTTCCTCTTGTGTTTTAACCGGGTCTGACTGTCCCCCATAGTCTGCCCCGGGCTTGTATAAAGAGATGCGGGTATAATGTCCCGTGACCCGACCGCCAGCTGCCACTGAAATGCCCCCCAGTTTGTGTTCAGAGACGCGCCGGGTAAGATAGCATCGAGCCGCGCCATGGAGCACCGCGGAGAGATCGGACTGGATCATCATCCTCATCCTCATCCTCCTCCTCCTCGATTCAGATATTAAACAGAATCTCACTCCCAGTCCAGAACAATACGGTGTCTCGTGTGCGTGCTGCTGTGTTTTCTTTCCAAAGAAAGACAGTCAGCGCGGCCCCGGGTTGTTTCGGTGTTGTTATATTAAACCACGGACTGACGAGCGGGGCTCTTGCGACCGCTCCTGCTGCTGCTCCTAAAATAATGCGCAAAAACTGCGTAAACTGCGTAGGAGAGAGGGAGGGTTTCAAGTGACGATTCTGCTCCTCTGACGCAACAAAGCTACAGATATCAGGACTGCCCAGTCCCTGACCACATTCAGGCGCCTCCTTAAGACTCACCTCTTCAAACAGCACCTGTAGAACTCCTCTGTTTGTATCCTGGGACACTATCACCCTTCATGTAAATGTGCTTTATTTTGCTCTTATCTGCCCCCTATTTTACTGCATTTAATCCTGTACTTCAGAATACTGTAATCTGCCAAGTGTTTAACCTGTAGTACTTTGTATTTAATCACATCCTGATGTAACTATCACTATTTAATCATATCCTGATGTAACTATCACTATTATCTGCTGTATTATTGAGTTGTATTTTGTCACACTTGTACTTTGCTTGAACAACAGTTATTGTATTTCTTGCTCTTATTGTATTACTTGTATTGTAACACTTGAAATGTATTTGCTTACGATTGTAAATCGCCCTGGATAAGGGCGTCTGCTAAGAAATAAATAATAATAATAATAATAATAATAATAAAGCATGCGAAACTGATTACATCTCTGATGAACTTGGTTCTACCGGCGGATCTCACTCTGTGGTCTGGGAGGCCTTGCAGGCGGTCACGTGCCTCTGTTATACAGCTGTGCCGAAATTCAATTACTAATTAATCATAGACTTAAATCCCAGCACGTGAACTAATTTGCACTCGCATACCGATATACATGTGTCCAAATACAACTATGCATTTTAAATCATCTGTGCACCAGTATACTAT
Source organism: Huso huso (assembly GCA_036884735.1). Lineage (NCBI taxonomy): Eukaryota > Metazoa > Chordata > Actinopteri > Acipenseriformes > Acipenseridae > Huso > Huso huso. Next base: position 8,771,092 of record CM072708.1, on the reverse strand, counting down.
TATTATTATTATTATTAGTTTATTTAGCAGACGCCTTTATCCAAGGCGACTTACAGAGAGACTAGGGTGTGTGAACTATGCACCAACTGCAGAGTCACTTACAACCACGCGTCTCACCCGAAAAGACGGAGCACAAGGAGGTTAAGTGACTTGCTCAGGGTCACACAATGAGTCAGTGGCTGAGGTGGGATTTTAAAATCTCCTCAAGCAGCTTCTTGAAGGATCCCAGGGTGTCGGCTTCAACAACATTAATGGGGAGTTGGTTCCAGACCCTCGCGATTCTCTGTGTAAAAAAAAGTGCCTCCTATTTTCTGTTCTGAATGCCTCTTTATCTAATCTCCATTTGTGAACCCTGGTCCTTGTTTCAGGTCAAAAAAAAAGTCCCCTGGTCGACATTGTCAATACCTTTTAGGATTTTGAATGCTTGAATCAGATCGCCGCGTAGTCTTCTTTGTTCAAGACTGAATAGATTCAATTCTTTTATACGGACAAATAAGGACCGTCTTACAAAAAAAATTGGCTTTAAAAATGTTTTTGTTATTATTAACAAGCAAGAATAAAAAATAAAATAATTAAATACTGTTATAAAGTGTACCTTGTTTTTGTCCACGAGAGGGCGCTGGTGAGCTGTTACTGCGCTTCCTCCATTCAGTGCGGGCAGGCGGATCGGGGATAAATGTGTGTTTTATAAACGTTATGAATTATGTGAGATGTGCTTTATGTAATAATCATAAAATAAACGTGAATAGCCATTTAAAAAAAAAATCTTAATGGGTTAAAGTGAGAAAGAAGCAGACTCCAGGTTTCTGTCAAAGAGATTTTATTGTTATTATCAATGAAAAATGCAGCTCCGGGCTCAATCAAAACTAAATACAATTTTTTTTTATAAAAAGCCATTTAGTAGACCAGTAATTAAAACATTACATGATAAATACAGATTTTGAAAAACGACAGAGGGGACTTTCTAAAGAGCTTGGCAAAATGTAGGGCAGCAGTGTGGAGTAGCTGTTAGGGCTCTGGACTCTTGACCGGAGGGTCGTGGGTTCAATCCCAGGTGGGGGGGACACTGCTGCTGTACCCTTGAGCAAGGTACTTGCTCCAGTGAAAAACACAACTGGATAAATGGATAATTGTGTGTAAAAATAATGTGATATCTTGTAACAATTGTAAGTCGCCCTGGATTAGGACGTCTGCTAAGAAATAAATAATGATAATATAGATAGAGCCCATAGCGTCAGCATCGAAGAAGGTCTCGCAGCAAAAGTGTAACCATGGTAACGTGTTCACTAGGCTCTGAAACGTTTTTTGCTGCTTTGCAGACTCCGTTGGGTCCCACGATCCTGTCAGTATCACACGACACAGACCTCCTCTAGCATTGCTGGGCTTTCCTGCAGCAGTCCGCGTTTTCCACACAGCCACACACACACAAATACAAGAAGAAGAAACGGTCCTAAAAGCCACAGGTGGTGTCGCGGTGTCACAGCTGGTTCGGCTGGTTCTGCTGTTGTGGGTTCAGCTGGTTCTGTCGTGGGCGGACCCGGAACCACCTCTAACCGGATCTCCCCCGATCCAAACCTCGAAACAGTGCACTTGTACTGTCCCGCGTCCTCCTGTCGGACCCCCCTGAGGAGCAGGGCAGCGTTCCCTCTCCGTGCATCGCCGTCACACAGGCTGGTTCTGTTCACATACTGAGAGAGCTGGTCCCTGAGCCCGGCTGTGCTGTTGAAGCTCCTGTGTACGATGTGGTCAGTTTCCGCTTGTCTCCAGGTCACCCCAGGGTTCTCGTCCCTCCGTTCAGCGGTGTAGGATAACGTGCAGTTCAGGATACAGTCCTGCCCCTCGGGACAGGTCACGGAGGTCGGGACCTGCACTGACCCACTGCTGACCGCCCCGGCACACAGGAGGAGGAGGAGTGACCGGAGGACACGAGCCTGGAGATGAGATACACTGAAATGCATCTTCATCCTGGTGTTGGTCCTGCTCTTCAAAACAGGGGCTGGACAGGAGAAAAACAAAGAGGTCAGAGACACAGAAACAGCGTCAACATTTCAAAAATCATAAAAAAAATGTATATATTTCATTTATTTAAACTGACTTGAAAGTTGTTTTTGTCGTCCCACAGCCCCAAATACGCAAGTCACCCTTTTTAATATGTGGTTATTATTATTATTATTATTATTATTTATTTATTTATTTATTTATTTATTTATTTCTTAACAGACGCCCTTATCCAGGGCGACTTACAGTCGTAATAATAATAATAATAATTGTCTCCGGGGGGGGGCGCATTTTAAAAGGTTCTTTGAACAACCAAAAAAGGTTCCCCTATTACATCAGTGCAAAGAACCTTTAATGTTTGTTTTTTTCTGTTAACTTGAATTTATAGTAAATCATTTCAAAGTGGTTAGCAAAATAAACGTGTTTCACGTGGAAATAAAATACATCTTTTCAGTGTTATTTCTAATGCTAAAAGTGATTAAAAATCCAAATTTAAATATCGTATCGCAGGTATATCGAAATGTCAAGAAACACAGAAAAAATTAATTATATACATATTAAAGTGACTTTAAAAGTTGTTTTTATGTCGTTAAAATGCCAATAAAAACGTTCCCTCACTCAAGTTTACAAGATATTAATTTACAAGACAAAAACATGAATTTAATGACTAAATAAAACGAATACAGAGAGACGTGATTGAAGAGAGAACTTCAGTTGAATTGGGATTTATTTGATATTGTATTAAATCTTGCACTTTCTAAAACACACCCCCCTTCTCCCTTACAACCTTACAAAGCAGATAAACGCGTTAAATACAGACGCAATGAATGCAAACATTTAGCGACAAATGCAGCATTGCCTATGTATCGTATTAAAATAAATAAATAAACTTACCAAGTATAAAAAATGATTTCCGAATTCCACAGTCCTGTCTCTGGATTTGCGATGCGGTGCGTTGCTTCGATTCTGTCTTTCTAAGCACCATGAGTCCCAGACTATATTGGCGAAATATTCGGTTTATGAATTTAGGGGCGTCACATCTCCACGCTACGTTTTTTTGTATTCACAAAAACTCGACTGCCTCGCTATACTTTCAGTAAAGCAGCCATCTTGCGTTCCTCTTTGTGTTTAAACCGGGTCTGACTGTCCCCATAGTCTGCCCCGGGCTTGTATAAAGAGATGCGGGTATAATGTCCTGTGACCCGGCCGCCAGCTGCCACTGAAATGCCCCCCAGTTTGTGTTCAAAGACGCGCCGGGTAAGATAGCATCGAGCCGCGCCATGGAGCACCGTGGAGAGATCGGACTGGATCATCATCATCATCCTCCTCCTCCTCCTCGATTCAGATATTAAACAGAACCTCACTCCCAGTCCAGAACAATACGGTGTCGTGTGCGTGTTTCTGTGTTTTCTTTCCGCAGGCAGACAGTCAGCGCGGCCCCGGGTTGTTTCGGTGTTGTTATATTAAAGCACGGACTGACGAGCGGGGATCTTGCGACCGCTCCTGCTGCTGCTCCCAAAATAATGCGCAAAAACTGCGTAAACTGCGTAGGAGAGAGGGAGGGTTTCAAGTGACGATTCTGCTCCTCTGACGCAACAAAGCTACAGATATCAGGACTGCCCAGTCCCTGACCACATTCAGGCGCCTCCTTAAGACTCACCTCTTCAAACAGCACCTGTAGAACTCCTCTGTTTGTATCCTGGGACACTATCACCCTTCATGTAAATGTGCTTTATTTTGCTCTTATCTGCCCCTATTTTACTGCATTTAATCCTGTACTTCAGAATACTGTAATCTGCCAAGTGTTTAACCTGTAGTACTTTGTATTTAATCACATCCTGATGTAACTATCACTATTTAATCATATCCTGATGTAACTATCACTATTATCTGCTGTATTATTGAATTGTGGTTTGTCACACTTGTACTTTGCTTGAACAACAGTTATTGTATTTCTTGCTCTTATTGTATTACTTGTATTGTAACACTTGAAATGTATTTGCTTACGATTGTAAATCGCCCTGGATAAGGGCGTCTGCTAAGAAATAAATAATAATAATAATAATAATAATAATAATAATAATAATAATAATAATAAAGCATGCGAAACTGATTACATCTCTGATGAACGCGGTTCTACCGGCGGATCTCACTCTGTGGTCTGGGAGCGCCTTGCAGGCGGTCACGTGCCTCTGTTATACAGCTGTGCCGAAATTCAATTACTAATTAATCATAGACTTAAATCCCAGCACGTGAACTAATTTGTGCACTCGCATACCGATATACATGTGTCCAAATACAACTATGCATTTTAAATCATCTGTGCACCAGTATACTATTATTATTATTATTATTATTATTAGTTTATTTAGCAGACGCCTTTATCCAAGGCGACTTACAGAGACTAGGGTGTGAACTATGCACCAACTGCAGAGTCACTTACAACTACGTCTCACCCGAAAGACGGAGCACAAGGAGGTTAAGTGACTTGCTCAGGGTCACACAATGAGTCAGTGGCTGAGGTGGGATTTTAAAATCTCCTCAAGCAGCTTCTTGAAGGATCCCAGGGTGTCAGCTTCAACAACATTACTGGGGAGTTGGTTCCAGACCCTCACAATTCTCTGTGTAGAAAAAGTGCCTCCTGTTTTCTGTTCTGAATGCCCCTTTATCTAATCTCCATTTGTGACCCCTGGTCCTTGTTTCAGGTCAAAAAAGTCCCCTGGGTTGACATTGTCAATACCTTTTAGGATTTTGAATGCTTGAATCAGATCGCCGCGTAGTCTTCTTTGTTCAAGACTGAATACATTCAATTCTCTTATACAGGCAAGTAAGGACCGTCTTACAAAATAAATTGGCTTTAAAAATGTTTTTGTTATTATTAACAAGCAAAAATTAATAATAAAATAATTAAATACTGTTACAAAGTGTACCTTGTTTTTGTCCACGAGAGGGCGCTGGTGAGCTGTTACTGCGCTTCCTCCATTCAGTGCGGGCAGGCGGATCGGGGATAAATGTGTGTTTTATAAACGTTATGAATTATGTGAGATGTGCTTTATGTAATAATCATAAAATAAACGTGAATAGCCATTAAAAAAAAAAAATCTTAATGGGTTAAAGTGAGAAAGAAGCAGACTCAGGTTTCTGTCAAAGAGATTTTATTGTTATTATCAATGAAAAATGCAGCTCGGGCTCAATCAAAACTAAATACAATTTTTTTTTTATAAAAGCCATTTAGTAGACCAGTAATTAAAACATTACATGATAAATACAGATTTTGAAAAACGACAGAGGGGACTTTCTAAAGAGCTTGGCAAAATGTAGGGCAGCAGTGTGGAGTAGCTGTTGGGGCTCTGGACTCTTGACCGGAGGGTCGTGGGTTCAATCCCAGGTGGGGGACACTGCTGCTGTACCCTTGAGCAAGGTACTTGCTCCAGTGAAAAACACAACTGGATAAATGGATAATTGTGTGTAAAAATAATGTGATATCTTGTAACAATTGTAAGTCGCCCTGGATTAGGACGTCTGCTAAGAAATAAATAATGATAATATAGATAGAGCCCATAGCGTCAGCATCAAGAAGGTCTCGCAAAGCAAAAAGTGTAACCATGGTAACGTGTTCACTAGGCTCTGAAACGTTTTTTTGCTGCTTTGCAGACTCCGTTGGGTCCCACGATCCTGTCAGTATCACACGACACAGACCTCCTCTAGCATTGCTGGGCTTTCCTGCAGCAGTCGCGTTTTCACACAGCCACACACACAAATACAAGAAGAAGAAACGGTCCTAAAAGCCACAGGTGGTGTCGGTGTCACAGCTGGTTCGGCTGGTTCTGCTGTTGTGGGTTCAGCTGGTTCTGTCGTGGGCGGAGCCGGAACCACCTCTAACCGGATCTCCCCGATCCAAACCTCAAACAGTGCACTTGTACTGTCCCGCCCCTCCTGTCGGACCCCCCTGAGGAGCAGGGCAGCGTTCCCTCTCCGTGCATCGCCCGTCACACAGGCTGGTTCTGTTCACATACTGAGAGAGCTGGTCCCTGAGCCCGGCTGTGCTGTTGAAGCTCCTGTGTACGATGTGGTCAGTTTCCGCTTGTCTCCAGGTCACCCCAGGGTTCTCGTCCCTCCGTTCAGCGGTGTAGGATAACGTGCAGTTCAGGATACAGTCCTGCCCCTCGGGACAGGTCACGGAGGTCGGGACCTGCACTGACCCACTGCTGACCGCCCCGGCACACAGGAGGAGGAGGAGTGACCGGAGGACACGAGCCTGGAGATGAGATACACTGAAATGCATCTTCATCCTGTTGTTGGTCCTGCTCTTCAAAACAGGGGCTGGACAGGAGAAAAACAAAGAGCTCAGAAACACAGAAACAGCGTCAACATTTCAAAAATCATAAAAAAAAAAATGTATATATTTCATTTATTTAAACTGACTTGAAAGTTGTTTTTGTCGTCCCACAGCCCCAAATACGCAAGTCACCCTTTTTAATATGTGGTTATTATTATTATTATTATTTATTTATTTATTTATTTCTTAGCAGACGCCCTTATCCAGGGCGACTTACAATCGTAATAATAATAATAATAATAATAATAATAATAATAATGATGAGCTCAGAAACACAGCGACAGAGAGAGAGAGAGAGAGAGAGACACACAGCAATACAGACACACACACAACGATGCAGACAGAGACACACAGTGATAGAGAGACACACAGCGATGCAGACAGAGACACACAGTGACAGAGACACAGCGATGCAGACAGAGACACAGTGACAGAGAGACACACAGCGATGCAGACAGAGAGACACACAGTGACAGAGACACACAGCGATGCAGACAGAGAGACACACAGTGACAGAGAGACACACAGCGATGCAGACAGAGACACACAGTGACAGAGACACACAGCGATACAGTCAGACACACACACAGACACACAGAGACAAATAATAATAAATGATAAACTAAACGGTGAGGTGTTTTTTTTTCTTTGTACACAATGCCCCCTTTTCTAAAAGTTTCTAAGAGTTTCTTTGAGTTGCGATTCAGTTCTCTTGCGTACATCTAAAAAGGCGAAAGCAATCCACAGTAACGATATTACTTTATAAGAATGTGTCTTATGCCAGGGATTTAAAAAATAAACAAACAAAATAATAACCCTGCTCTGTCAACTTTTCTACGGTTTCAGTCTGCGATACTCTCCTCTTTTACACGGTAATTAATCTACACAGAAACGCAACAGAGAAGCGCACAGAAAATATCACTATCGGAGGTGTAATGTGTAAAATCAATGAATAAAACTAAATAACAGGGATATGTGTTCGAGTCCAAGGCTGTCACTGCGAGATCACAGCCAGGTGCTGCTGTAGGCGAGTATCCAGCGGCTGGAAGGCAGAACTTCAGAGAATACTACGGAGATTACCGAGTCAAATACATCAGGACCGGTTACTTTAAAACGGAGAGAGCCATTTCACCCGCTACTGAGCGTACTTGGACCTTTTTGCATCATTTTTTCATAGCACAGTTTTATTTTTTATATATATCACAGTGTAATACTGCTGATAACTTATTGCATGCTGAAGTTCCGCGTCATATTACGGGGCTGAGTGACACACGCAAAACAACCATTATTTCCAACTTGTTTACGGTGAATTGGTTCTATTTAATCGGTTATTTATGAAGGCTTATTTTGCATTCATAAGTGTTTCGTGTACCGAGATGTTTTTTTTTTTTAAAAACGTATGTATTAATTGTCACTTAAATTGTCTCCGTGTTTTTAATATTCACGCCCGGCTGCGTTTGGGAATACCTGCATTTTTTTACTGAGAATTGCAGCCCTGCGTTGCCTAAGAAAATATTATTATTCGAGGCTTAACTGTAGCAATATGCAACCGAGGGTACAATTACTGTGTGGTATGTGGGACACCCGCGTGTTCACAGCGTTAACTCAACGCGTTTGTTTTACGTCACTGGGGGGGGGAGTGGACCATTTAAAAAGGTTCTTTGAACAACCAAAAAAGGTTCCCCTATGACATCACTGCAAAGAACCTTTAATGTTTTGTTTTTTTTCTGTTAACTTGAATTTATAATAAATCATTTCAAAGCGGTTACCAAAATAAACGCGTTTCACGTTGAAATAAAATACATTTTTTCACATTTCTAATGCTAAAAGTGATTAAAAAAACGAATTTAAATATCGCAGGTATACCGAAATGTCAAGAAACAGAATAAAATTAATTATATACATATTAAAGTGACTTTAAAAGTTGTTTTTATGTCGTTAAAATGCCAATAAAAACGTTCCCTCACTCAAGTTTACAAGATATTAATTTACAAGACAAAAACATGAATTTAATGACTAAATAAAACGAATACAGAGAGACGTGATTGAAGAGAGAACTTCAGTTGAATTGGGATTTATTTGATGTTGTATTAAATCTTGCACTTTCTAAACACACCCCCCTTCTCCCTTACAACATTACAAAGCAGATAAACGCGTTAAACACAGACGCAATGAATGCAAACATTTAGCGACAAATGCAGCATTGCCTATGTATCGTATTCAAATAAATAAACAAACTTACCAAGTATAAAAAATGATTTCCGAATTCCACAGTCCTGTCTCTGGATTTGCGATGCGTTGCGTTGCTTCGGATTCTGTCTTTCTAAGCACCATGAGTCCCAGACTATATTGGCGAAATATTCGGTTTATGAATTTAGGGGGCGTCACATCTCCACGCTACGTTTTTTTGTATTCACAAAAACTCGACTGTCTCGCTATACTTCAGTAAAGCAGCCATCGTGCGTTCCTCTTGTGTTTTAACCGGGTCTGACTGTCCCCCATAGTCTGCCCCGGGCTTGTATAAAGAGATGCGGGTATAATGTCCCGTGACCCGGCCGCCAGCTGCCACTGAAATGCCCCCCAGTTTGTGTTCAAAGACGCGCCGGGTAAGATAGCATCGAGCCGCGCCATGGAGCACCGTGGAGAGATCGGACTGGATCATCATCATCATCCTCCTCCTCCTCCTCCTCGATTCAGATATTAAACAGAACCTCACTCCCAGTCCAGAACAATACGGTGTCGTGTGTGTGGTTCTGTGTTTTCTTTCCGCAGGCAGACAGTCAGCGCGGCCCCGGGTTGTTTCGGTGTTGTTATATTAAAGCACGGACTGACGAGCGGGGATCTTGCGACCGCTCCTGCTGCTGCTCCCAAAATAATGCGCAAAAACTGCGTAAACTGCGTAGGAGAGAGGGAGGGTTTCAAGTGACGATTCTGCTCCTCTGACGCAACAAAGCTACAGATATCAGGACTGCCCAGTCCCTGACCACATTCAGGCGCCTCCTTAAGACTCACCTCTTCAAACAGCACCTGTAGAACTCCTCTGTTTGTATCCTGGGACACTATCACCCTTCATGTAAATGTGCTTTATTTTGCTCTTATCTGCCCCCTATTTTACTGCATTTAATCCTGTACTTCAGAATACTGTAATCTGCCAAGTGTTTAACCTGTAGTACTTTGTATTTAATCACATCCTGATGTAACTATCACTATTTAATCATATCCTGATGTAACTATCACTATTATCTGCTGTATTATTGAATTGTGGTTTGTCACACTTGTACTTTGCTTGAACAACAGTTATTGTATTTCTTGCTCTTATTGTATTACTTGTATTGTAACACTTGAAATGTATTTGCTTACGATTGTAAATCGCCCTGGATAAGGGCGTCTGCTAAGAAATAAATAATAATAATAATAATAATAATAATAATAATAATAATAAAGCATGCGAAACTGATTACATCTCTGATGAACGCGGTTCTACCGGCGGATCTCACTCTGTGGTCTGGGAGCGCCTTGCAGGCGGTCACGTGCCTCTGTTATACAGCTGTGCCGAAATTCAATTACTAATTAATCATAGACTTAAATCCCAGCACGTGAACTAATTTGTGCACTCGCATACCGATATACATGTGTCCAAATACAACTATGCATTTTAAATCATCTGTGCACCAGTATACTATTATTATTATTATTATTATTAGTTTATTTAGCAGACGCCTTTATCCAAGGCGACTTACAGAGACTAGGGTGTGTGAACTATGCACCAACTGCAGAGTCACTTACAACTACGTCTCACCCGAAAGACGGAGCACAAGGAGGTTAAGTGACTTGCTCAGGGTCACACAATGAGTCAGTGGCTGAGGTGGGATTTTAAAATCTCCTCAAGCAGCTTCTTGAAGGATCCCAGGGTGTCAGCTTCAACAACATTACTGGGGAGTTGGTTCCAGACCCTCACAATTCTCTGTGTAGAAAAAGTGCCTCCTGTTTTCTGTTCTGAATGCCCCTTTATCTAATCTCCATTTGTGACCCCTGGTCCTTGTTTCAGGTCAAAAAAGTCCCCTGGGTTGACATTGTCAATACCTTTTAGGATTTTGAATGCTTGAATCAGATCGCCGCGTAGTCTTCTTTGTTCAAGACTGAATACATTCAATTCTCTTATACAGGCAAGTAAGGACCGTCTTACAAAATAAATTGGCTTTAAAAATGTTTTTGTTATTATTAACAAGCAAAAATTAATAATAAAATAATTAAATACTGTTACAAAGTGTACCTTGTTTTTGTCCACGAGAGGGCGCTGGTGAGCTGTTACTGCGCTTCCTCCATTCAGTGCGGGCAGGCGGATCGGGGATAAATGTGTGTTTTATAAACGTTATGAATTATGTGAGATGTGCTTTATGTAATAATCATAAAATAAACGTGAATAGCCATTTAAAAAAAAAATCTTAATGGGTTAAAGTGAGAAAGAAGCAGACTCCAGGTTTCTGTCAAAGAGATTTTATTGTTATTATCAATGAAAAATGCAGCTCCGGGCTCAATCAAAACTAAATACAATTTTTTTTTATAAAAAGCCATTTAGTAGACCAGTAATTAAAACATTACATGATAAATACAGATTTTGAAAAACGACAGAGGGGACTTTCTAAAGAGCTTGGCAAAATGTAGGGCAGCAGTGTGGAGTAGCTGTTAGGGCTCTGGACTCTTGACCGGAGGGTCGTGGGTTCAATCCCAGGTGGGGGGGACACTGCTGCTGTACCCTTGAGCAAGGTACTTGCTCCAGTGAAAAACACAACTGGATAAATGGATAATTGTGTGTAAAAATAATGTGATATCTTGTAACAATTGTAAGTCGCCCTGGATTAGGACGTCTGCTAAGAAATAAATAATGATAATATAGATAGAGCCCATAGCGTCAGCATCGAAGAAGGTCTCGCAGCAAAAGTGTAACCATGGTAACGTGTTCACTAGGCTCTGAAACGTTTTTTGCTGCTTTGCAGACTCCGTTGGGTCCCACAATCCTGTCAGTATCACACGACACAGACCTCCTCTAGCATTGCTGGGCTTTCCTGCAGCAGTCCGCGTTTTCCACACAGCCACACACACACAAATACAAGAAGAAGAAACGGTCCTAAAAGCCACAGGTGGTGTCGCGGTGTCACAGCTGGTTCGGCTGGTTCTGCTGTTGTGGGTTCAGCTGGTTCTGTCGTGGGCGGACCCGGAACCACCTCTAACCGGATCTCCCCCGATCCAAACCTCGAAACAGTGCACTTGTACTGTCCCGCGTCCTCCTGTCGGACCCCCCTGAGGAGCAGGGCAGCGTTCCCTCTCCGTGCATCGCCGTCACACAGGCTGGTTCTGTTCACATACTGAGAGAGCTGGTCCCTGAGCCCGGCTGTGCTGTTGAAGCTCCTGTGTACGATGTGGTCAGTTTCCGCTTGTCTCCAGGTCACCCCAGGGTTCTCGTCCCTCCGTTCAGCGGTGTAGGATAACGTGCAGTTCAGGATACAGTCCTGCCCCTCGGGACAGGTCACGGAGGTCGGGACCTGCACTGACCCACTGCTGACCGCCCCGGCACACAGGAGGAGGAGGAGTGACCGGAGGACACGAGCCTGGAGATGAGATACACTGAAATGCATCTTCATCCTGGTGTTGGTCCTGCTCTTCAAAACAGGGGCTGGACAGGAGAAAAACAAAGAGCTCAGAAACACAGAAACAGCGTCAACATTTCAAAAATCATAAAAAAAATGTATATATTTCATTTATTTAAACTGACTTGAAAGTTGTTTTTGTCGTCCCACAGCCCCAAATACGCAAGTCACCCTTTTTAATATGTGGTTATTATTATTATTATTATTATTATTATTATTATTTATTTATTTATTTATTTATTTATTTCTTTCTTTCTCTTAACAGACGCCCTTATCCAGGGCGACTTACAGTCGTAATAATAATAATAATAATAATTGTCTCCGGGGGGGGGCGCATTTTAAAAGGTTCTTTGAACAACCAAAAAAGGTTCCCCTATTACATCAGTGCAAAGAACCTTTAATGTTTGTTTTTTTCTGTTAACTTGAATTTATAGTAAATCATTTCAAAGTGGTTAGCAAAATAAACGTGTTTCACGTGGAAATAAAATACATCTTTTCAGTGTTATTTCTAATGCTAAAAGTGATTAAAAATCCAAATTTAAATATCGTATCGCAGGTATATCGAAATGTCAAGAAACACAGAAAAAAATAATTATATACATATTAAAGTGACTTTAAAAGTTGTTTTTATGTCGTTAAAATGCCAATAAAAACGTTCCCTCACTCAAGTTTACAAGATATTAATTTACAAGACAAAAAACATGAATTTAATGACTAAATAAAACGAATACAGAGAGACGTGATTGAAGAGAGAACTTCAGTTGAATTGGTATTTATTTGATATTGTATTAAATCTTGCACTTTCTAAACACACCCCCCTTCTCCCTTACAACCTTACAAAGCAGATAAACGCGTTAAATACAGACGCAATGAATGCAAACATTTAGCGACAAATGCAGCATTGCCTATGTATCGTATTAAAACAAATAAATAACAAACTTACCAAGTATAAAAAATTATTTCCGAATTCCACAGTCCTGTCTCTGGATTTGCGATGCGTTGCGTTGCTTCGGATTCTGTCTTTCTAAGCACCATGAGTCCCAGACTATATTGGCGAAATATTCGGTTTATGAATTTAGGGGGCGTCACATCTCCACGCTACGTTTTTTTGTATTCACAAAAACTCGACTGTCTCGCTATACTTCAGTAAAGCAGCCATCTTGCGTTCCTCTTGTGTTTAAACCGGGTCTGACTGTCCCCCATAGTCTGCCCCGGGCTTGTATAAAGAGATGCGGGTATAATGTCCTGTGACCCGGCCGCCAGCTGCCACTGAAATGCCCCCCAGTTTGTGTTCAAAGACGCGCCGGGTAAGATAGCATCGAGCCGCGCCATGGAGCACCGTGGAGAGATCGGACTGGATCATCATCATCATCCTCCTCCTCCTCGATTCAGATATTAAACAGAACCTCACTCCCAGTCCAGAACAATACGGTGTCGTGTGTGTGGTTCTGTGTTTTCTTTCCGCAGGCAGACAGTCAGCGCGGCCCCGGGTTGTTTCGGTGTTGTTATATTAAACCACTGACTGACGATCGGGGATCTTGCGACCGCTCCTGCTGCCGCTCCTAAAATAATGCGCAAAAACTGCGTAAACTGCGTAGGAGAGAGGGAGGGTTTCAAGGGACGATTCTGCTACCGGGAGATCTCACTCTATGGTCTGGGAGCACCTTGCAGGCGGTCACGTGCCTCTGTCATACAGCTGTGCCGAAATTCAATTACTAATTAATCATAGACTTGAATCCCAGCTCGTGAACTAATTTGTGCACTCGCATACCGATACACATGTGTCCAAATACAACTATGCATTTTAAATCATCTGTGCACCAGTATACTATTATGATTATTAGTTTATTTAGCAGACGCCTTTATCCAAGGCGACTTACAGAGACTAGGGGGGTGCACTGTGCATCATCTGCAGAGTCACTTACAACTACGTCTCACCCGAAAGACGGAGCACAAGGAGGTGAAGTGATTTGCTCAGGGTCACACAATGAGTCAGTGGCTGAGGTGGGATTTGAACCGGGGACCTCCTGGTTACAAGCCCTTTTCTTTAACCACTGGACCGCACAGCCTCCCACACTACATATACATACAACATAAAACACACACACACACTACGCACAGGAGCGGGCACCCCCTCACAGCCATGTTGGTCAATGTAAAATTCCTCAATATTGCAATAGACCTACATCTTAACCCGTGATGTCGTCACATACATAAATGTGACAGCTTTTTTTTTTAAACTTTTAAAAAATTTTCAAATAAAAAAAGACAGTATTTAACAGAATTTCCTTAGTCTAGAAACAGAAATGCTGTCCCTCGTCCGTAATAATATGATTCGGTACTTTAAATTAATTAATTTATGCATTTGGGGGCGTGCGCGCAGCTTTGCGACGGGAGCGACGGGAGGCGTTCGGGGGCGCGCACGTTCTGGGGTCCCGCCAACTTTCTGTTGGTGTTTTGAATATCAGCGATGGAGGACGAGAAGAGGGCGCGGGAGTTTGTATCCGCGGAGTTGAAACGATCTCCGGACCTGAGGTAAATACGAATTTATTAATAATACTAAAATGAAACCCCAAAACGTTAAATATAGCAAGGACCGAGAAGTTATACGATGCGAGCGTTGGGAAGGTTATTAATATCATCATTATTATTATTAACATTACACGCACGTCGTCCGTTTAACCGCGTTTGATTGAAGAAAAGGAGATACAATAATGATAAACCTTAACTAAGACTTTAATTAAAACTGATTATGACATTTGTCAGAGCTAGCGTCGTGTTCAGTTTTTTAACTTGATTGAAATGTAACGCAGTTCACGGATATTTCATACGAGTCATTTTGGATCATTTTACGTTACAGAGTACGATGTTATATACTTTTAAATCTCCTATTTCGTACCGTATTTAAATGTATTAATTAATACGTGTTCGCCCCCAGTGTGTAGGTAAGAAACGTGTATTATTATTATTATTATTATTATTATTAATAAACTCCTAGTGAAACCAGGACTGGATCACACTGCTGTGGAGCGGAGTCTCATTCCCATCCCTGTGATGATAACCAGCGTTATTATTATTATAGGGATGGGAATCAGACTCCCGTTCCACAGCAGTGCGATCCAGTCCAGGTTTTACTACCAGCTTGATCAGCCCCCAGTGTGTCTAGCTAACAAGCTCAGGTGTGTCTGATTATTAAACTAGGTGAAACCAGGACTGGATCACATGCAGCGGGGAGTCTGATTCCCATCCCTGTGATAACCAGCATTATTATTAATAGGGATGGGAATCAGACTCCCGTTCCACAGCAGTGCGATCCAGTCCAGGTTTTACTCCCAGCTTGATCAGCCCCACAGTGTGTCTAGCTAACAAGCTCAGGTGTGTCTTATTATTAAACTCCTAGTGAAACCAGGACTGGATCACACTGCTGTGGAGCGGGAGTCTGATTCCCAGCCCTGTGTTAATGAGCGATATTTTTTTTCTCTCTCTCTATGGTTTCCTCTCCAGTGCGATCACGCACTGCATCGTCCGTGAGAGATACCTCCGTCACATTGGCCTTGATTCGCTGAGCAAGGAAGACAGACAGCGGCTCAAGCGAATAGTCGAGGAGGAGCTGCTGAAAATGCAGGTGAGGGGGCGGGGCTTAAAAGTGCTTCATATCGATCCTGTAAAATGAATGTTTACACAGAAACTCACCACGCTGTATCTGCATATAACGGATATCAAACCTATTATTATTATTATTATTATCAGTCACGTTTTATGTCAGTCCTGATTTTAAAAAAATAAATAAATTAATGTCACTGATGAAACATTATGATTCATTGTTGCGTGTTAATGTGTACGGGCCTGGTTATGACTACAGTTCCCAGCATGCCTCATAATCTGAGGCAGCGGTGAGGGTTGCTGGGAGCTGTAGTTTTTCAACTACATCGCGCTATGCTGTGTATAGAGCATCGCGGTTCTTCGATACACAGTGAATCGGTGCAGCCCTGGGCTAGGACTACAGCTCCCAGCATGCAATTTTGATCAGTGATGTTTTATTCCCTCCCAGAAGAGCGATAACGATTCGAGCGACGATGAACCCCTTATTCTTAAAGTGGTGCGTCCCAAGACAGGGGGGACCCCCCCAGGGCAGGAAGGGGTCCCCAAAACCAAGCGCAAGAGGGAGTCCAGCGAGGAGGGGAGAGGAGGAGGGAGAGAGAAAAAGACAAGACTGGATCTGATCGACCCAAGTAAGGCCCGTGCCATTGACAGCAGGGAAAATACATATTTATTCTGAAAGTGTAGCGACCCATACAGTGTCTTTACAATGTCAAGTTTACATGGATGTGTGTCTGTGAGGAGGGGAGGGGCGGCAGAGAGGGGAGACGGGAGAGCGGAGGAGGAGGAGAGGAGGGGAGGAGGGGAGGGGAGACGGGAGAGCGGAGGAGGAGGGGAGAGGAGAGGAGAGGAGAGGAGAGGAGAGGAGAGGAGGGGAGGGGGAGAGGGAGGAGGGGAGAGCAAGGAGGTTCCTTGACTTGCTCAGGGTCACACACACGGAAAGTCAATGGTTGAGCCGGGATTTGAACCTCCTGGTATCAAGTCTTTGTGTAGCTTCCCAGTCCCTTAGAATCAGTCCCAGCACATCGGTGATGTGAATTGCAGGTCGGCAGGATTCTGTTAAAATGAGTTTCTCACAACACTGGAAACAAATCGCTCCCATTGAAGTCACTTTGTTTGTTTGTTAGTTAGTTAAATAAATAATTGGCTTCACGTGAAAGCAGTTGAATGATTGCTGTTATTATTATTATTATTATTATTATTATTATTATTATTATTATTATTATTTATTTATTATTAATAATATGAAGATGTCTCAAATATTATTTCCTTCGAAGGAACTGGACTTGAATTTCTTTTTTGTAAATTTTTTTCATTTTTAGATTCTCCCGATTCTGGCATTGAGAGGCCAGGGAAAGGAGAGAGCGAGGGATCAGAAGGAGGAGAGGAAGAGGAGGAGGAGAGGAAGCAGGGAAAGAGCCGGCCCGAGAGACAGAGAGGAACGAAACGGAGAGGGGAGGAGGAGAGAGAGGAGTCTGGAGAGAGCGAGGGAGGAGAGAGAAAGAAAGGAAAGAAAAAAATAACTGTTTTGGAATCGGAGGAGAGCGAAACCGAGAGGAGCGAGGGAAGGAAACGGCAGCCAAAGAAACGAGAGAGCGAGGAGGAAGAGAGAGAGAGCGAGGAGGAGAGAGAGAGCAAGGGAAGGAAACAGCAGCCAAACAAACAAGAGAGCGAGGAGGAGGAGAGAGAGAGGAGGAGAGAGAGAGCAAGGGAAGGAAACGGCAGCCAAAGAAACGAGAGAGCGAGGAGGAGGAGAGAGAGAGCAAGGGATCAGAGAGCGAGGAGGAAGAGAGAGAGAGGAAGGGAAGGAAACGGCAGCCAAAGAAACGAGAGAGCAAGGAGGAGGAGGAGGAAGAGAGAGAGAGCAAGGGAAGGAAACGGCAGCCAAAGAAACGAGAGAGCGAGGAGGAGGAGGAGGAGGAGGAAGAGAGCGAGGGATCAGAGAGCGAGGCAGAGCTGGGGCTGAAAAGAAAGAAGGGAGGAGCGAGAAAGAAGGGGAGCCAAAGAGAGGAGCCGAAGAAGGGAACAAAACAGCAGAGGAGTGAAAGTGAGGAGGAGGAGAGCGACTCCGAACCTGCGAAAAAGAAGGGAGTGAGAAAGCAGCAGAGAAAGAAAGCGCCGGGAGAGAGGGGCGAGAGAAAGAAGGGAACGAAACAGAAGCAGGGAAGAGAAAAAGCAGAGAGCGAGGGGAGAGCCAGGGAGAACGGAAGAAAGGAAAGGAGAGAGGGAGCGAAGAGGAGGAGGAGGAGAGCGACACGGAAGTAACGGAGAGAGAGAAGGAGAAAGAGGAAGAGGAGCAGGGCAGCACCAGCGATGACTCCTCTCTCCCCTCTCTGGACGAGGAAGAGCGCAAACCAGTCAAGAACGCCAAACCAGTAAAGAACACCAAACCAGTAAAGAACACCGCGGGAGAGAAGCAGGGCAAGAGAAAGGTAAGCCAAGGAAATAGTGAATCACACCCCCTCTATATAGAATGAACTCCCTCAGCTTCATAGAGTCCAATGAAAGCTGCTGAATAATGTTCCCTTGTTAACATATTGAATTGCACACCCTCTATATAGAATGAACTCCCTCAGCTTCATAGAGTCCAATGAAAGCTGCTGAATAATGTTCCCTTGTTAACATATTGAATTGCACACCCTCTATATAGAATGAACTCCCTCAGCTTCATAGAGTCCAATGAAAGCTGCTGAATAATGTTCCCTTGTTAACATATTGAATTCAACACCCTCTATATAGAATGAACTCACTCAGCTTCATAGAGTCCAATGAAAGCTGCTGAATAATGTTCCTTGTTAACATATTGAATTGCACACCCTCTATATAGAATGAACTCACTCAGCTTCATAGTCCAATGAAAGCTGCTGAATAATGTTCCCTTGTTAACATATTGAATTGCACACCCTCTATATAGAATGAACTCCCTCAGCTTCATAGAGTCCAATGAAAGCTGCTGAATAATGTTCCTTGTTAACATATTGAATTGCACCTCTATATAGAATGAACTCCCTCAGCTTCATAGAGTCCAATGAAATGCTGAATAATGTTCCCTTGTTAACATATTGAATTGCACCCCTCTATATAGAATGAAACTCAGCTTCATAGAGTCCAATGAAAGCTGCTGAATAATGTTCCTTGTTAACATATTGAATTGCACCCCTCTATATAGAATGAACTCCCTCAGCTTCATAGAGTCCAATGAAAGCTGCTGAATAATGTTCCTTGTTAACATATTGAATTGCACACCCTTTGTAGTTTCCCCAGATACTTAACAGAAATGTGACATTTTGAAATCTAACATGAAATACTCACTATACAGCTATTATGGCTTCCAGTAGAACCCTAACTCTCTCTCTGTCCCTCTCCTCTCTCCTATCCCCCTTTCTCTCCCTCCCTCCCTCTCCTCTCCTCCCCTCCCCTCCTCTCTCTCCGCTGTCTCCCCCTTCTCCTCCTCCCCTCCTTTCCGCCCTCCCCTCCCTCATCTCTCTCCCTCTTCCCCTCTCCGCTCTCTCCCCCTCCTCCTCCTCCTCCTCCTCTCTCCTCTCTCCTCCCCCCCTCTCTCTCTCTCTGTGTAGAAGTCGGGGTCCCCCCAGGCCGGGGAGGAAGAGCACCCCTCGATCCGCCGTCTCAAGCGCTGTGTGGTGGCTTGCGGGGCGCGCCGGAACTACAAGCGGCTGTTTGAGGGGTGCAGGTCCAACAAGGCCAAGATCGGGGTGCTGAGGAGAGAGCTGGAGGAGCTGGGGGTGCAGGGTGAGAGAGGGGGGGTGCAGCGTGTGTCTGTCTGTCTGTCTGTCTGTCTGTCTGTCTCTGTCTGAGTGTCTGTGTGTGTTTGTACTGTCTGTGTGTGTGTGTGTCTGTGTGTGTGTGTGTGTGTCTCTGTCTGTGTGTGTTTGTACTGTGTGTGTGTGTGTGTGTGTGTCTGTCTGAGTGTGTGTGTGTGTGTGTGTGTGTGTGTGTGTGTGTCTGTGTGTGTGTGTACTGTCTGTGTGTTTGTACTGTGTGTGTGTGTCTGTGTTTGTACTGTGTGTGTGTTTGTACTGTCTGTGTTTGTCTGTCTGTCTGTGTCTGTCTGTGTGTGTTTGTTTGTACTGTCTGTGTGTGTGTGTGTGTCTGTCTGTCTCTGTGTCTGTCTGTGTGAAAAAAATGTCTGCTGTTTGTGTGTGTGTCTGTTTCTGACTTTCTGAGTGTGTCTCTGTGTTGCGAGTCTGGCTGGAGTCTGGGTGTGTTTATTTTTTGTCTTGGCTTCACCCCTCGTGTCTGTTCAGGGAACCCATCTCTTGAGAAATGCAAGAGAGCGAAGCTGAGACGCGAGGAGAAGGCAGAGCTGGCATCGCTGGACCTGAGCAACATCATCGAAACAACGGGTAAGAGCTTCAAACAGAGGCTCGGAGACGCACGCTGAGCTTCAAACACTGAAACAGAGGCTCGGAGACACACCCTGAGCTTCAAACACTGAAACAGAGGCTTAGAGACACCCCCTGAACTTCAAACCATGAAACAGAGGCTCTGAGACACACGCTGAGCTTCAAACACTGAAACAGAGGCTCGGAGACACACCCTGAGCTTCAAACACTGAAACAGAGGCTTAGAGACACCCCCTGAACTTCAAACCATGAAACAGAGGCTCTGAGACACACGCTGAGCTTCAAACACTGAAACAGAGGCTCTGAGACACACGCTGAGCTTCAAACACTGAAACAGAGGCTTGAGACACACGCTGAGCTTCAAACACTGAAACAGAGGCTTAGAGACACACGCTGAGACACAAACACTGAACAGGATCGAAACGCCCCTTGAGAATAAAAATGTAAAAAAAAAATTTTTTAAAAATCACCTCAGTTATCATAAAAAAAATGAATCTTGTAGACGCGGGAACCTTGTGGAACAAGTGATTGCTCAGATGTGGACACTGCAATTGCTCGCAACTGAGTTGCGCGATTTCGGGAGCAACTGATCGCTCAGGTGTGGACCCGGCTTAACATAGCTGTGACTCTTTCCATCTGTCTGATTTCAGGGCGCCCCCGGAGGAAGGCTGCCGCTGTGTGGGACCCCTTCACGTCGCCCCGAGCCCCTCTGTCGCCCCCTAGAGAGGACTACACACTGCAGTCAGAGAGGTCGGACCAGGAGAACGGGAGCCACGGACGGGGAAGAAAAGGGTGACGACTGGGAGAACTCATGGGAATCAAACACGGAGAACTGAGATCGAATTTTTTTTTTTTTTTTTTGGAGAACGGAGGAGAATTTCGACTTTTTTTTTGTACAGTCTTGAATTAACTTTTTAGTTTTTTTTTTATATAACTATATAAAAAAATGTTTTTTTAAAAATTACTTTTTTTTGTAAAGAATTGATTTTGTTTCTATTCTATGGTGCCTGTGTTGTAATTAAAATGAGTGTCTTTATACTGATATATAGCAGACCTTGATAGTGATGGATCCAGCCCTCTGAAATGTCTTTATAATATGCACTAGACCCAGATAGTGATGCGATCCAGCCCTCTGAAATGTCTTTATAATATACAGCGCTAGACCCTGATAGTTGCGATCCAGCCCTCTGAAATGTCTTTATAATATACAGCGCTAGACCCTGATAGTGATGATCCACCCTGAAATGTCTTTATAATATACATAGACCCTGATATTGATGCTTTCCAGCCCTCTGAAATGCCTTTATAATATACAGCACTAGACCCTGATATTGAGGAAGATCCAGCCCTCTGAAATGCCTTTATAATATACAGCACTAGACCCTGATATTGATCATCCAGCCCTCTGAAATGCCTTTATAATATACAGCACTAGACCCTGATATTGATGCGATCCAGCTCTCTGAAATGTCTTTATAATATACAGCGCAGAGACCCTGATATTGATCCGATCCAGCCCTCTGAAGGAGAAATATACAGCACTAGACCCGGGGAAGAATTGATCCGATCCAGCCCTCTGGGAAATGTCTGCGGGAATCACTAGACCCTGATAGTGATGCGATCCAGCCCTCTGAAATGTCTTTATAATATACAGCACTGAGCCTGATATTGAATCCAGCTCTTTTTTTTTATTTGCTAGACCCTGATATTGAGGATCCAGCCCTCTGAAATGTTTTTTAATATACAGCACTAGACCCTTGAATCCAGCCCTCTGAAATTTTTTTATAATATACAGCACTAGATATAAATTGAAAATGTTTCTGAAATGTCTTTATAAAAAGCTGTAGACCCTGATTTTTTTGTATCCAGCCCTCTGAAATGTTTTTATAATATACAGCGCTAGACCCTGATATTGATCCGATCCAGCCCTCTGAAATGTCTTTATAATATACAGCACTAGACCCTGATATTGATGCGATCCAGCCCTCTGAAATGTCTTTATAATATACAGCACTAGACCCTGATATTGATGCGATCCAGCTCTCTGAAATGTCTTTATAATATACAGCACTAGACCCTGATAGTGATGCGATCCAGCCCTCTGAAATGTCTTTATAATATGATAGACCCTGATATTGATGCGATCCAGCCCTCTGAAATGTCTTTATAATATACAGCACTAGACCCTGATATTGATGCGATCCAGCCCTCTGAAATGCCTTTATAATATACAGCACTAGACCCTGATATTGATGCGATCCAGCCCTCTGAAATGCCTTTATAATATACAGCACTAGACCCTGATATTGATGCGATCCAGCCCTCTGAAATGTCTTTATAATATACAGCACTAGACCCTGATATTGATGCGATCCAGCCCTCTGAAATGTCTTTATAATATACAGCACTAGACCCTGATATTGATGCGATCCAGCCCTCTGAAATGTCTTTTTATAATATACAGTGACTAGACCCTGATATTGATCCGATCCAGCCCTCTGAAATGTCTTTATAATATACAGCACTAGACCCTGATATTGATCCGATCCAGCCCTCTGAAATGTCTTTATAATATACAGCGCTAGACCCTGATATTGATCCGATCCAGCCCTCTGAAATGTCTTTATAATATACAGCGCTAGACCCTGATATTGATGCGATCCAGCCCTCTGAAATGTCTTTATAATATACAGCACTAGACCCTGATAGTGATGCGATCCAGCCCTCTGAAATGTCTTTATAATATACAGCACTAGAGCCTGATATTGATGCGATCCAGCCCTCTGAAATGTCTTTATAATATACAGCACTAGACCCTGATATTGATCCGATCCAGCCCTCTGAAATGTCTTTATAATATACAGCACTAGACCCTGATATTGATCCGATCCAGCCCTCTGAAATGTCTTTATAATATACAGCACTAGACCCTGATATTGATCCGATCCAGCCCTCTGAAATGTATTTATAATATACAGCGCTAGACCCTGATATTGATCCGATCCAGCCCTCTGAAATGTCTTTATAATATATAGCAATAGACCCTGATAGTGATGCGATCCAGCCCTCTGAAATGTCTTTACGATTTTCTATATTGCTTGTATTCAAGCTTGCAATTCAACAGCTGAAATCGCTCCCTATCCAGCGTCTAATCAGCTGCCTCATTAATTAGGTGATTGATTAGTCACTCCAGCGTGTCATGGTCAAGGATGAAAACAAACAAACTAAACGTCATCGCTGTTGGGACGAACCAAAAACCAGGAGTATAGGGAGTGTTATTTTTATTTAACTAAAGTTTTAAAATAACAACGCGAACCACCAAAGGATACAATAATATATCAATATTATTGGGTTTTTTACAAGTAAATAGCCTGCGGTTGTAGTTTTAAAATGTGCCTATTTTGACAATTTTACAATTAGTAAACACCCCTGGTGTTCAATCGTAATCGTGTTGCCCGGCTGTCAAAAGCGTTTCCTCGCTGGTAAAAATGTTAAAATGTGATTATAAGCGTAAAAAACAACATACTTTTCAAGCAACACATTAACACCACAGTTGTGATATTACAGATTTCACACAAATTCGTCAATTTTATCACTATTTTAATTTTAAAACGTCGCTCAGCCCGGTTGTCAAGGGGACCGTCCACCGAAAGCCGTTGCTAAGGAAGTAATTTTCTTCGCAGTTGATCCTAAAATTATATTAAAACCCAAATTATGAATTAACGAATTCATAGCGAGTTTTATTAAAGGTAAAGATATTTGTGTGACAGCTATAGTTCGGGTCTATTTCGGCAAGGAATCGAATTAGCGACCAACTATTGATTTTAGGTTGTCAGGATGCTAAAGTAAGACTTATTTAAGTTTATAATAACACATTAACAGACATTATCGCTATTTCAGCCATTTAGTTTGTTATGAGATCAAAAAAAAAGATTTAACGTAAAAGACAATTATTGTTCACCCCTATGCTGCCTGCAATGGTTCACTCCCACCTCCATGCGGGCTTCAGTGACGTCACCCAGGCCGGTTAAAGAGACCGCGTCATCATTTTGTAGATGCACTCCGATTATCCGAAGGAGGATACGCACATTTTAACCATCGTTACTCTCTGGGTGTGTGTTTTTATTTTTTTAAAACGTTATTTATTGTTTTGAATTATTGCCTTTAGCCCCTGTCGCTCATTCCGCAAATAATTACAAAAAATGAAAGACGTCAGCATTTTCCTTTTTGTGCCCAACTTGATCGGTAAGACGATTTTTTTAATCTATTTATTTATTACAATAAAAGTGTGTTTTTTTTTTGCCTCGTTTTAATTGATGGCATTGTTGACGGGTGCCTATTTAATTTATTTTTGCGTGAATTATATTTTTCTTAATTTCAAAGACAATACAATAAACAGAAATAAATACAAAAATATAGTTTTTTTTTAAAAGATAGTAACATAGATTATTATGCATACACATGTCTGTGTTTGTAAGATACACTGACAAGTGTGTGTGTATTTGTTTTCGGTAGTGTATTATTATTATTATTATTATTATTATTATTATTATTATTATTATTATTATTACCACCGAAGCGCATTGATGCGGAACCCCTAAATTAGGTGTCGTTGATCGCGGTCGAGCAATCGATCCCGAACTCGTTTCTAGACCGCTTGGATTGTGAAAAAAATGCGCATAAAATTTATTTTGCCAATTCATAGCGTGGCCATATTATTATAAAAACCCGTTTCTCGTGCTTACTGTTCAATAATCACACAAGATGGCGCTCTTAACTGTATTCAGTGATGTTGTATAGTTGCTAAAGCTGTCAGGTACTGCTGTCTTTCTGTCGCAGTTTGACTTTTAACTCACGCAGGTATAATTTCAGTAATCTAGCTGCGCAGTGCGGTGTCGCCCTAACCCGGAAGCGCTGATGCCCTCGTGTAGAAGTTATTATTATATATATTATATATTATTATTATTATTTATTTCTTAGCAGACGCCCTTATCCAGGGCGATTTACAATCGTAAGCAAATACATTTAAGAATCACAGTGCAAGTAATAATACAATTAAGAGCAAGATAAATACAATGACTTTGGTTCAAGCAAGTACAAGAATATGACAAAATACAATTCAATAATACAGCAGATAACAGTGTCAGTGATAGTTACATCAGGATATGATTAAATACAAAATACTACAGATTAAATAACACTTGTGGCAGATTACAGTACTCTAAAGTACAGGATTAAATGCAGTAAAATAGGGGGCAGATAAGAGCAAATAAAGCGCATTTAAGGAAGAGTGATAAAGTGTCCAGAGGGAAAAGAGGAGTTCTACAGGTGCTGTCTGAAGAGGTGGTTTAAATCGCAGCAACGTGCGTCGCTAGCACGTCCGGTGCCATGTTGGGCATATTGTTTACTGGTGTTTTTTTTTTTTTTTTTTCTAGTCCCTTCTCAGCTCAGTTGGAAGTTGTCAGCCTTTTCTCCGCACACGCAACGCCCCGTTCCGCTTCTCTCATCCCCCACCCCGCACAGCGATGCGATACAAACAGCGTATCCAGGGCGACTTGCAGTTGTTACAAAATGTCACGTTACAAAGTATCGCATTCCCAGGGCAGCAGTGTGGAGTAGTGGTTAGGGCTCTGGACTCTTGACCGGAGGGTCGTGGGTTCAATCCCAGGTGGGGGACACTGTTGCTGTACCCTTGAGCAAGGTACTTTACCTAGATTGCTCCAGTAAAAACCCAACTGTATAAATGGGGAATTGTATGTAAAAAATAACGTGTAAAAATCTCGCTCTCTCTCAATTCAATTCAATGGTGCTTTATTTGCATGACTTACAAGAGCAGGTGTTGCCAAAGCAATTATACAATACGTGTGTGTATATACATTGCATCGTGGTCGCGGTGCATTGTGGGGGCTGTAGTCTCCTGGCAGTGATGTGTTGTGGGGGTTGTAGTCCTGCAGTTCCAGGAGGCTGTGTGGTCCAGTGGTTAAAGAAAAGGGCTTGTAACCAGGAGGTCCCCGGTTCAAATCCCACCTCAACCATATATATATATATTTATAATCTGTGTCTCTCTCTCTCTCTATAGTTTCTGTATATGTGGGCGTGTTATATAATTGCTCAGTTACCTAATGCACCCTATCCTCCTCTCTCTCCTCCCCCTCTCCCCGCTCTCCCTCCCTCTCCCTCTCCCTCTCTCCCAGGTTATGTTCGGATCCTCTTCGCTGTCGTCTCATTGTATTTCATGCCCAGCAGCCCCCTGCTCGCCTCGGCCTTCTACCTGCTGAGCACAGTGCTGGATGACCTGGACGGGTACGCTGCCCGCCGGCTGCACCAAGGTCAGAGTCCCCGCCTGGCAGTGAGGCATTCTGGGAGCTTTAGTCTTGTACTTTCCAATCGCTCTGTATTTCCTCTCCGAGACCCAGTTTGGGGATGATGCTGGACATGCTGCTGCTTGTGGGGGCTGTAGTCTCCTGGTCGCGGTGCATTGTGGGGGATTGCAGTCTCCTGGCAGTGATGCGTTGTGGGGGTTGTAGTCTCCTGGTCGCGGTGCATTGTGGGGGACTACAGTCTCCTGGTCGCGGTGCATTGTGGGGGTTGTAGTCTCTGAGCAGTGATGCATTGTGGGGGTTGTAGTCCTGTAGTTTCTAATGGCTCTATATTTCCTCACTCAGAGACCCAGTTCGGGGTGATGCTGGACATGCTGCTGCATTGTGGGGGCTGTAGTCTCCTGGTCGTGGTGCATTGTGGGGGTTGTAGTCCTGTAGTTTCTAATGGCTCTATATTTCCTCACTCAGAGACCCAGTTTGGGGATGATGCTGGACATGCTGCTGCATTGTGGGGGCTGTAGTCTCCTGGCAGTGATGCGTTGTGGGGGTTGTAGTCCTGCAGTTTCTAATGGCTCTGTGTTTCCTCTCTCAGAGACGCAGTTTGGGGCGATGCTGGACATGCTGACTGACCGCTGTGCCACCATGTGCCTGCTGGTCAACCTGTCCATGCTCTACCCACAATGCACCATGCTCTTCCAGCTCAGCATGACCATCGACGTGGCCAGCCACTGGATACACCTGCACAGGTACGAGACTGCTGTGTGTTTGTGTGTGTCTGTCTGTCTGACTTTATCACACTGACATCATTAACACAGATCTCCTCCTCCCCCTCTCCCCCTCTCTCCTCTTCCCCCTATCCCCCCTCTCCCCCTCTCCCCTCCCCTCTCTCCCCCTCTCTCCTCAGCTCCATGATGAAAGGAAGCTCCAGTCACAAGACCATTGATCTGTCCGGGAATCTGCTGCTGAGACTCTACTACACATCCCGGGTACAAAACAACCCCCACCCCAAAACCCCAACCCCACCCCCCCCCCCCCCCCCCCCCCCCCCCTCCTCCCCTCCTCCTCCTCCCCCTCACCCCCTCTCTCATGTCTCTCTCTCTCTGGTAGCCCGTTCTGTCTCTGATGTGCGTCGGCAACGAGCTCTTCTACTGCATGCTGTACCTGCTGAGCTTCTATGAGGGCCCAAGAAGTGAGGCACAGTGCAGCGCACTGCAATACAGCGCATTGCAATACAGCACACTGCAATACAGCGCACTGCAATACAGCGCACTGCAGTACAACACACTGCAGTACAGCACACTGCAATACAGCGCACTGCAATACAGCGCACTGCAATACAGCGCACTGCAGTACAGCGCACTGCAATACAGCGCACTGCAATACAGCGCACTGCAGTACAGCGCACTGCAATACAGCACACTGCAATACAGCGCACTGCAATACAGCGCACTGCAGTACAACACACTGCAATACAGCACACTGCAATACAGCGCACTGCAATACAGCGCACTGCAGTACAACACACTGCAGTACAGCACACTGCAATACAGCGCACTGCAATATAGCGCACTGCAGTACAACACACTGCAGTACAGCACACTGCAATACAGCGCACTGCAATACAGCGCACTGCAGTACAACACACTGCAGTACAGCACACTGCAATACAGCACACTGCAATACAACACAGTGCTTTATACTATCATGTAGTTCAGTTCAATACAATGCATTGCAATCCAATCCCTTCATCTCTCTCTCTCTTTCCCCTCTCTCTCCCCCCCTCTCTCTCTCCCCCTCTCTCAGTGGGATTCCTGCCGGCTGGATTATTCCGGTGTGTGTTCTGGCTGAGTGTTCCGATCGCGGTTCTGAAACTCGTCATCAGCCTCCTTCACCTGGTCACAGCGTCGCGAAACATTGCAGCCATCGACACAGCTGAGCGCAAGAAGAGACTGGAAACTGCACAGTGAGGAGCGAGAGAGACAGAGGAGAGAGGAGAGAGAAGAGAGAGACAGAGAGAGAGGAGAGAGAGACAGAGGAGAGAGGAGAGAGAGACAGAGGAGAGAGGAGAGAAAGATCTGGGTCATTGCTGGAGCCACAGTCCAGTATAATATATAAAACTATGGCTATTGAAACTCAGGGGGAGTGTCTGAATCATTGCTGGAGCCACAGTCCAGTATAATATATAAAACTATGGCTATTGAAACTCAGGGGGAGTGTCTGAATCATTGCTGGAGCCACAGTCCAGTATAATATATAAAACTATGGCTGTTGAAACTCAGGGGGACTGTCTGAATCATTGCTGGAGCCACAGTCCAGTATAATATATAAAACTATGGCTATTGAAACTCAGGGGGACTGTTTGAATCATTGCTGGAGCCACAGTCCAGTATAATATATAAAACTATGGCTATTGAAACTCAGGGGGGACTGTCTGAATCATTGCTGGAGCCACAGTCCAGTATAATATATAAAACTATGGCTATTGAAACTCAGGGGGACTGTCTGAATCATTGCTGGAGCCACAGTCCAGTATAATATATAAAACTATGGCTATTGAAACTCAGGGGACTGTCTGAATCATTGCTGGAGCCACAGTCCAGTATAATATATAAAACTATGGCTATTGAAACTCAGAGGGGCTGTCTGAATCATTGCTGGAGCCACAGTCCAGTATAATATATAAAACAATGGCTATTGAATCTCAGGGGGACTGTCTGAATCATTGTTGGAGCCACAGTCCAGTATAATATATAAAACTATGGCTATTGAAACTCAGGGGGGCTGTCTGAATCATTGCTGGAGCCACAGTCCAGTATAATATATAAAACTATGGCTATTGAAACTCAGGGGGGACTGTCTGAATCATTGCTGGAGCCACAGTCCAGTATAATATATAAAACTATGGCTATTGAAACTCAGGGGACTGTCTGAATCATTGCTGGAGCCACAGTCCAGTATAATATATAAAACTATGGCTATTGAAACTCAGGGGGACTGTCTGAATCATTGCTGGAGCCACAGTCCAGTATAATATATAAAACTATGGCTATTGAAACTCAGGGGGGCTGTCTGAATCATTGCTGGAGCCACAGTCCAGTATAATATATAAAACTATGGCTATTGAATCTCAGGGGGACTGTCTGAATCATTGTTGGAGCCACAGTCCAGTATAATATATAAAACTATGGCTATTGAAACTCAGGGGGCTGTGTCTGAATCATTGCTGGAGCCACAGTCCAGTATAATATATAAAACTATATATTGAAACTATGTCTATGGAGCCACAGTCCAGTATAATATATAAAACTGGCTATTGGGGGCTGTCTGAATCATTACTGGAGCCACAGTCCAGTATAATATATAAAACTATGGCTATTGAAACTCAGGGGGGCTGTCTGAATCATTGCTGGAGCCACAGTCCAGTATAATATATAAAACTATGGCTATTGAAACTCAGGGGGGCTGTCTGGAGCCACAGTCCAGTATAATATATAAAACTATGGCTATTGAAACTCAGGGGGGAGCCACAGTCCAGTATAATATATAAAACTATGGCTATTGAAACTCAGGGGGGCTGTCTGAATCATTTGGAGCCACAGTCCAGTATAATATATAAAACTATGGCTATTGAAACTCAGGGGGACTGTCTGAATCATTGCTGGAGCCACAGTCCAGTATAATATATAAAACTATGGCTATTGAAACTCAGGGGGGGCTGTCTGAATCATTGCTGGAGCCACAGTCCAGTATAATATATAAAACTATGGCTATTGAAACTCAGGGGCTGTCTGAATCATTGCTGGAGCCACAGTCCAGTATAATATATAAAACTATTGAAACTCAGGGGACTGTCTGAATCATTGCTGGAAAGTCCAGTATAATATATAAAACTATGGCTATTGAAATCATTGAATCATTGCTGGAGCCACAGTCCAGTATAATATATAAAACTATGGCTATTGAAACTCAGGTGGGACTGTCTGAATCATTGCTGGAGCCACAGTCCAGTATAATATATAAAACTATGGCTATTGAAACTCAGGGGGGCTGTCTGAATCATTGCTGGAGCCACAGTCCAGTATAATATATAAAACTATGGCTATTGAAACTCAGAGGGGCTGTCTGAATCATTGCTGGAGCCACAGTCCAGTATAATATATAAAACAATGGCTATTGAAACTCAGGGGGCTGTCTGAATCATTGCTGGAGCCACAGTCCAGTATAATATATAAAACTATGGCTATTGAAACTCAGAGGGGCTGTCTGAATCATTGCTGGAGCCACAGTCCAGTATAATATATAAAACTATGGCTATTGAAACTCAGGGGGACTGTCTGAATCATTGCTGGAGCCACAGTCCAGTATAATATATAAAACTATGGCTATTGAAACTCAGGGGACTGTCTGAATCATTGCTGGAGCCACAGTCCAGTATAATATATAAAACTATGGCTATTGAAACTCAGGGGGCTGTCTGAATCATTGCTGGAGCCACAGTCCAGTATAATATATAAAACTATGGCTATTGAAACTCTAGGGGACTGTCTGAATCATTGCTGGAGCCACAGTCCAGTATAATATATAAAACTATGGCTATTGAAACTCAGGGGACTGTCTGAATCATTGCTGGAGCCACAGTCCAGTATAATATATAAAACTATGGCTATTGAAACTCAGGGGGCTGTCTGAATCATTGCTGGAGCCACAGTCCAGTATAATATATAAAACTATGGCTATTGAAACTCAGGGGCTGTCTGAATCATTGCTGGAGCCACAGTCCAGTATAATATATAAAACTATGGCTATTGAAACTCAGGGGGCTGTCTGAATCATTGCTGGAGCCACAGTCCAGTATAATATATAAAACTATGGCTATTGAAACTCAGGGGGCTGTCTGAATCATTGCTGGAGCCACAGTCCAGTATAATATATAAAACTATGGCTATTGAAACTCAGGGGGACTGTCTGAATCATTGCTGGAGCCACAGTCCAGTATAATATATAAAACTATGGCTATTGAAACTCAGGGGGGCTGTCTGAATCATTGCTGGAGCCACAGTCCAGTATAATATATAAAACTATGGCTATTGAAACTCAGGGGGACTGTCTGAATCATTGCTGGAGCCACAGTCCAGTATAATATATAAAACTATGGCTATTGAAACTCAGGGGGACTGTCTGAATCATTCAGGGGCTGTCTGAGCCACAGTCCAGTATAATATATAAAACTATGGCTATTGAAACTCAGGGGGGACTGTCTGAATCCAGTATAATATATTCTGGCTATTGAAACTCAGGGGGAGCCTGGACAGTCCAGTATAATATATAAAACTATGGCTATTGAAACTCAGAGGGGCTGTCTGAATCATTGCTGGAGCCACAGTCCAGTATAATATATAAAACTATGGCTATTGAAACTCAGAGGGGCTGTCTGAATCGTTGCTGGAGCCACAGTCCAGTATAATATATAAAACTATGGCTATTGAAACTCAGGGGGACTGTTTGAATCATTGATGGAGCCACAGTCCAGTATAATATATAAAACTATGGCTATTGAAACTCAGGGGGACTGTTTGAATCATTGCTGGAGTCACAGTCCAGTATAATATATAAAACTATGGCTATTGAAACTCAGGGGGGACTGTCTGAATCATTGCTGGAGCCACAGTCCAGTATAATATATAAAACTATGGCTATTGAAACTCAGGGGGCTGTCTGAATCATTGCTGGAGCCACAGTCCAGTATAATATATAAAACTATGGCTATTGAAACTCAGAGGGGACTGTCTGAATCATTACTGGAGCCACAGTCCAGTATAATATATAAAACTATGGCTATTGAAACTCAAGGGTTTGGGCTCTAGTGCCTTCATCAGCGTTATTGTAACTAAACTGAGTCAAGCAGACCAGCGTTTGGGCTCTAGCTAGCCTCACTTATCTTTCCACCAGAAGCCGTCGATACGATTACGGGCTTGTTATGCACACTTTGGCTCACTTTATTCCTCAAATTATTTTATTTCTATGTTTTATAATTTCTATTTTTTTATATATATAAAAGTCGCCGGTGGTGGGAGGTTCTTGTTGTGCCTGGGCGCTGACGTCACGTCCGGTTTGCGTACTGATTCGCCGGGCGCTCGAAATTCAAAAAGAAGAAGGGAAGGCTCGAGACGGACGTGTGTTTAAAAAAAAAAAAAAAAAATAAAACAAACAAACAAACTGTGTTTAAAAACAACTTTTCACTGAACAAATATCACATACAACCGGGAATAAACGAAGAGATTCGGGATATCCGGACGAGGGGGGATTTTAAAAATAAGGTAAGTTTGCGAATCGATAACAGAGAGTATATATTATATAACGGCTCCGGCCTTTCTCAAGCGTTTCCGTTTTCATTTCTCGATATTTTAAATTTTATTTTTCACGAATATTGGAGCTGTTCAACAAACGAATCGTCGTAATTGAGAATAAACTTTTTAAAAAACTTGTAGAGGTTATATATATATATATATATATATATATATATATATGAGGCACGTTACTGGATCCTCCGCTTATGCACTATTAAGTGTTTGTGTGTATATATATATATATATATATATATATATATATATATATATATATATATATATATATATATATATGTGTGAGAGAGAGAGAGAGAGATAGATAGATATAGAGAGAGATAGAGAGGTATAGATATGTATATAACATTAACATTGGACCAGCTGGAAAATGCAAAAACGAAGCGTTTTTTTAAGTGTTGGCTTCATGCTAACATTGTATTTTTACACTTTTTTTTTCTGTTAACGGTTTTTAATTCCAGTTTATCAGTTTGAGTCACCGCGTGTATAATTATACGACGTTTTTACTTTCCTGTGTTTTTTATAATGCGTTTTTATAGGGTTACCATGTGGCTCCTGATTAACCGGACGCTATGAGACAGAACGGGATTTCAAACTTGCCCCTAAATTGAAATAAATGAAGGTGTAAATGAACCATCCTTAGCTAAAATTAATAATGGTGCTTAAATACCGGCAGGCGCGTCAAATAATTGTATTATACCAAGAATGAATTGCAGCCAGTCGCTATTTTTTTCTGTTTCTTAAAATTCAATCGCCCATATTATTCTACAAATACAATCGCATCATCATCTCGTTGCTCTATCGATAAATTAGCTATTCGTTCATTAAGATCTGATCAGAAGCAGCTGATCAGTGTGAATTGTTTGCTGCGCCCAAGCAATTCCACCACAGCAGGATTAATCTCAGCAAAGGTGGAGCTCATTTATACGTGAATTACTTTCAATTTAGGGGGAATTTTGAAATCCCGGTCTGTCTCAAAGCATCCGGTTAATCTGGAGCCATATGGTAACCCTAGTTTTTAATTTTTGATTTACTTTCGGCAGGGCAATATTCTCAAACCTGTTTTTAAAATGTGTTTTTTTTCTTAAATAATAATACATAATCGTCACCTAAGTGTTCTTGAAAAGCACGGCGTTTTTTAACTTGCAAAACGCATTTGTTGTCTATTATTATTATTATTATTATTATTATTATTATTATTATTATTTTTTATTTCTTAGCAGACGCCCTTATCCAGGGCGACTTACAATTGTTATAAGATATCACATTATTTTTACATACAAATACATTTATTTTTATCATTTTTGATTTAGTTGACAAATAATCAATCAATCTTTATTCTATATAGCGCCTTTCATAGTGGACCACCATCACAAAGCGCTTTACAAGATGCAGTAACAACAAGAAAATCCATAATACTTTAAATACAGAGAAATACATGAGTCAGTAAAATAAAAACTGCATAATACATTCAGTAATCACAGGTACAAACATACTGGAGAACGTGTTTTGAAAATATCGAATGTGACAAATACGTAAGTTTTTAATTATCGCAATTTAATTATCAATTTCACAATTCTCGCTTCTCAAAAGCCATGGCACCGAAGCGGGTGAGCCTGGCTGAAGCCGGGCCGGTGAAGAAGCCCTCTCACTCAGCACCGACTCGGGTTCGAGTGTCGGTGAGGCTGCGTCCCTACATAAGCCGGGAAGATGAAGGCAAGGAGGGCCCCTGCGTGCGGGGAACGGGAGATCGGTCCCTGGAAATCCTCAACTGGAGAAACAGCATGGAAACCATGAGCTACCAGTAAGAGCTTGCTGAACTGATATTGTGCTGCAGGCATGGGAATCGGACTCCTGTTCCACAGCAGTGCGATCCAGTCCAGGTTTTACTACCAGCTTGATCAGCCCCCAGTGTGTCTAGCTAACAAGCTCAGGTGTGTCTGATTATTAAACTCCTAGTAAACCAGGAATGGATCACACTGCTGTGGGACGGGAGTCGTAAGAAGGGGATGACGTCATTTATTTGTTTATTTTTTTGGAATATCTTATTTAGGTAGTTCCCCTTGTCTCTAAATAATGGACTCTGTCTCTCTGCCTTTCTTTCTTTCTTTCTTTCTTTCTTTCTCTCTCTCAGGATGTTAATACTGAGTTGTGTTGTCAGGGATGTGATGTGTGTGTGTGTGCATCTCTCGCTCTCTCTCATTCAAATTGGCTTTATTGGCATGACAATAGAAAAAATTGTGTTGCCAAAGCACATCCATGGTATAACTGACTCAAATATATAGACAAAGAAAACATTATATATATATATATATATATATATAAATACTAAACCGTATCCCTCTTTCCTCTAAATTAAACAGTACCCCCCTCCTTCCCTCTATTAAACAGTACCCCCTTCCCTCCCTCCCTCCTGTATTAAACATAATCCTCTCTCTTTTTCTCTCTCTCCCTCCCTCTCTCAGGATGGTAATGCTGTTGTGTGTGTCTCCCTCTTTTTCTCTCCCTCCCCTCAGGATGGTTGCTGGTGTGTGTGTGGACAGGGATGTGATGTGTGTGTGTGTTGTCTCCCTCCCTCTCTCAGGATGGTAATGCTGGTGTGTGTGTGGACAGGGATGTGATGTGTGTGTGTGTGTCTCTCTCTCCCTCCCTCTCAGGATGGTAATGCTGGTGTGTGTGTGTGGACAGGGATGTGATGTGTCTCTCTGTCTCTGTCTCTCTGCAGGTTTGATGCGTTCTATGGAGAGCGCTCCTCTCAGCAGGAGGTGTACACAGGCTCTGTGAAGCCAGTTCTGTCTCACCTGCTGTCCGGCCAGAACGCCAGCGTCTTTGCATACGGGCCAACAGGGGCAGGTGAGTTCAGTAGCGCCGCCCGGACCGGTCTCTCTCTGTCTCTCTGTCTCTGTCTCTGTCTCGCTCCAGGGTCGCTGGTGTGGATCAGGGACTGATTTACCCGTTCAGAGTGAAACAAGTGAAGAAACAGCTGCTTGGGTTTGACTCTGGAGAGAAGCGACCCACACAAACCCAAGCAGCTGTTTCTTCACTCGGACTGTGTGTGTGTGAGTGATCTCTGTGTCTCTCTCAGGTAAGACTCACACCATGCTGGGCGGAGCGGAGGAGCCGGGAGTGATCCCCAGGGCTGTGAGGGACGTGTTCCAGATGGTGAGGGAGCAGAGCAGCCTGCCAGCCAGCCAGGACTGGGAGCACAGCGTGAGCATGTCCTACCTGGAGATCTACAACGAGAAGGTGTGTGTGCGTGGCACAGCCTGGCCATCTCAATAAAATACCTGAACAAGGAAAAGGGTTGGGATATGAACTGAACCCCAGGACTGGGTGCAGCAGCAGGGCTAGTGTGAGTTTCTAACCCTGCTCAAACTCCTGGCTCCTGATCATTTCAATATTAATAATAATACTAGACTTCATTGAGGGGAGCTCTGAACCCCAGGACTGGGTGCAGCAGCAGCAGGGCTAGTGTGAGTTTCTAACCCTGCTGAAAGATGCTTTGATTCACTATTCAAGTTTAATTTCAGCTTCTGTGACTGTAATATACCAGTTTTGACACACTTCTGAGCTGCTCCGATGCATTTCTTTCCAGGTTTTGGACCTGCTCGAGCCCCGGGACCTGGACCTCCCGATCCGGGAGGATAAAGACAAGAACATCCTGATCCCGGGCCTGACCCAGCGAGCCATCGGCTCCTTCTCAGAGTTCGAGAGCCACTTCCTGCCCGCCAGCCAGAACCGGACCGTGGCCAGCACCAAACTGAACACGCGGTCCAGCCGGAGCCACACGGTGCTGGTGATCAGGGTGAGCGAGACTACAGTCCCCACGGTGCACTGCTGCGGTGAGACTACAGCCCCCACGGTGCACTGCTGCGGTGCGACTACAGCCCCCCACTGCTGCGGTGGTGCACTGCACTGCGGTGCGACTACAGCCCCCACGGTGCACTGCTGCGGTGCGACTACAGCCCCCACGGTGCACTGCTGCGGTGCGACTACAGCCCCCACGGTGCACTGCTGCGGTGCGACTACAGCCCCCACGGTGCACTGCTGCGGTGAGACTACAGCCCCCACAGTGCACTGCTGCTGTGAGACTACAGCCCCCACAGTGCACTGCTGCTGTGAGACTACAGCCCCCATAGCGCACTATATAAATGAACTCCCTCAGCTTCATAGAGTCCAATGAAAGCTGTTGAATACAGCCCCCTTGTTAACATATTGAATTGCACAGCCCTATATGCACTGAACTCCTCAGCTTCACAGAGTCCAATGCACTGCTGCGGTGAATACAGCCCCCTTGTGCACATATTGAATACAGCCCACCCCTATATAGAATGAACTCCCTCAGCTTCATAGAGTCCAATGAAAGCTGTTGAATAATGTTCCTTGTTAACATATTGAATTGCACACCCTCTATATAGAATGAACTTTGTCAGCTTCATAAGTCCAATGAAACCAATGAATAATGTTCCTTGTTAACATATTAAATTGAACACCCACTGTACTAGAATGAACTCCCTCAGACTTTTTTCCAATGAAAGCTGTTGAATAATGTTACATTAACATACAGAATTACATACGAGCGCTTCGTAGTTTGTCAGATACTTAATGAAAAACTGACCAATTAAAAAATGTGACATTTCAAAGTCTAACCTGAAATCCTCACTGTACTATTATTATGGCTTCCGATAGACTTTTTTTTATTTATGCGTTTTTATTTTGTAGTTTCTCTTTGATTATACGGTGATCGCTGCTTTTCTTAAGACCTCTCGCTCTCTCTCAATTCAAAGATGTAGCTTTATTGGCATGACTAGGTTATCTCATTAAGTCTCAACACTCCTGTGTGTGTGTCTCTAATAGTCCTCTCTCTCTCTCCTCTCTCTCTGTGTGTGTGTCTCTCTGTGTGTCTGTCTCTCTCTCTCTCTCTCCCTCTGTGTGTGTCTAATACTCCCTCTCTCTCTCTCTCTCTCCCTCTGTGTGTGTGTGTGTCTAATACTCCCCTCTCTCTCTCTCTCTCCCTCTGTGTGTGTGTGTCTAATACTCCTCTCTCTCTCCTCTCTCCCTCTCAGGTAGTCAAGTCCCAGCGCTCTCATCCCTTCAGGCAGCTCACCGGGAAACTCTACCTGATCGACCTGGCTGGCTCGGAGGATAACAGGCGGACCGGGAACCAGGGGATCCGGCTGAAGGAGAGCGGGGCCATCAACTCCTCCCTGTTCGTGCTGAGCAAGGTGGTCGACTCCCTGAACCAGGGTCTGGCCAGGGTGCCTTACAGAGACAGCAAGCTCACCAGACTGCTCCAGGTAAACCAGAGAGAGGCACAGACTTCATTATATAAGCTGTTGCAGGGATGGGAATCGGACTCCTATTGCACAGCAGTGTCACCCATTCCAGGTTTTACTACCAGATTGATCAAGATGGAGCAATTGCAAAAAAAAAACAGGTGACTACGGATACCTGTAAGAGTCAAATCAAGTAGAGGAGACTGTGAATCGTTCTAATCCCTGTGTTTGTGACTGCAGGATTTCCTCTAGTGGAGAGTTGTGAGGTTTACAGGCTCTGTGTTTGCAGGATTCCCTCTAGTGGAGTGTTGTGAGGTTTACAGGCTCTGTGTGTTTGCAGGATTCTCTATAGTGGAGAGCTGTGAGGTTTACAGGCTCTGTGTGTTTGATTGCAGGATTCTCTGGGTGGCTCGGCTCACAGTGTGATGATCACCAACATCGCCCCGGAACAGAAGTATTACTTTGACACCCTGACCGCCCTCAATTTCGCTGCCAAATCCAAGCAGGTTGTGAACAAGCCTTTCACCAGAGAGACCCTGCAGGCTGCCGGTGAGGGGAACAGGGGAGGGGCGACGGGAGCAGGGCACCTCAAACCCTCGATCCCGGGGGGACCTCCTGTGTCTGCTGGTTTTCATTCCAACCAGGCTCTTAGTTACTTAACCAGACCTTTCTTAATTGAACTGATCATTTGCCTAATTAGACGTTGGGAGATTTCAAGTTAACTACTCTAACTTTGAATTCTGCAACTGTTTAAGAAACTAAAGTCAAACTAAACTCACACTCTCTCTCTGTGTCTGTCTCCCTCTGTCTGTGTGTGTCCCTCTCTCTCTCTCTGTGTCTGCCTGTCTCTCTCTGTGTCTGCCTCTCTCTCTCTCTCTCTCTCTCTCTCTCTCTCTCTCTCTCTCTCTCTCTCTCTCTCTCTCTCTCTCTCTCTCTCTCTCAGCTCTGAAGAGGCAGAGAGAGGAAAGCGCTCAGAGTGAAAACGCACCCAAGAAGAGAGCCAAGGAGTCACATGACCGCCCCGCTCAGATGACTGACGTCTCTCCTACAGCGCTCAGGTCGGGACAAAAGATAATACTAATAATAATGTTGATAATCCTCTCTGTTCAACCGGGGCAATTATATTACACTTACACCTTCTCCGTTAGTAATCCTCTCCAGTAGCACTTTCCATTGAGTGTCTCTGAGTGCTGTGTATTCACACTGTGGTCACTTAGTGAATACCTGGGAGTTTACACATCGTTACAATGGGATTATGCAGAGTTACTGTGGACTCAGTGTGGAGATCTGCATGATATAACCCTAACCCTGGACTGTGGCTCCAGCAATGATTCAGACAGCCCCCTGAGTTTCAATAGCCATAGTTTAATATATTATACTGGACTGTGGCTCCAGCAATGATTCAGACAGTCCCCCTGAGTTTCAATAGCCATAGTTTTATATATTATACTGGACTGTGGCTCCAGCAATGACTCGGATCTTTCTCTCTCTCTCTCTGCAGCCCCCCCGTGGAGGTGTGTGACCCCTCTGTGCTTGAGAGGCTTCTCACCCTGGAGAAGCTGATGATGGGAACTCCAGAGAAAGAGAGGCTGAATCTGCTCAGGACTGTGCAAGAGAGCAGACAGGAGATCAAGGTGAAAATACACACAGAATAGAGAGAGAGAGAGAGATGGAGATTATTTATATA
Organism: Huso huso; assembly: GCA_036884735.1. Classification (NCBI taxonomy): domain Eukaryota; kingdom Metazoa; phylum Chordata; class Actinopteri; order Acipenseriformes; family Acipenseridae; genus Huso; species Huso huso. Next base: position 8,731,498 of record CM072708.1, on the reverse strand, counting down.
TATATATATATATATAATTAATTATTACACACACACACACACAGCTCCCTTTACTGAAACTGCTCAGGATAGTGTAGAAGAGATCAGGGTTAGCCACAGTGTGTATAGGTAACAAGCTCTCGTTAATCTCTCTGAGATAAGAGAAAATCCTAGGGCAGCACATTATTATTTATTTATTTCTTAGCAGACGCCCTTATCCAGGGCGACTTACAATCGTAAGCAAATACATTTCAAGTGTTACAATACAAGTAATACAATAAGAGCAAGATAAATACAATAACTTTTTTCAAGTGTTACAAATACACTAAATACAATTAATACAGCAAGATAAATACAGTGATAGTTACATCAAGATATGATTAAAATCTATCACATGCTGATAGATAGATAGATAAATAGATATACACTTATTTACTGGCGTAGTAATTTATTTTATGTTAACGCAATATACAATTCCTATTTAGGACTCTGAATAGTTAAATGCAAACATCTCTCTCTCTCCTCACCCTCTCGCTCTCTCTCTCTGTCTCTCTCTCTCTCTCTCTGTCTCTGTGTGTCTCCCTCTCTCTCTCTCTCACCCTCTCTCTCTCCTCACCCTCTCCTCACCCTCTCTCTGTGTCTCTCTCTCGCTCCCTCTCCCTCTCTCTCTCTCTCTCTCTGTGTCTCCCTCTCTCTCTCTCTCTCTCTCTCGTAGAAGCTGAAAGAGAAACAGAAGGAGTTGGAGGAGCAGGCTTTGGCTGCCCAGTCTCTGCTGGCAGAGAGCCGCAAAGCAGCTGCTCCCAGTCTTCCCAGTGCCAGCTCCCCCAGCGACGAGACCCTGTTCATGAACCACAAGCACCCCTCCCTGCTGCGCAAAACCAGCACGGCCAAGCCCAAGAAACAGCAAGCCATCGTCTCTCCACTGCTAGGTAAGAGAGCAAAAACAGGGTCTAGTGCTGTGTGTTATAAAGACATTTCAGAGGGCTGGATCGCATCAATATCAGGGTCTAGTGCTGTATATTATAAAGACATTTCAGAGGGCTGGATCGCATCACTATCAGGGTCAAGCGCTGTATATTATAAAGACATTTCAGAGGGCTGGATCGCATCACTATCAGGGTCTAGTGCTGTATATTATAAAGACATTTCAGAGGGCTGGATCGCATCACTATCAGGGTCTAGTGCTGTATATTATAAAGACATTTCAGAGGGCTGGGCATCAATATGGATATTATAAAGACATTTCAGAGGGCTGGATCGCATCAATATTATTATTATTATTATTATTATTTATTTTTTTAGCATATTATCCAGGGACATTTCAAGATATCATCAATCGCATCGACTATCAGGGTCTAGTGCTGTATATTATAAAGACATTTCAGAGGGCTGGATCGCATCAATATCAGGGTCTAGTGCTGTATATTATAAAGACATTTCAGAGGGCTGGATCGCATCACTATCAGGGTCTAGTGCTGTATATTATAAAGACATTTCAGAGGGCTGGATCGCATCACTATCAGGGTTTAGTGCTGTATATTATAAAGACATTTCAGAGGGCTGGATCGCATCACTATCGGGGTTTAGTGCTGTATTATAATTAATTGTCTTATTCATTTTGCAGTGCTTCCAGTGCAGCCCCTGACGCACGCTATCGTGAGCTGCAAAGCTGAGCAAACGAAGATGAAGGTATGTTTTATAAGAGAGACAGACGCAGATTAGCTGATATAAAACTGAGGTACGGGGAGAGTCTGTCATACAAAGAGTGCAAGAGAATGAAACACATTCTCAACACAATCAGAGGGAGACACACGTGACACTTAGAAACAGAAAAAAAATATATATATATATTTTACTTCTAACCCTACTGTATGTTTGCAATGATTTTCAGTCTCATTAAAACTGTGTGTGTTTGTCTCTGCCTGTTTTGCATTCCCAGTCCCACGTTCCGGAAGGCAAGGAGAACTGGGAGAACTGGGAGACTCGTCTGGACTCCTCGGTCCTGCAGAAATCCCGAGATCGGATCCTCAGCCTCCTGAACACGGGCTCCCTGAAAGAGCTGAAGGGATTGCAGAGGATCGGAGACAAGAAGGCAAAGCTGATCATAGGCTGGAGAGAAATCAACGGGGCGTTCACACAGGTACAGAGAGAGAGGAGAGGAGAGGGGCGTTCACATAGGTACAGAGAGAGGAGAGGGGCGTTCACACAGGTACAGAGAGAGAGGAGAGGAGAGGGGCGTTCACACAGGTACAGAGAGAGGAGAGGGGCGTTCACACAGGTACAGAGAGAGAGAGAGCAACTGGGCGTTCACACAGGTACAGAGAGAGAGGAGAGAGAGGAGAGGGGCGTTCACACAGGTACAGAGGAGAGAGGAGAGGGGCGTTCACACAGGTACAGAGGAGAGAGGAGAGGGGCGTTCACACAGGTTTTAATCATGTACTTTAGAGTACTGTAGTCTGTTACAAGTGTTATTTAATCTGTAGTATTTTGTATTTAATCATATCCTGATGTAACTATCACTGTCACTGTTATCTGCTGTATTATTGAATTGTATTTTGTCATATTCTTGTACTTGCTTGAACCAAAGTCATTGTATTTTATCTTGCTCTTAATTGTATTATTACTTGTACTGTGATTCTTGAAATGTATTTGTTTACGATTGTAAGTCGCCCTGGATAAGGGCGTCTGTTAAAAATAAATAATAATAATAATAATATTCTGTTTATTTCAGTGCATTTTGTGTTTACTAACTTCAGTTTTAAGGCACCATTTCTAAATGTTACCACTTTTTTGTTTTGCAGGTTGAAGACTTACAAAAAATAGAAGGCATTTCAGCAAAGCTGCTGACTTCGTTTCTAAAGGTAAGCCGTTTGTTTGACGTCTCATCCGAAGGACGGAGCACAAGGAGGTTCGGTGACTTGCTCAGGGTCACACACACACACACGCACACACACAGACACACAGGGAGTCGGTGGCTGAGCCGGGATTTGAACCTCCTGGTATCAAGACTCCCTTTTCTCTAACCGCTGGAGCAGAAAACCTACCTGGAAAGATGATTCTAGTTGAAGCTGGAGTTTCTAAATTGTTTTAATCTCTCTGTCTTCTCTCTCCTCTCCTCAGGCAAATATCCTCAGCACGATCGCTCACTGACTGGCTCCACGTCTTCCTGTTGTACATACATTTTACTTATAAGAATTTTTTTTTTTATTACTGTTGTGTATCTAAAATGCTTTTTTTTGTGTGTTTAAACTTGGTGTCTTTTTTTTTTTTAATTAGCAAATAAACTACTCAACTCTTTTTTTTGTGTGTGTTCCTGCAATCGTTCCTCATACAGAACTCATCATGACAATACAATATTCTGCGTGTTCAGTTTTGACATAAAATCGTTTGCTTCTGTTTGCAAGAGTTCTATTTGAACGGGTCGGTTAACTGTGAGTGATGCTAACCGGACTGCGGTGATGACAACACCAGTACCACTATTATTATTATTATTATTATTATTATTATTATTATTATTATTAGTGGTAGTGGTGGTGTATCGTTATTATTTGCCGCTTGTTCCCCGTCGGCTCCCCCGTTATATTTTGGCGTCCGGCAGCGAGGGACAGGATCTGTTGTTGCCATGACGACCAGTTTTTTTTTTTAAAAGCTTGCTGAAGAATAACATTGAGAGAGATGGACAGAAAGAGAGAAAGTGACCAGAGACACGCAGACGCGCACACACCATACCGGGGTTTATAGCGGAGGTCTAACTGATAAATAATGAAAACGCATTTCTAAGATGGAGAGAGAGGGCTGGGGGGGACGGAAGTCTAGCTGTTAAATAATTTAAAAAAAACTAGCATAGAGAGGGGAGGAGGAGGAGAAATGGGGGGAGAGAGAGAGAGCGATCGAGACAGTGATGAGGAAAAAGAGAGGCGTGGAGGAGAGCGGGAGGAAAGATAGAGCAAATGGGAGAGGGAGAGAGGAAAGGAGAGGGGAAGGAAAGAAGGAAGAAAAGGAGAGTGGGGGAGAGGAAAGGAGAGAGAGGTGGGGAGACAGCGTGATGGGATAGTTGTAGATGATGCATATTTAAACAGATCGCTCAGGGAGGGTGTGAGTGAGAGAGAGAGAGAGAGGAAGGAGGGAGTGTGAGAAACGGGGCGGGTGAAGGGAGGGGGGGGTCTGATCAACGCGTCAGCAGAGTGTTCAAGAGCGTGCGAGTCTCTTTCATCTTCACTCCCCAAAAATATTCCTCCCCTGCGCCTCCTTCATAATAAACAATTTAAACCAGTATCATATCTATATATTTATATATGAGCATTTATAACCCGAGGAGTCACGTTTTTAATTGGAGATCTGGAAGGCGATAAAAAAGAAGAAAAAATAAATAAATAACGTGTTGGTTTTTAAAAAAAAATAAAAATCGGTGGGGGGGGATTTCTAATCGAATACGGCTCTACAAAAAAGTAAGATTGACTTTTTAAATTATTAGTATTACTGTCTGTCTATGTCTGTTATTACTGTAGCTGTTAACTTTGAATATTAAGTCTCTATCTGTCTCTATCTATCTGTCTGTCTGTTTGTCTATCCATCTATCACAGACACACAGACACACAGGACAGACACGCACACACAAATACACAAAGAAAGACAGACAGACACACAAACACACACATAAACACAGAAAGACAGACAGACACACAGACAGACAGACACACACGTGTTCGTGAAAGACAGACACAGTTAGTTAAATTATAGAGACACAGACGTGTTCGTGTGTGATGATGTTAAAATAATGGCGTTATTATCATCATTAGTAGTAGTATTAATATTATTATCAGTATTAGTATTGATATTATTAACGCTGGCTGTATTGCCAGCGCGTTTTTGCTCTCTTCAACAAGAAACAGTCGCTGTGCACCGAGAATTATTGAAAATCTGGAGGGGAGGGTCTGTCTGTCTGTTTGCTTATCTCTCTCTTCTGTCTGTCTGTCTGTCTGTCAGTCTGCTTATCTCTCTCTCTCTTCTGTCTGTCTGCCTGCTTATCTCTCTCTCTTCTGTCTGTCTGTCTGCTTATCTCTCTCTTCTGTCTGTCTGTTTGTCTATCTGTCTGTCTGTCTGTCTATTTGTCTGTCTGTCTGCTTATCTCTCTCTCTCCTGTCTGTCTGTCTGTCTGTCTGTCTACTTATCTCTCTCTCTCTCTTCTGTCTGTCTGTCTGTCTGCTTATCTCTCTCTTCTGTCTGTCTGTTTGTCTATCTGTCTGTCTGTCTATTTGTCTGTCTGTCTGCTTATCTCTCTCTCTCTCCTGTCTGTCTGTCTGCTTATCTCTCTTCTGTCTGTCTGTCTGTTTGTCTGTCTGTCTATCTGTCTGTCTGTCTATTTGTCTGTCTGTCTGCTTATCTCTCTCTCTCTCCTGTCTGTCTGTCTGTCTGTCTGCTTATCTCTCTCTCTCTCTCTCTCTCTGTCTGTCTGTCTGTCTGTCTGTCTGTCTGTCTGTCTGTCTCTCTCTCTCTCTCTCTCTCTCCTGTCTGTCTGTCTATACCTCTATATTTAATGTCATTTTTTCCCCCACACAGGAAGTCCCGCCCGCTGTGTGTACCTGATATTTGACCACGCCCCCACCCCCCTCCTTAGAGGACTGACAAAGCAAAAGAAAACGGAGAGAAATAAACGGAGGGAAATAAACGGAGAGAAACGCAAAGGAGGGAAGAAAGAGCAACACACACAAAAAAACTGTGTGAAAGAAAGAAAAAGAAAAGAAAAAACGACCGAAAAAAAGTGTATTTGAAAAAAAAAATACATTAAAGTCGATTTAAAAAAAAAATTAAATAAAAGAAAGAAAGAAAAGAAAGAAAGAAAGAAAGAAAGAAGTGTATTTGAATACCACATACCACAAATACACACAGATATTCCAATTTGTAGCAACAAAACGGTATTATTATTATTATTATTATTATTATTATTATTATTATTAATATTAAACACATACGGTATAAACAAGCGCCAGACATCTAAAAAAAACATTTCTTTCTATCTATCTATCTATCTATCTATCTATCTATCTATCTATCTGTCTAATGAAACAAACCGACAGAATGCATTGAATTGAATGTATAACGAGGTTCCACGGAAAGCCTGCCTTTCAAAAAAACACTTCTGACAAATGAAACGTCAATATTACAGTGAGAAAAAAAAACGCGCGCACACACAACAAAAATAAATAAACAAAAACTCGTGCTCTAGGCTCGAATTCAAGCAAAAAAAAAATAAACACGCTCGCAAAATTCACTCTCCAAAAAACTGCAGCTGACAAACGCCGCGCAACATGGCTATGAACGCGGAAAGCAACCCGATTCTCGCTGAGCCCACGGCGCCCCCTAGCGCCGCCGCGGAGGAGGAGCCGCGCTCCCCCGCTCCCACCGCCCAGCCCCAAACCGAACCTGAACCCCAAACCGAACCGGAACCGACCTTTCCCCAGGAGCCGGACCGAGCCACCGCGGTAATCGTGGATGAGAAGCGGCAGGAACACAGCAACGGCCACGCCCCGGCTGCGGCGGTCCGTCCCGCGGTGAGCACCGGGGATCTCCACGCCACGCCGGACTTCAAGCGCCGGCAGGTCCACGAGCCGCATCACGGCCGCCGCTCCCGGGCCAGCAGCCGGTCCGATTCGCTTTGCCACCTCCCGCACGTCGGCACCAGCTCGCCGCGGCCCAGCCTGTGTCGCCAGCACTCCAGCGCCACCATCAGCGGGGTGGAAGCTGGGGGGAAGCCCCGAGATTATCTCATCGCCTCCATCCTGTCCTGCTTCTGCCCGGTGTGGCCGGTCAACATCGTGGCGTTTGTCTACTCCGTCATGGTACGAGAGGGGAGGGGAGGGGAGGGGAGGTCTATTCAGGCAGCTAAAACCTAACTCTTTACCCCATTGGAACTTAATTGCAGGGATGGGAATCAGACTCCTGTTGCACAGCAGTGTCACCCATTCCAGGTTTTACTACCAGCTTGATCAGCCCCCAGTGTGTCTAGGTAACAAGCTCAGGTGTGTCTGATTGCAGCAGTGTGGAGTAGGGTGAGGGCTCTGGACTCTTGACCGGAGGGTCGTGGGTTCAATCCCAGGTGGGGGGGGACACTGCTGCTGTACCCTTGAGCAAGGTACTTTACCTAGATTGCTCCAGTAAAAACCCAACTGTATAAATGGGGAATTGTATGTAAAAATAATGTGATATCTTGTAACAATTGTAAGTCGCCCTGGATAAGGGTGTCTGCTAAGAAATAAATAATAATAATAATAATAAACTCCCTCTCTCCCCCCTCCTCCTCTCTCTCTCTCCCCCCTCCCCTCTCTCCCCCCTCTCTCCCCCTCTCTCAGTCTCGTAATAGTTTTCAGCAGGGTGATGTTGACGGCGCTCGGAGGCTGGGCAGTGTTGCGAAGCTCCTCAGCATCGTGTCTCTAGTGGGCGGGTTGTGATCATCGTGACCTCCTGCATCATCCACTGGGGTAGTGAGTATCCCTCCCTCGTCCCTCTCTCCATCCCTCCATCCCTCATCCCTCTCTCCATCCCTCCCTCTATCATCCCTCCCTCATCTCTCCATCCCTCCCTCCATCATCCCTCCTTCCCTCTCTCCATCCTTCCCTCTCTCCATCCCTCTCTCCATCATCCCTCCCTCTATCCATCTCTCCCTCCATCATCCCTCCATCAACCCTCCTTCCCTCTCTCCATCCCTCCATCATCCCTCTCTCCATCCTTCCCTCTCTCCGTCCCTCTCTCCATCATCCCTCCCTCTCTCCATCCCTCTCTCCATCATCCCTCCCTCTCTCCATCTCTCCCTCCATCATCCCTCCTTCCCTCTCCATCCCTCCATCATCCCTCTCTCCATCCTTCCCTCTCTCCATCCCTCTCTCCATCATCCCTCCCTCTCTCCATCTCTCCCTCCATCATCCCTCCATCAACCCTCTCTCCATCATCCCTCCCTCTTCCCTCTCTCCATCCCTCCCTCCATCATCCTTCCCTCCCTCCATCATCCCTCCCTCCTTCCATCCTTCCCTCCCTCCATCATCCCTCTCTCCCTCCACCCCTCCATCCCTCCATCATCCTTCCATCCCTCTCCATCCTGTCTGTCTGTCTGTCTGTCTGTCTTCCCTAAATATCTGTCTCTGTGGTTTTTTTTCTGTGGTTAATTTCACACCAACTGAAATATTACTTTGTAGAAAGCAATGCTAACCGTCTGTCTGTCTGTCTGTCTGTCTCTGTGTCTGTCTGTCTCTGTGTCTGTTTGTCTGTCTGTCTGTCTGTCTGTCTGTCTGTCTGTCTGCCTGTCTGTCTGTCTCTCTGTCTGTGATTCTGTCTTCCAGTTTTGTCCTGAATCGCGGAGACACATTCACCTAAAAATACAGCCCCCCCCTCCACCCCCCCCCCCCCAAGAGATCAGCCAATGACATCATCAACTCTGCATGTACACACTTCACAGCGCGTCACGAGGAGGGAGGGAGAGAGGAGAGAGGAAACAACTGGAATGCATGACTGATTGGAAGAGAATGGAGGGATGAAGAAAACGTCAGAAAAGGAATAAACGAGAGGAGGTGAAAAACAAGCTTAAAAAAAACTAAACAAAGAAAATACAGCTTTGAAAGAAAGAAAGAAAGAAAGAAAGAAAGAAAGAAGTCTCCCAATTTCCATTTCCACAGGTTCGATTTTTGCGACTGGATTTCTCCCATAAACACACATTGAATTTACACTGAGAAAGACTTCTAGTGGAAACGTTTGCCATTGAATTTACACTGAAGACACTGAGAAAGACTTCTAGTGGAAACGTTTGCCATTGAATTTACACTGAAGACGCTGAGAAAGACTTCTAGAGGAAATGTTTGCCATTGAATTGACACTGAAGACCCTGAGAAAGACTTCTAGTGGAAACGTTTGCCATTGAATTTACACTGAAGACTGAGAAAGACTTCTAGTGGAAAAGACTGAAGCGTTGAAAGAGAAAGAAACGTTTGCCATTGAATTTACACTGAAGACGCTGAGAAAGACTTCTAGTGGAAACGTTTGCCATTGAATTTACACTGAAGACGCTGAGAAAGACTTCTAGTGGAAACGTTTGCCATTGAATTTACACTGAAGACGCTGAGAAAGACTTCTAGTGGAAACGTTTGCCGTTGAATTTACACTGAAGACTGTGAGAAAGACTTCTAGTGGAAACGTTTGCCATTGAATTTACACTGAAGACGCTGAGAAAGACTTCTAGTGGAAAGTTTGCCATTGAATTTACACTGAAACGTTGAGAAAGACTTCTAGTGGAAACGTTTTTAATTTACACTGAAGACGCTGAGAAAGACTTCTAGTGGAAACGTTTGCCATTGAATTTACACTGAAGACGCTGAGAAAGACTTCTAGTGGAAACGTTTGCCATTGAATTTACACTGAAGACGCTGAGAAAGACTTCTAGTGGAAACGTTTGCCATTGAATTTACACTGAAGACGCTGAGAAAGACTTCTAGTGGAAACGTTTGCCATTGAATTTACACTGAAGACTTGAGAAAGACTTCTAGTGGAAACGTTTGCCATTGAATTGACACTGAGAAAGAAGACGTTTGCCATTGCTGGAGAAAGACTTCTAGTGGAAACGTTTGCCGTTGAATTTACACTGAAGACGCTGAGAAAGACTTCTAGTGGAAACGTTTGCCATTGAATTTACACTGAAGATGCTGAGAAAGACTTCTAGTGGAAACGTTTGCCATTAATTTACAATGACACTGAAGACGTTTGCCATTGAGAAAGACTTCTAGTGGAAACGTTTGCCGTTGAATTGACACTGAAGACGCTGAGAAAGACTTCTTGAATATTCTATGTTTCTTTCAGAATTAGTATACACCCCCTGGGGGTAATAATTTGCGATGACTTGTTTGGAATTTTGGACGCTCAACAGACCCTAACTGGGACGGATTTAAGGGATCCCAGTTCAACCCCAGTGTCTTCTGATGCCAGTGGAAACTGGGTCCGGTTTGAGACCGGGTTCAACCCAGTCCAGATGGAAAGCTAGGACCAAAAGTGTGCCGGGTATTCAAGCTAGGAATTTGCTGGGCTTTAAACTGTGGAACAGGATGGAAAAGAAAGAAAGAAAGAAAGAAAGAAAGAAAGAAAGAAAAAGAAAGAGAAATGTTTTCTCCCTCAATTGGAAATTTAATAAAAAAAAGTATATTTTAAAGTATTGCAGCAATATTTGCTTACTGAAAAAATATAATATTTGACTGCCAAAATGGATTAATAATAATAATAATAATAATAATAATAATAATAATAATTTAACTGCCAATTAACATGACGATTAATCGATTTTAATATCTCAAAGGTCCAAATGTTTACAGACAGTAATTATTTTTAAATGGAATCAAAATCGATTATCAACCTGACAACATATTATTATTATTATTATTATTATTATTATTATTATTATTATTATTATTATTATTATTATTATTATTTGTAGTAGAAATACTATTATTAGTATTATCAGTAGTATAAGTGTTAGTATTATTGGTGTTAGTATTATTAATAGTAGTATTGTTATTATTAGTAGTAGAATTATTATTAATATTATTAGCGTTAGTATTAGTGATAGTGTAGGTATTAGGTATTATTTCATTTTAACCATCATCAGTATAATTCATTTTTATAGACTGCATAAGATATTTGAATATATATATATATTTATATATATATATAAATTAGCAGTATTGAAACTCTAGACACAAGTTTCAGTAAAGTGCCTGAATTTTCTTAAATAGTACATTTTGAAAAACAGTTTTCACTGTTTCACAGAGAGGTCTGGTAAAGCAAAGGAAGCATTGTAAAGCACAGAGAGGACTGGTAAAGCTTAGGGAAGCATTGTAAAGCACAGATTGGTCTGGTAAAGCATAGGGAGGCATTAAAAAAGCACAGAGAGGTCTGGTAAAGCATAGGGGAAGCATTGTAAAGCACAGAGAGGTCTGGTAAAGCATAGGGAAGCATTGTAAAGCACAGAGAGGTCTGGTAAAAGCATAGGAAGCATTGTAAAGCACAGAGAGGTCTGGTAAAGCATAGGAAGCATTGTAAAAGCACAGAGAGATCTGGTAAAGCATAGGAAGTATTGTAAAAGCACAGAGAGGTCTGGTAAAGCATAGGGAAGCATTGTAAAGCACAGAGAGGTGTGGTAAAAGCATAGGGAAGCATTGTAAAGCACAGAGAGGTGTGGTAAAGCATAGGGAAGCATTTTAAAGCACAGAGAGGTCTGGTAAAGCATAGTGAAGCATTGTAAAGCACAGAGGGGTCTGGTAAAGCATAGGAAGTATTGTAAAGCACAGAGAGATGTGGTAAAGCTTAGGGAGGCATTGTAAAGCACAGAGAGGTGTGGTAAAGCATAGGGAAGCATTGTAAAGCACAGAGAGGTCTGGTAAAGCATTGGGAAGCATTGTAAAGCGCAGAGAGGTCTGGTAAAGCATAGGGTAGCATTGTAAAGCACAGAGAGGCGTGGTATCAGTGATTCGGATTTTGTAACCCTATATTTTGTGATCGAAATTTTAATTTGTTGTAATTATTTGTAATCTGAAATGTCTCCAATGTTTTGATTCAAACACAGACTCCCTTGAGAAAGATACGGACAACATATCGAAACGCTGGGCAGCTAATATATATATATATATATGGTTTAAATAAGCATAGCTAATGAGATTTGTAAACAGTGTTTGTGTGTGATGTGTCATTTTATAACGTTGTAGGCGTGTAAAGTGATTATTGTAATATATATAATTTTTGGCTTTAAGTGACAGAAATGCATTAGCTAAGAACGTTGCACCGTTTTTTTCTTTCCCTTCCAAAGAGACGGCTTGAATGTACCACAGTTTGCATCAACGACCCCAAAGAAGAATTATTTTTTGCTTGAACTGTTTCAGCACTACAGACCTGTATACAGGTCTAGAAAAAAGTAACATAGCTGTAAACCCATCTTATGTACTATGTGTGTATCTATGGTTGTTTCCATTTGTTTTGGATACTGTGTATTTAATTCTCCCAGGTCAGGGCTCCCCCCCTCTCCTCCCCCCCCCCCCTCCCCCTCCCTCCCCCCTCCCCCTCCCCCCCCTCCCCTCCCCCCTTCCCCCTCCCCTCTCCCCTCCCCCCTCCCCTCCCACTCGACCCTTAATTGAACCGAACATGTTCTAATTAGAGCTTTTTAATCGCTCCTAAAAACTAAAAAGTTTGCAGATTTCAAGTTACTTATAAAATTATAGTTAACTTGAAATCTTCCAACTGTTTAAAAGCTGAAATTTTTTTTTTTTTTTTTAAAGGTCTAATTAAGCTAATGAATAGTTCAATTAAGGGTTTGGTTCAGTAATTCAGAACTCGGCTGGAATGAAAGCCAGCGGACGGAGGGGGTCCCCCAGATCGGGTTTGAGGAACCCCGCTCTAAGACTTACTGAAACGGCACCTTATGTATTTTATTTTATTTTTTGGCCCCATTAACGGACACATTCGCTGCATACATGTTCTGAAATCATTCCACTTAATAATAAAATCTTATTGATTTATCATGTTTCGTTGTTTTACTGTTTGCTTTTTTTAAAAACGTGGGTTTTAATGAGGTTATGTAATGAATTCCCTTCTAAAAATCAAACGCTGCAGTTGACAGACTGTATTATAATGACATTGTAACTGCAGTTTGAGATCACTAGACTGTATTATAATTACATTGTAACTGCAGTTTGAGATCACTAGACTGTATTATAATTACATTGTAACTGCAGTTTGAGATCACTAGACTGTATTATAATTACATTGTAACTGCAGTTTGAGATCACTAGGCTGTATTATAATTACATTGTAACTGCAGTTTGAGATCACTAGGCTGTATTATAATTACATTGTAACTGCAGTTTGAGATCACTAGACTAGACTGTATTATAATGACATTGTAACTGCAGTTTGAGATCACTGGACAGTTTGATTGATGCAGTTTGAGACTAGACTGTATTATAATTACATTGTAACTGCAGTTTGAGATCACTAGACTAGGCTGTATTATAATTACATTGTAACTGCAGTTTGAGATCACTAGACTGTATTATAATTACATTGTAACTGCAGTTTGTATTATAATTATTATTGTAACTGCAGTTTGAGATCACTAGACTGTATTATAATTACATTGTAACTGCAGTTTGAGATCACTAGACTGTATTATAATTACATTGTAACTGCAGTTTGAGATCACTAGACTGTATTATAATTACATTGTAACTGCAGTTTGAGATCTAGGCTATTGTAACTGCAGTTTGAGATCACTAGGCTGTATTATAATTACATTGTAACTGCAGTTTGAGATCACTAGACTAGACTGTATTATAATGACATTGTAACTGCAGTTTGAGATCACTGGACTAGACTGTATTATAATTACATTGTAACTGCAGTTTGAGATCACTAGACTGTATTATAATTACATTGTAACTGCAGTTTGAGATCACTAGACTAGGCTGTATTATAATTACATTGTAACTGCAGTTTGAGATCACTAGACTGTATTATAATTACATTGTAACTGCAGTTTGAGATCACTAGACTAGACTGTATTATAATGACATTGTAACTGCAGTTTGAGATCACTAGACTGTATTATAATGACATTGTAACTGCAGTTTGAGATCACTAGACTGTATTATAATTACATTGTAACTGCAGTTTGAGATCACTAGACTAGACTGTATTATAATGACATTGTAACTGCAGTTTGAGATCACTAGACTGTATTATAATTACATTGTAACTGCAGTTTGAGATCACTAGACTGTATTATAATTACATTGTAACTGCAGTTTGAGATCACTAGACTAGACTGTATTATAATTACATTGTAACTGCAGTTTGAGATCACTAGACTGTATTATAATTACATTGTAACTGCAGTTTGAGATCACTAGACTAGACTGTATTATAATGACATTGTAACTGCAGTTTGAGATCACTAGACTGTATTATAATGACATTGTAACTGCAGTTTGAGATCACTAGACTGTATTATAATTACATTGTAACTGCAGTTTGAGATCACTAGACTAGACTGTATTATAATGACATTGTAACTGCAGTTTGAGATCACTAGACTGTATTATAATTACATTGTAACTGCAGTTTGAGATCACTAGACTGTATTATAATTACATTGTAATGCAGTTTGAGATCACTAGATAGACTGTATTATAATTACATTGTAACTGCAGTTTGAGATCACTAGACTGTATTATAATTACATTGTAACTGCAGTTTGAGATCACTAGACTGTATTATAATTACATTGTAACTGCAGTTTGAGATCACTAGACTGTATTATAATTACATTGTAACTGCAGTTTGAGATCACTAGACTAGACTGTATTATAATTACATTGTAACTGCAGTTTGAGATCACTAGACTGTATTATAATTACATTGTAACTGCAGTTTGAGATCACTAGACTAGACTGTATTATAATGACATTAGTTTGAGATCACTAGACTGTATTATAATGACATTGTAACTGCAGTTTGAGATCACTAGACTGTATTATAATTACATTGTAACTGCAGTTTGAGATCACTAGACTAGACTGTATTATAATGACATTGTAACTGCAGTTTGAGATCACTAGACTGTATTATAATTACATTGTAACTGCAGTTTGAGATCACTAGACTGTATTATAATTACATTGTAACTGCAGTTTGAGATCACTAGACTAGACTGTATTATAATTACATTGTAACTGCAGTTTGAGATCACTAGACTGTATTATAATTACATTGTAACTGCAGTTTGAGATCACTAGACTAGACTATTATTATAATTACATTGTATTGCAGTTTGAGATCACTAGACTAGACTGTATTATAATTACATTTGCAGTTTGAGATCACTAGACTGTATTATAATTAATTGTAAAAAGTTTGAGATCACTAGACTAGATTATTATAATTACATTGTAACTGCAGTTTGAGATCATTAGACTTATTTAATTACATTTAACTGCAGTTTGAGATCACTAGACTGTATTATAATTACATTGTAATGCAGTTTGAGATCACTAGACTAGACTGGATTATAATTACATAACTGCAGTTTGAGATCACTAGACTAGACTGTATTATAAATGACATTTTGCAGTTTGAGATCACTAGACTGTATTATAATTACATTGTAACTGCAGTTTGAGATCACTAGACTGTATTATAATTACAATTTTTGCAGTTTGAGAAAACTGTATTATAATTACATTTAACTGCAGTTTTTTGTATTATAATTAAATTGTAACTGCAGTTTGAGATCACTAGACTAGACTGTATTATAATTACATTGTAACTGCAGTTTGAGATCACTAGACTAGACTGTATTATAATTACATTGTTGCAGTTTGAGATCACTAGAATTATAAACATTGTAACTGCAGTTTGAGATCACTAGACTAGACTGTATTATAATTACATTGTAACTGCAGTTTGAGATCACTAGACTGTATTATAATTACATTGTAACTGCAGTTTGAGATCACTAGACTGTATTATAATTACATTGTAACTGCAGTTTGAGATCACTAGACTAGACTGGATTATAATTACATTGTAACTGCAGTTTGAGATCACTAGACTAGACTGGATTATAATTACATTGTAACTGCAGTTTGAGATCACTAGACTAGACTGTATTATAATTACATTGTAACTGCAGTTTGAGATCACTAGACTGTATTATAATTACATTGTAACTGCAGTTTGAGATCACTAGACTAGACTGTATTATAATTACATTGTAACTGCAGTTTGAGATCACTAGACTGTATTATAATTACATTGTAACTGCAGTTTGAGATCACTAGACTAGACTGTATTATAATTACATTGTAACTGCAGTTTGAGATCACTAGACTAGACTGTATTATAATTACATTGTAACTGCAGTTTGAGATCACTAGACTGTATTATAATTACCTGCAGTTTGAGATCACTAGACTAGACTGTATTATAATTACATTGTAACTGCAGTTTGAGATCACTAGACTGGTAATTACATTGTAACTGCAGTTTGAGATCACTTGAACTGCAGTTTGAGATCACTAGACTAGACTGGATTATAATTACATTAAACCCTGCAGTTTGAGATCACTAGACTGGGACTGGATTATAATTACATTGTAACTGCAGTTTGAGATCACTAGACTAGACTGTATTATAATTACATTGTAACTGCAGTTTGAGATCACTAGACTGGATTATAATTACATTGTAACTGCAGTTTGAGATCACTAGACTAGACTGGATTATAATTACATTGTAACATGACATTTATTCCATTAAATTATATTTAAATAATAATAATAATTGTATCCCCAATTCTACCAGCTTTCAAATTATTATTATTATTATTATTATTATTATTATTATTATTATTATTTAAATAAAAATATCATATCGTTTCATTGCTGATTAGTTTATTTATTTTTTAAAATTAATAAAATTAAATTAAACAAAAAAAACTGATTTTTATTCTTTAGTTATTTGAAATAACGTATTTTCTTTGTTTGGATTTTTGAGCGACAAAATGTGTTGCATATTTACTTTTGAAAACAAAACTGGGAATGAAATTTGATATCGCGATGCCTGAAGGGTTCAATAGAACCGAACAGTAGATCATTACGTCATCAACTACAATAGTGGCGAATGACATCACAATCACATTAATAGAATGCAATAGAGTGTGGTTGCCATGGCATCAAAAGCCTATTAGTACCTCCAATGTTTGCTTTCAAACTCCCTTGACAAAGGTTTGTAAACTACCGAAACGTTGGGAAGTCAGCTATTTAAACCCACATTAAATTAACAGGGTCTGAATTCACAATGAAGCAGGAGATCCAGCCCTTATCCCCGTAGGATTCAGACCGGGAGTTCGTTAGGAATTCGTTATTATTTGAAAAAAAAACAAAAAACAAATTAGCACAGACTGGGGCTGCTGAAACTAGGCAACGGGGAAACCAGTTGCCTTGGAAACTGTTGTACTGCAGAGAGAGAGAGGAGAGGAGAGGAGGAGAGGGGGAGAGGGATGATGGGAGGGGGGGGAGAAAGGAGAGAGGGAAGAGAAGAGAGAAAGGGAGAGGTGGGGAGAAATCCTTCTCGTGATGCTGCTGCAGAAGGTCTATGAGCGATGGGAGGAGCGAGAGAGTCTCCCGGGAGAGGAGTGGGGGGCTGAAAGAGAATCTGAGAGAGAGGGGGAGGAGGAGGAGGAGAGAGAAGAAGGGAAAGGAGAGAGAAGGGGGAGAAAGGTTTTTGAAAGGAGGTATTACAGTGTACAAAAATGAAAACATGTTACTTTTTAATAATAATAATAATAATAATAATAATAATAATTCAAGTTCTAAAGTTGGTGTACCAGGATGTTACAACGAGATTCTATTTTTATAGGTGTAGTTCCTCAACTGCCTCCAGGTGGCGCTATCGTACTGGGAGGCCGTGTCGGTGACAGCACCTGTCGAGTCACATTTTGCTACCTTGTCAAAATCTGCTACCTGTACCAAAATTTAATCTGTAGCTATAAATGTGTTTTTTTGGCGGGGGGGGTCAAGTTAAAACAATCCAACAATTCATATTTATTTTCAAACTAATATCAACAACATGATCTGAATTCACACGAGGAAATATCTCTAATAATAATAATAATAATAATAATAATAATAATAATAATAATAATAATAATAATAATAATAATGTACCAGAATGTTACATCGAGAATCTACTTTTATAAGTGTCATTCCGCAGCTGTCCGGGAGAGGGCGCAAAAAACGAGAAAAGAAATATTTGAGATTTGAGATTTGAAAACACGATTTTAAAAAAAAAAAAAAAATTGTTGTCCAGCTTTGCCCAGTTTTATAAAATCCTTCAAGTCAATATTTAGATGAACATAAGAAATGTCAACGTTAAAGTGTCATTGAGCAGGATTTTCTTAACACTAAGTAACCCTTAAGTTATTTTGGAAAAGTATTATTATTATTATTATTATTATTATTATCATTATTATTAATGTGTGTCTCTGTATATGTATGTGTGTCTGTGTGTGTGTGCGTGCGTGTGTGTCTGTGTCTTTCTCTCTGTGGGTGTGTGTGTGTGTCCGTGTGTGTGACTATTTACATCGATAATATTGGTCACCTAAAACCGCCATCTGTCTGTCTGTCTCTCTCTCTCTCTCTCTCTCTCTCTCTCTCTCTCTCTCTCTCTCTCTCTCTCTCTCTGCTATAACGATAAGACCACATCCATCCGCCCCCTCTCTCTCTGTCTCTCGCTCTCTCTCCCGTAGTCTTACGATTTTAATCTCTGACTAGATCTATCTATCTATCTATCTATCTATCTATCTATCTATCTATCTATCTCTC